>OX451736.1:101507104-102107104 GCA_948472305.1 Vicia faba
AACAAGATGAAGTTATTATAGAGCTTAGCATGAAACTTAGGCCCAAACCAAATTTCGTGTAATTTCCTTAATCATGTAATATAATTGAAAAGGGGATGTAATTTGGTGTTTCACTTAGTAATAAGAAAGCTCTCTTGAATCAAGTGTTGAATGATCTTAGAACTCCTTAAATTCAAATGAAGTATTCTCCTGAACATTCAAAGTGCTTCTTTCTTGTATTTTGACATTCCATTTTCCTTGTAATGGCTTCTTATGGAACTTGAATTCCAAGTAATGAAATTTATTTCTATTTTTGAATTCAAATGTTCTTCATACTTAAACATCTTTAAATTCCAAGTATAAATCCAAATATATTTTCCACGTGACTTGGTATATAAAAATCCATCTTCAAAAGTCAGCTTCCTAGCCAAAAGAAAACATTCCCACTCCTGCATTTCAAACTAATGTATTTACTTGAACTAGATCAATGGATAATAGCCAATTTTTATGGTTAAAGTAGAGAAAGAGTTTCATAAGACTTGGTCAACTGTGAAATAAATATCTTTCAAATCCTCTTTTCCATGATGCGCACCGATACCAATAGCCATTTTTTTAATATGAGTAGAGATTTCAAAGATTGGGTCAAAAAGTTGACTTTCCCAAGACATCTTCTTTTTCCAAGCAAACCCACCAAGAAACCCCATCCATGATACTCACCATAGAATAACATTCAATGAAATAATTATTTTGCTTAATGAGAACCACCATATCCACAAGAATCATATTTATTGGATACATACACCTCAACCATAGTGAAACCCTGCTTGCACGATCACTGGTCTTTTGAACCTCAGGTGCAATATTGAATGTAAATGTATGCCATGTTAGTGACCAAATGGAATATATGCAGATGAATGCAAAAGCTTGCGCCAGATAAAAATGAAAAGGTAGGACAAATTTGGGGTATTACGCCCGGCATTTCAGAGTGGTAGGCACATCGAGCATTGGGGTTGTAGCGGGGAGATGCGGCATTGAGATTCTTAGGAGCCTCCTTTAGGGTCACCGAATTGGACTTCAGCAGGTGTGGCAAAACCTGGGATAGGGTCATGTTGATTCGGGTAAACTGTCTTCTGGGCGTATCTGGTCTGCGTTGATTGTTTCATTATTGGTTTGATGCAGGATTGGAAATCATAATAGCCCCTACTGTTGGATAACATTCAATTTTGTTATGATTTCTTTGGCTATAAGCATCACTGACCTCCTTCTTTCAAGTGAAAGGTTTCTTTGATGTGCCAAAGGATGCATCTCTCTGGATTTTACCACTTTTGATGCCAACTTCTACCCGTTCCCCAGTCAGTATCAATTCAGTGAACCCAGCAAAAGAGCTTCCAATCAGATGGTTAAAGAACGGACCAGAAAATGTTCCAAAGAACATATCCACCAACTCTCTTTCCGACAAAGGAGGCTGGACTCTCCCCGCAAGGTCTCTCTACTTTTGGGCATAATCTTTAAAACCCTCACCAGAACCCATAGAAATACTTTGCAATTGCGTACGAGTTAGGGAGAGATCGACATTATATTGATACTGCTTGTAGAAAGCAGCAGCCAGATCTTCCCAATTACGAACATTGGTTCTTTCCAGCTGATAGAATCATTCCAACTACGTCCCTGACAGACTTTCTTGGAAGAAATGGACCCACAGATTCCTATCAGTAGTGTGGGGTTGAATCTTCTTGACATATGACCTTAAGTGCAGCTTAGGGCAGGAGACACCGTCGTACTTGGCAAAGGTGGGGACTTTGAATTTCTGCGGGATGACCACCCCTGAGACCAGTCCCAACTCCTCAAAATCCAGCCCAGGTATCCTCTGGATCTCCATAGCATTGAGCCAATCCTCCAACTATTTGTATTTATCATCAGCAGGAGGATACTGCTCCTCAAAATAGTCAGATTCATCTTCCTCTGACCCTGGGTTGTTGTCTCCCTTCTTGGGATTTTCTTCATGATTTTCCCCTTCATCCGACGTGGTTGCAAAATATATAGCTCGCTTGGCCGGTCCTCTGAACCTTCTACCTAAATTCAAGTCACCAGTCGGTTTCTTTGGATTCTTGGTCTTCTCTTTAATGATCAGAGCTTTCAGATCTTCTTGCCCCTTGGCCAGAGCCAAGAACATCTGCTGAAACTGAGCGTTTTGAGCTTGAAGATCCTTTACTGTTTGTTTGAGAGCCATTTCTTTTACTGAAATAAATAGCGAAAAGAATAAGAAGCTTGTCCTGAAATACCTGCTTATGCAATGAAATGTATGATATGCTTATGCAATTTTTTCAAGGACCTCGAGAAATTTAAATTTGTGAACCAAAATGAAACAAATATTTTATTAGTAGAATTCAAAATACAATTGCCTTTTAGGCTTACAATTGAAAAAAAATTCTAAAATCCAAGAAATGAGGTTTCCCATGGGCGTTTCCTCTTTGTGCTGAGATAGACATTAAGACTTTTTTCTTCGTGAATTTTCTCCGTGAGCTCCAAAACTTTCTTCTCATTGACATAGAAATAATCTCTAAAGGTATACCATTCTTTCTTCAACTGAATACAGGATCTTTGCAGCTCTTCAAGATCAGTGGGCATGTCAGGATGGAGAACTGTATAAGGAACATCTCCTTCGGTGATGGGCTCTACAACCACTGGTAAGATGGCTGTATATGGCATTATAAGGTTCTGAGCGCGAGCATGTACCTGTTTGAGATATGGTTCCATAGGGATGGAAGTCTTAGGCCCTAAGGTCTTGATATCAAATTTGTTTACCATTCCCCAGGCTTGTATGAACCTCTGACGATACCCTTGAACATCATCCTCGTAGTTAAATACAATGCCCTGGATAAGCATGTCGCGGGGACCATCCCTTCGAGCATAACCAAATTGTCGTAAAGCCAGAGAAGGATTATAAGCTATGCCTCCCTAATTCCAAGTAGTGGGACATTAGGGAATTCCCCGCAGCGGTCAATGACAGAAATATCTCCCATAGATCGGTAATAACAGAGAATATCCGAGTGAGAAAGTGACATTATCCTTCGCGGCTAACCCAAACCTTCTTCATTCTTCAATACTTATTTAGGGAGGTGAGAAATAAACTACCTTGACAGAAATGGCATGCAACACATAAGAATCCCTTTTCTCTTCATGGTGTGAGTGTTGAGGGTATAAAAGATGTCTCAGAGTAGAGTAGGCACAGGGTTACGAGAGAGGAAAATATTGATAGCATTCATATCTATGAGTAAGTCTGGATTAGGGAACAACACTAAACCATAGATTAGAAGGGCCAGAACCTCCTCAAAAGCTTGGAAATCCAAATCATCCCAAAATAGTTGAGCCTTCTCTAATAGGAATTTGACTAGAAAACCCTTGACTCCGCTTCTTGTTTCCTAGTTGGATACAATGTTGGACCATTTCAGATGCAAAACTGTTGCAATGACTTCTGAATTTGGAGCTTCTTCAAAACCGGTGAAAGGCATCTGATCAAGAATATGTATACTCAATATTTGAGAGAATTCTTCCATGGTGGGTACAAACTGGTAGTCTGGGAAAGTGAAGCAATGGTGTTTAGGGTTAAAGAATTGAAAGAGTACACTCATCATCTTCTCATCAAAGCTCGAGGTAACTAGATTGAGAAGCCAATCATATTTCTTGGTGAATGAAGAAATATTAGGAACCCTTGATACTAGCTCTTTGAGTTGGAGAGGTATTCTTACAAAGCTGATTCAGATAGTATTTCTACGAGCGGAAGCCATGATCTGTAAAACAGATCAAAGATAAATTCCCTTGGTCCTTGAAATGGTCAGTGTAATTAAAAATGGATGTTATGATGCATGATGTCATATTTAAGCAAACTAATCACACACAAGCAAAACACACAAGACCTTAGGTTTAGGCTTGCATGGAGTTTATAGGTAAATACCCTCTTGAAGTTTAGTTGGTTAAACCTGTCTTAGAAAAGTAACTGGGTTCTAAGGAGTCTCAATATCACTGATCTTTCTTTATCGGGCATTGTTTCAGCTTAGCAATCTTTTCTTTCGGCCGAAACATCTCGAAAGTCCAATCTCAATGAGTGTAGCATCGAGTATCAACCAATCCCCAGCTTTACACTGAGGTCGGCTGTCTCACTATTTTCTAATGGCCAAGGTTGTACAACTAAGATTCTAAGGCCCGTTAGTGCTTCACGACACCACGTGGCGACCCTGTATTCTCCTCGATTCAACACAAGGGATACCGGTACCAACCAAAGTGTCACACCAACACAACTATCACTTCAACCATATCGGTCTACGCCATACAGTCTCCACAATCTATTGATGTTTACCTAAAAAAATGCCCCCAGATCCGGGTGTAGGATCTATAGTAACAACCCAAACAACCCTCCAAGGATAAAGCATATAAATCAAGCAATTAAAATAGTTTTAAAATGAACTAACTCTTAAGGTAACCCCACTTTTTATTCATATCCCCAATAGAGTCGCCAGTTCTGTGATGCGGTGGCAGAACCGACTGTTATACTAGTTTTGCATTTGTGTTTGCAAATGTTATGGTAAGCAAGAGTCGCCACCGACTTTTTTTTTATCCAAGTTAAGGAAAGGGTGAAAAGAACAGAAAAAGACCTTTTCAAGAATTTTCTGAGTAAAGAGGGTAGATTATGGAAAGGGAAGGTGTTAGCACCCTTTCCATCTGTAGTTTTCTATGGGCTCTTAGATGTTTAGCTCATTTTTAAATACCTTATGCTTTGTGTGTTTTGAAAAAATTAGTTTGAAAATGCCTTAGTGCGGCGATTCACTTTGTGATAACTCTTGTAATAGTCCTCAAGAGTGTTGGCAAAGCGTTTTTTGAAAGTGATTTTGAAATGTCTTGTGTAAGTGCAAAAGTTTGTTTTGAGCAAGCATCTATGAACTATCTACTTATACTCGAAAAGGTTCGTTATTTTCCTCCTATCCCTTAGATAGTGATATCCTACTATTAATGAGTAGGTAGCCCTATCGTTGGATGTATGAGGGACATTTGAAGGGACCTACAGTCATAAAGGCAACGTATGGAGACGCTTTAGTAATTTTGTTTATAGGACTAGATAATTTACTGAAAGGCAACACTGTAGGGTCATCGAGGGACTATGGTCGTTTAATTTACGGGTCTTTGCTAAAGCGTCCCCATTTTCGAGGGACATGACTGTTTTGTTTTCTGAAAGGCAACCAAAGTGGCCGTATCCTAGAGGTGCATATGTGTAATGTGTGTTATATTCAGTTCATTTATCTTTGTTATTAGGTTTTCTAGCGCTTTGTTTTCAGTCTTTCCATACAAGCCTAGTTACTAACAGTTAATATTTTGCAGAAATTTAAAGTGCGGGAATCGTAAATCCTACGCTATTACAATACTTCGGGGAGGGGATATTTACATGTCCGAAAATCTAGGGGGAAGAAAATAAAGAAAGCAGTAAAGCCCTAGTTAACTCTATTACATTTCATCAGCATATACATTAGTATAAAAATGCGAAAGTAAATAACACGTGCGAAATGGAAAGAATCGTCTAAACCCCTAAAAAAACATCTAAGTATAATAAGAAAATCTTTTGGTTTTTGTTTATTTTAAGAAAATAATTAAACTACTTTAAATCTAAATTTAATAAAAAAATATAATTATTAAGTGAATTGAAACTTAATTCTAATATATTTGTATTTTTATTTAAGAAAATATTTGAATGAAATAACCTAATTCTAATTGATTTTAAATTATTTAAAACAAGTAAAAAATAATTAAGTTAATTAATTTACAAAATTAAAATTAATTTTAGAAAAAACCCTAAGTCTAATTATTATTTACTATTATTTGATTTTATAATATTATGAAAAATGATTAAAAGAAAGTAAACAAATAAAATAAAAAAAGAAGCAAATTGGGCCTGATGTTTAAAGAAAATTGGGGGGTGCGAGATTTGAATTCGATGGGCCCAAATGAAAGGAGCCCAACATTTGTCTGATCCTGTATGGCTTGCCCCTTGAGGTTCATTATGTATAGCATGCTTGGAACATTAGATCTCCATCTGCTGGCATTTAATGGTCCAAATATGAAGGCATATGGTGGTCGTTGGGTTATGCGACACATGGAATCTGCAAAGCAATGTTAGAAAAATAAATAATGTTGGACCTAGGACTCGAACCCAGGCCTTTTCCCTTTTACCTATGTTGCCTTTCCATCTGAGCTATTGTTCCATTCGTTAATACAAATAAAACTAAAATATTATATATGAAAATGGGTCAGAATACTTTAAAATTAAAACGCGCACCCAATCAGACTTGAATGGACCAATAGGGTGATGACGCGCACAATGTCGGAGTTAACAAATTCATGGGTGCCAGAGTCAAACTCCGGTCATGTTCTTCGGCCATCCAAAAAAACCTAAAACCTACAAACAACAAAATCCAAATCCACAATTAAGGCTACCCCCCTAAATTGGGGTCTGCCAATCCAACCACGGTGCTAGTTTCCCCTGAAATGGCCTCTATCATTGAGAACCATTCACACCTGAAGATTTTCCCTAAAAATGGAAAATCCTTGTCCTCACGCTAAACCTTGCATGTAACGGATCTAAACATTCACAAACATGAACATATGTATGCATATAAAAATTATTTATATCGTATGTAGAGAAACTTTGAGATCATGAAAAATTACCAAATCAGAGATATATCGTGCGTGAGTTTTGGAATGTGTTGGGATTGTGTGATGATTAAAATGGACTCCTGGAGCCTCCAGGGAGTTGATGGAATTCTTGGAAGGAGTTGAATATGGCTAGAATTCGCTGTTTGGATTTCACAACTTTGTTTGAACTTTTGCAATTTTTCTTGGCTTCTTTAGGCAGTGTGTATGCGTCCTTGAGGCTTGCAATCGTGATGTACATATAGGGGAGTGATGAGAGTAAACAAATGTGGAAAGAAATCATCCCATTAAGCCATGGTTTAAACACCAAAATCAAATTTGAAAAAGTTTCCTTATTTGAGAGATTCTTGCCAAATCTCTTTTGCAATGAACCTGGACAGTCTTGCACGAATTTATGGACCCAAGGCTGACCCAAAACACTAGCCCAAAGGTTAAGGCCTATTTCTAAATATTTTATACAATTTGTTTTATATTTATTTGAAATAAAAATTAAAATAAATATGAGTAAAATAGATAAAAATGGTAGGGTAATATAAAAATTATATTAGAGGTCCCCTATAAGTTTAGGAAGATATTAGAAGTCCAAAAAATTAAGCCATTGACCTAAAAGTTTAAGTTTGCCCAATGCACAATTCTTGAAATCTTCCAAATTTTCCCAACTTGGGAAAGCCATAACTTGCTAAATTTTTATCCCATGATGATTATATTGGACTTTTTGGAAAGCCCGAGATGTCTATTTCAATCTCTCTTTTGATTAAATTTGCATTTGAAAACTTTATTTTGATATAAATGGTCTTGACAAAAATTGCCTTTTGTTGACTTTTTGAAAATAACCTGTAATGTATAAGCTTGTATCTTTCAAATGGTGAATATCTTGAACTTGAGGACAAAAGAGAAGTTGTAGGTAATTAGATTCTATTAAAAATGATCTTTGGTTATGGACAAATGGATGAAGTATATGAAAGTTATGCCTGGTCAAAGTTCAGTTGACTTTTCCTATAGAAACCCTAATTTAACAATTTTTGACTTTTGGTAGATTAGGAGCATTTCTTGAGGAATCATGATCAAACCTTGATAAAATGATGGATATAACTTCAAAGTGTTGATGTTGACCAAATATCTTGAAGTTTGACTGAACATAGGCCACAATTGACTTTTGATCTAGTGCAGTTGATTTTCAAACATTTGAGCAATTGACTGAGCAAACTTGTAATGGAAGGCATGAAATTTGTCATGGAAAATCTTGGCGACTGTGATACGGTGGGAGAATTGACTTGGTTGTTTTGTGTCTGTATTCTCAAATATTGCGGTTAGCAAGAGTCGCCACCGACTTTTCTTTTATCCAAAAGGAAAGGCTGAAAAGAACAGGAAAGACCTTTAGAGATGTTTTCTTGAGTTCGGGGGATAGATTATGATAAGGGAAGGTGTTAGCACCCTTTTCATCCTTGGTTTTTGTGATACGGTGGGAAGAACTGACTGTTTTTGGAATGCTGGTTTGCGTTTTGCGTTTGTTTTTGCAAAATGTCGCGGCAAACAAGAGTCGCCACCGTCTTTTATTTTATCCAACAAGGAAAGGAAAAAAGCACAGAAAAATTCCTTTTTCAAGATATTTCTGAGTACGGGGGTAGATTATAGAAAGGGAAGGTATTATCACCCTTTCTATCTGTAGTTATCTACGGGCTCTTAGGTACTTGCTCATCATTTTCAAAATGTTTTCTTTGTGCTCGTGGGTTTGAAAAGTTTTTTAACTTCGATTTAACTCTTGCTTCTATCCTCAAGAGTGTAATGAAGTGTTTTTGAAAACTTCGTTTGCAAAAAAGTGTAAGTGTGAGAAAAGTTTGTTTTGGATGAGCAAGTATCTAAGAACTAATCTACCTACTCGAAAAAAGAATCGTTTTATGCTAATTTCCTTTAGACAATGCTATCTGACTACTAGTGAGTAGGTAGCATCATCGTTGGAGTTTGAGGGTCAATTCGAAAGAGGGACATACGGTCATTAAAGCAATGTTAGGACGCCTTAGCGGTAATCCTAATGTCTTAGGTTATTTATTCGAGGCAACAATATCTGAGGCAACCGTTTCGAGGTAACTATGATCTTTTAGACAAGAGGACGACCTCTAAAACGACCTATACTCAATGACCGTGTACGAAGACAACCAAGTGGGGTGTACCCTAGGAGTGCGCATGTGCGAGTGTGTTGATTTCAGATATTTTTATCTTTGCACATGTTAAGGGTGATCTAATTTGATTTTAAGATTAAGCATTCAGTCTTGTCATGCAAACCCTATTATCAAACATCTAGCAGTTATAATTAGCATAAATTAAAGTGTGGAAATTAAATTACAAGGCGTCGGGTATTTACATCGCCAAAAGCAACCCTTTGAAAATAAAATAAAGAGATAAAATAAATAAATGTCCTATTTAACTATTACATACCGGAAGCAGATACATCAATTGGATAAAGAAAAATAAAGCACGAGGCAAAATTAAATCGGATGCGAATTAGGGTTTTAACCCTTTTAAAAGAAAATGCTTTTTTGTTGTTTTATTTTAAGAAAAAGAAATTAAATACTAAATTAATTATTAAATTAAATGATGAAAAAATAATAAGTGACATATTTTTGGAGTTTTTGATATTTTAAGAAAGAAATTAAAATAATTAAACTAAAACTAAAACCTAATTAATTTTATTTATTTACAAAAATAAATTAAAGTTACCTAATTAATATCCTAGTTAATTAGTTAGTATTTATTTAAAAAAAATAAAAATTCTGAATTTTAATTGGATAAAAAGTATTTTTGTGATTTTTTTATAAAAAGGAAATTTGTTATTGGTTAGAAATTAATTAAACAAAATTAAATAATTAAATTAAAATAAATAAAATATGAGAGGAAGTAAAGAATGGGCCTGAGATTTGGAGGTGTGGATAGCAAAGATATTGGCCCAAATATGCTGATCCATTTTGACTTTTGTGATCCAATACATGCGCGTTGACTGGCTTATGGTGTGCCTTGGATGCTTGGCCACCAGATCTGGCCATCTGGCGCTTTGATAATGAACGTCCATGGTGAACCTCCAGCTTGAACATGCACCTGATTTCCTGAAAGATATTGGAAAAATAACAAATGCTGGAGGCAGGGATCGAACCCCTGACCTCCAGCCTTGGGACGCTTTAAGGCTTATGTGGCTACTACCAGACCAAGTTGCTTCGTTTGTTGTTATAACACAAATTAATAATAATATAAAGAAACAAAGTTCAATGGTCAGAAAAAGAAAAAGCGCGCGTTTTATTTGAATGGGCAAATGGGTGGACGACACGTCTTCGTCCCTGTCCTCCAAAACTGTAACTTTTACCTGCGGATTTTTATCCGCGGCTAAAAGCATAGCTTCATTCTAAAATCTTCTTCAGGCCATATAAATGGAATCCAATACCATAGTTAGCCTCGTCTCATCCCTCTGATCACAGCCATAACCACCATTAAGGCCAATTTTACCTGAAAACAAAAGCCCCAAAACCAAACACCAAACCCTAGCAATGGTGATCTGTGATACAGGTCGTATAAATGAAATTCATTATTGTGAAAATCTTGCAAATGATGTGAGGGTTAAGAATATGCAGTTATTTCATGTTAGCAATGCCTAAATCTGGAAATACGAAATCAAGAACATAGCCATGTTACGAATGACTTACAGTGCGTACGAGGGTCTGCAAATGCATGGTCTTGGTTGCTTTTGCTTGTGGAGATGGCCAGGAAACGATTGAGATACTTGCTTTCGATCCCACACTTTTTCCTTGTTTTTGCAAGTTTTGTTCTGCCTCTAGAATTTCTCTCTAACCCTGATTCTTGTGTCCTTCGCTTCCTTATGTATTGTGCAATACATTAGGGTAAAAAATTCTGTCCAAATCTTGCTCTATCAATGCTCTTGATGTGGATTTGATTTGCTTTGAACAACCTTCCAAAATTGGCTTGATTTCAATATTTTTGTGTACAATTGCTTTGATACGAGTTTTATGTGATGCAAGTTGTCCATTGAAACCTATAATCATCAAAAAATCTTTGGTTATCAATATCTTTGATTTTATGTGATTTTATTTGATTTAAAATGAATAAATTAAAATAAAAATCAAATTAAATAATAAAAATATGATATGGACACATGGCCAAGGCTAGAGCACGTGGGCAATAATTCAAACTCAAAACAAGTGAAAAAGAATGGGCCCACTTGGCAAAATTTGAAGTTTTGGGGATAGTTGACTTTTGGCAATTTTGCAAAAAAGTCCAACTTTAACAATGCATAACTTCTTCAATTTTGAACTTTTGGAGGTGTTATTGGACTTTTTAGAAATCTTGAGATGTCCTCTAATCAACCCTCTTTGTATCATCTCATTTTGATATTACATGCTCAAGTTAGAAGCTTTGACAAAAAAGGTGTTTTTTGTTGACTTTCAAAAATGACCTATAATGTCCAAATTCATAACGTATTGTGAGTGCATATTTTGATCTTAGGGTATGAATATGGACTGTAGGGAATTTCATAATATTCAAAATGAGATTTGGATGGGTCATTTATCATAAAGTATGAGAAAGTTATGCTTGGTCAAAGTTGAGTTGACTTTTCCTGCAAAACCCTAATTTAGTAACTTTTGAATCTTGATGAATTTTGAGCAATCCTTGATGAATCGTGATCAAACCTTGATAAAATGATGAAATATCCTTCAAAATGAGAATGTTGACAAAAAATCTTGAAGTTTGACTGTATTTGGGTCACAGTTGACTTTTGCCCTAGCTTAGTCGATTTTTGGACCTTTGAGCAATTGACTGAGCAAAATTCCTCTGCAAGGCTTGAAACTTGACATGGATGATCTTGAGAACATATTAGGACACTGGTGAGCACTTGGGATCACTTGGACTAAAGGATCTTGATGCAACACAAAACCCTAATTTGGGGTAGACTGCCTTAGGAGAGAGCTTGTCTGACCAACTCTTGGACTATCTTGAGCAACTTGGAGATTTTTCTTGCAATGTTTTGGGAAATATGGGAGGGAAAATTTTGGGGTACAACAGCTGCCCCTGTTCAATCTTCTTAAACCTGAGGATGTAGATTGGCTTTCGTGCCTTTCGTGATCCGAAGGTGGAAGATGATTGAACACTAGAGTGCCCAGAAATTTGCACTCGCATGAAGTGGTAGTTGCTTTGTGATGTCGGAAATGGGCTTACAGATGCCAGGAGTGTCAATCGCATAAGAGATTCCTTAGAGAGAGCTTGTATACCTGCCATTGAGGAAGATTCTACTGGGGAAGTCTGATTTTTGTTGAGGGAAAGGAACTCGTCTGTAATTCAACTGAGGTGTTGAGATTTAGGAACTTGCCCGTAATTCAACTAGGGAAACATCTTCGTCGAGATTTAAGAACTCGCCCATAATTCAACTGAGAAAACTTCTCTGCTGAGATTTAGGAAATCGTCTGTAATTCAACGGAGGAAAACTTTTGTCGAGATTTAGGAACTCGTCTGTACTTCAACTGAGAAAATATCTCTGCTGCGATTTAAGAACTTGTCCGTAATTCAACTGAGGGGAAACATCTTCGTCGAGATTTAAGAACTCGCCTGTAATTCAACTGAGAAAACATCTCTGCTGAGATTTAGGAACTTGTCTGTAATTCAACTGAGGGGAAACATCTTCGTCGAGATTTAAGAACTCGCCCGTAATTCAACTGAGAAAACTTCTCTGCTGAGATTTAGGAACTTGTCTGTAATTCAACGGAGGAACTTTGTCGAGATTTAGGACCTTTACTATAATTCAACTGAGGAAAACTCTGTTGAGATTTAAGAACTTGTCAGTAATTTGACGGAGGAACACTTTGTCGAGATTTAGGAACTCAAATGTACTTCAACTGAGAAAACATCTCTGCTGAGGTTTAAGAACTTGTTAGTAATTCAACTTGAGGAAACATCTTCGTCGAGATTTAAGAACTTTCCCGTAATTCAATTGAGAAAACTTCTCTGCTGAGATTTAGGAACTTGTTTGTAATTCAACGGAGGAACACTTTGTCGAGATTTAGGAGCTCGTCTGTACTTCAACTGAGAAAACATCTCAGCTGAGATTTAAGAACTTGTCAGTAATTCGACTTGAGGAAACATCTTCGTCGAGATTTATGAACTTGCCCGTAATTCAACTGAGAAAACTTCTCTGCTGAGATTTAGGAACTCGTCTGTAATTCAACGGAGGAACTTTGTCGAGATTTAGGACCTTGTCTGTAATTCAACTGAGAAAAACTCGGTTGAGATTTAAGAACTTGTCAATAATTCGACTTGGGGGACACATCTTCACTGAGATTTAAGAACTCGCCCGTAATTCAACTGAGAAAACTTCTCTGCTGAGATTTAGAAACCTGTCTGTAATTCAACAGAGGAACTTTGTCAAGATTTAGGAACTCGCCCGTAATTCAACTGAGAAAACTTCTCTGCTGAGATTTAGGAACTCGTCTATAATTCAACGGAGGAACACTTTGTCGAGATTTAGGAACTCGTCTGTACTTCAACTGAGAAAACATCTCTGCTGAGATTTAAGAACTTGTCAGTAATTCGACTTGAGGAAACATCTTCGTCGAGATTTAAGAACTTGCCCGTAATTCAACTGAGAAAACTTCTCTGCTGAGATTTAGGAACGCGTCTGTAATTCAACGGAGGAACACTTTGTCGAGATTTAGGAACTCGTCTGTACTTCAACTGAGAAAACATCTCTACTGAGATTTAAGAACTTGTCAGTAATTCGACTTGAGGAAACATCTTCGTCGAGATTTAAGAACTTGCCCGTAATTCAACTGAGAAAACTTCTCTGATGAGATTTAGGAACTCGTCTGTAATTCAACGGAGGAGCTTTGTCGAGATTTAGGACCTTGTCTGTAATTCAACGGAGAAAAACTCTGTTGAGATTTAAGAACTTGTCAATAATTCGACTTGGGGGAAACATCTTCATCGAGATTTTAGAACTCGCCCGTAATTCAACTGAGAAAACTTGTCTGCTAAGATTTAGGAACCCGTCTGTAATTCAACGGAGGAACTTTGTCGAGATTTAGAACCTTGTCTGTAATTCAACTGAGAAAAACTCTGTTGAGATTTAAGAACTTGTCAGTAATTCGACTGAAGTAAAAGCTTCATAGCTTTGAACTTTGTGAGAATTTAACCGCATCCTTCTTGAAAGGTAAAGGTTAGCTGTATGTAATGCATGATATATGTCAAGCAATGATGTTCTCAAAATAAATGAGATAGTGTTGTATGATGCATATATGCATGTGTTATGATGTATGGAAATGTAATATTTTTAGCTGGGGAAAATAAATCCCGGATAGCTGCTGGAGAAAAGAGTTGAATTCTTTGTTTCCGTAGGGGATGGCTGTTGTACCCCAAAATTTTCCATCCCATATTCTTCAAGATTTGTCAAGATCAATCTCCAAGTGGTTCAAAATCTCTCAAGGGTTGCACAGTCCAATTGCCTCCTAACACAGTCAAAATTAGGGTTTTGCTTCTTGCAAAGAAATTGAGGTTTTCAAGGGTCCAATCAAGTCTCATATGCCTATATACATTGTCAAACATCCACATGTCAAGTTTCAAGACTCACAGCATCAAGTTGCACAGTCAAAAACCCTAAATGCTTCACAATCAACTGCAGGGGTAAAATGGTCATTTGACAGTCAAAAGTCAAAAATTTTGGTCAACATCTTATTTTTGAAGCCACAATCATCATTTGATCAATTCTTGATCATGATTCCACAAGCATGGCTCAAAAAGTCTCAAGATGCAAAAGTTTCTATTTTTGGATAGTTGAAAAGTCAACTGCAAATTGACCAAGGCATAACTTCTTCATGGTTTATCAGAAAAATCCCATCCAAAGCTCATTTTGAAGGGAATGACATTTCCTACAATTAATCTTCACACTCCAAGTACAAGAAATGCTCTCACAAAAAGTTATCAATTTCAACATTATAGGTCATTTTCAAAAGTCAACAAAAAGGCACTTTAAGTCAAAGACCATAACTTGAGATTGGTAAATCAAAATTACATGGGACCAAAGGAATTGGTTAGAGGACTTCAAGACCTTTCCAAAATGTCCTAGAACATGTTCATAGCTTCAAAATTGAGCAAGATATGCATTGGAGAAGTTGGGAAATTTTTGGGAACTTTCAAAAGTCAACTTTGCCTAAAAAGCTTCAAATTTGCTAATGGGCCTCAAATTCTTTCTTGAATCTTTACCCAAAGCCTATGCACGACCCATTGAGCTCAAAATAATTTATTTTCTTATTTTTAATTAATTAATTGAATTTTTATTATTATTAATTCATTTAATTGGTTTTAATTATAGGAAAATTAAAAAAGATATGTTTTGGATCTTTTGGTGGAGCAAATCTGATCAGGGCAAGCTGGCAAAGTCGTTTCTCAATCAAACAAGGAAAATCATCCATAATTGGCAAGGTTTTCATGGAAAAATATTGAAAATCACATAATTGAAAATCAAAGATTGCAAACATAAATTCATGGACTTTTGGGCCAAGGTTTTGACCTAAATTCGTTCACATACAAAGGCATAAGCTAACCCTACTCAAGAGGACACGTGAAAGCTGCTAATATTCCATAACCAAATTGCAAAAAACTCAAGAAATTTGTGAAACTGATTTCATACTTGCAGTGCCTTTCCACGCCTAAAAAGAATTCAATCACCTTGCCTGAGTCTCCATGAGTCTATTGGTATCAAAAACCAATCCTAACACGCGAAGAATCAAAGAACATAAGCCACACGGTTTGCCTTATTCTTCAAATCTGCATATCATGTTTCATGTGATTTTAATCTATTTTCTTGTTTAATTTATGCTAATAGGGACCTTCTGAAGCGATTGGTATAAGCTAATTGAACTAACACTGCCTAAATCAGAATCCACCATGAACGACATTTAGGGTTTCTGAAGCTTTCAATTAGGGCTTTCTTGTTGAGGAAAAATTAAACCTTGAGACCTATACAGTTAAATTCAGAAGCTCAATACGAACTAAATGGAATCATCGCGCCCTTTTTATATGGTCCCTAACTCTAGTCGCTATTTTTCGTGGTTATGGTTAGTGGGGGTTTAAAACCCCCGCTACTTGTTTCATATTTTGCAGGGCAAACGAAGAAGGAGAAGGCGTGGCATCATGTGGTTGGAAGGTTTAAATCTGGCGCGTTTTTTTGTTTTATACCATTAATATTTGTTTTTCTTATATAATAATTGTTTCCCATTCATATAATAAACGCGTTGGATAGCTCAGTTGGTTGGGAACATGGCTTGGTGAGTGTTGGGACCTGGGTTCGATTCCCAGGTCCCCTATATAATTATTGTTATTTTTCCTCAAGCGTTCACATGCAGCAAGCATTCAAAGCTCCATCATGCACCCTCACGCGTTGGCCTGCCAAGTGGCTTTGATCCATAATCTGAAGGCCAGGAGGTGACGAACACGCTATGCCTGGGTCAACCAACATGCATACAATCCTGAAAGTCAAACATGCTTTGTCTTCAATGGGCCAGAATTCCTCAAACAAACCTCCACTTTGGGCCTGACACCCCCCTTGGTTTGTATAATTTTATTTTCTTTTCTTTTCTAATTCTTTTAATTGCTTTAGTTATTTTTATTAATTCACCATAAAATTAAAATAATTTTTCATAATAAAAACATAAAATCAAAATACAAAATATATTTAATTATTTATTAATTTCCTCACTAATTTATTTTTGTAAATAAATTCTAATAATTAACTTAGTTAAGTTAGGTTTAAAATTCAATCTTTTTCTTAATAAATAAAATTCTATAGAATTAGGTTTTGATTCTTTTTTTTATCATTATTATTATCATTATTTATTATTAATCATCATTATTAATTTTTTTTTTTACATAAACATGTAAATTAATTAATTATTCTAAATTAGGTCAACTTTGACGTTTTATTAATAATTAAAATAATTTAGAACTAGGGTTTCACTAACTTTAATTTTAATTCCTTTTTTTCTTTATTTCCATAATAAATACAAAAACATAAAAACACTTTCTTTCCTTTAAATAATTAATTAGGTTTTAATTTCATTTAATTTCAAGCAAAGGGTCAAAACCCTCGGACGTCCAGTTTAATTCTTTTCGCGCATTATTTTTTCTTATTGATTATTATGTAACTGTTTAAGGATGTAATAGTAATTAGGTATTCTTTTACTTTCCGCATTTTTATCAAAAACGGGTCTTTGTATTTTGGCGATGTATAGACCCGCGCCTTGTAATAGCGTAGCTTTTATCTTTCTGTATTTAATTTTCCGCACTCCTAACTGCTAAACTTGCATGAAAGAATGTATGGTAATTAAAAACAACACGTAGATCATAATGCCATGATCAAAGATAACTGTTAACATGAAAATAACACACAATACACACACCACTTCTAGGGTACGCCTCACTCGTTGCCTTCGAAACGTGGTCGTCAAGTATAGGACGTTTTAGCGGTCACTCTTATGTCCATGATCCAGTTGCCTCGAAATGGTTGCCTCGGATTAAAAAGGATCTAGGACATTAGGGTTGCTTCTAAGGTGTCCTACTTTTGCTTCAGTGACTACACTGTCCCTACAATCAAATTGACCCGAACACCTCCAACGGTGGTGCTACCTACCTCTCAATGGTGGGATGGAACTACCTTAAGGACTTTTACACAGCCTAATTCCTTAGGGTAGGTAGATGACTCATGGATACTTGCTCTCTTCAAAAACAAATCAAAAAATCTTTTCACAATGACACTTTCAAAAGCTTTCAAAACAAAATTTTCAAACACTCTTGAGGACAGATACAAGAGTCATTCAGAAATCTTTCAATGAAACTTTTTCAAACCCACTCACATTTTGAAAAGCAAACATTTTGAAAACATAAGAGCAAGTATCTAAGAGCCCATGGATAACCATGGATAGAAAGGGTGCTAACACCTTCCCTTTCTATAAATCTACCTCCCGAACCGAGAAACGTTCTCATAAGGAATTTTGTTGTGCTTTTGTCCTGTCCATGTTGGAGAAAATAAAAGACGGTGGTGACTCTTGCTTCCGCGATATTTCGCGAAACCAGCTTTAAACAGTCAGTTCTATTTCCACTGATCACAGAACTGGCGACTCTGCTGGGGATATTTAAAGTGAGGTGTACCTTAGGATAACTCATACTTGTGTTTTAAATTGCTTTGTTTTGTTTGCTTTATTATTATGGGCATTTTTTTGGAGTTTCATAGATCCTAACCCGGATCTGGGGATACCCTGTTAGGTAGCATAAGCTGTGAGGGACCTGTCCGGCGTAGACCGACACGGGTGAAGCAGTGGCTACGTTGGTGTGGCACCATGGTCTGTACCGATATCCCTTGTGTTGCAACGAGGAGAATATGGGTCTTCTGAGGAGTCATTAAGCACCAACCGACCTTAGAACCCTAATTTGACCCAACTTAGCCATAGAACAGTAGCAGTATGCTACACCCATTGAGGCTAAACTCTCGCGATGGTTCTGGCCGCAAGAAAATATTGCGATGCTGGAGTTATGACCGATTAAGGGTAGTCAGTGATATTGGGATCCTCTAGAACCCGGTTACTTTTGATAGGGCAGGTCTTAACCAACAAACTGAAAGAGGGTAATACCTAGACCCCATGCTGGCCTAAACTTTAAGGGCTATCTTGTGTGACTTGTGTGCCTTATCATGTTTGCCTTTGTGAATATTTGTGGTGTGCTTTATCATGACATCATACCATTATAGACATTGCATGCATCCTGCATAAGGACTGACCATTTCAAAGACAAGAGGGTTTCACCTTTGCTCTGTTTTGTAGGACATGATGATGCATATGCGAAGGAACACTATCCTGTTTAATTTTGTTCACCCGCCTGAGTTGCTTGAAGGATTGGTTAGCAGAATTCCAAACACTACTTCCTTCATCCAGAGGCATGGTTCTCTTCTCGGTTTAGTCACTTCAAAGTGGAACCAACAGCTGATGAGTGTCCTGACCCAGTTTTATGATCCCTTGTATAATTGCTTCACCTTTCAAGACTTCCAGTTGGTCCCTACCCTGGAAGAATTCTCTGATTTGCTTGGCATCCCTATCTTGGATCAGACTCCCTTCACTGGTTGGGAAAAGACTCTTAGGCTTGAGGAGATTGCTGCAGCCCTCCCTTTGACCACCAAGGAGGTAATGGACAACTGGGTGACTAGAAGCAGAGTTAAGGGCTTCTTGGCCAAGTTTCTGATTGGTAAAGCTAACAGTTTCTGGAATGACTTAGACTTCAGGGCGTATGAAGACATTCTGGCTCTCTTAATCTATGGTCTGGTTTTGTTTCCTAATCCTGATAACTTCATTAACGTCACTGCCATAAGGATCTTCATGTCTCGGAACCCTGTGCCCACTCTCTTGGGTGATATCCTGCAATAACTCTATGTTCGTACTGCCCGAAGACGAGGAACTCTATGGTGTTGTATTCCTTTGTTAGTGAGGTGGTTTATTTCGCACCTCTCTAAGTTCGTGCTGAAGAATAAAGAAGGAAGAGGTTGGGCCCATAGGTTAATGTCTCTCACTGATAAGGACATCATTTGGACTCTCAGAGGTTTAGATGAGGTAACTGTTATTGATCGTTGCGGAGAATATCCTAATGTTCCTTTGATTGGTACCCAAGGAGGAATCTCTTATAATCCATGTCTAGCTCTCCGTCAGTTTGGAAGAGCCAGAAGAGCAGGGCCTCATGAGATGTTGGTGCCTCACATCAGTTTTGAGTTTCAGGTAGATAGTGACGAGCTGCGTCGTAGGTTCATCAAGGCTTGGGATAGAATTCACAAAGCTGGCCCACATGAGTTGGGACCGAAGACTTCTCTACCTATGGAATCCTACTACAGATGGGTCCGCATCCGTGCTCAGAATTTAGGTATGCCATATGAAGCTGTCAGGCCCATCATTCTTGAATATCCTGATAGAGATGGGGCTCCTCCAACTGTTCTCCCTCCTCAGATACCTACTGATGTTGATACACTAAAGAGGTCTTGGGCGCAACTACAAGAAGAACAGGATTCTTATCGGAAAAAGTTCAACGAGCAGGAATTGAAGATTCAGAAGCTGACAAAGCAGTTGGAGAACGAGCGGGCCTTGAATGACTACATCCATACTGAGAAGAGGAGACCCTGGGATCACTGATGAGCTTTGGATGTTCTTTTACAGTTTTTATTTCCCTTTTCAGTATTTCCATTTTATGTAACGCCTAAGGGCAATCTGTTGAACAATTTAAATTTCAAAGTTGAATCTAATAAAGTGCGCTTCCTTTTTGTTTACAAAGCTGAATCCCGATTGTCTTTGAAAACATAAATCATACGCATTCCATTCATCATATGCATCACAGGTACTCTTCTTTTCAGGTTGCTTAATGTTCTTCGCTGTTTATTTTAGCTCGCCATCATGAATCCTGAATCATCTACTGAGAAATCCATCAAGGGTCTCCAGGCTCAGAACGCCCAGTTCCAAGAGTTGATCATGAGTTTAGCCCAAGGTCAAGAGGAATTGAAGGCTCTGCTGGTCAAGAAGAAGAAGAAGAGAATTGTACTATTTAACACTGGCCGGAGGTTTGGTAACAAACTGCAAAATGAGGCTGACCAAGCTGGTTCTTCTGTAGGGAAAGGCAGTCCCCAAGGGGGAAGGGTTCCTAGTCCTATGGTCTCCGACAACGAGACCGATTTCAATGAAGAGCAGTACCCTCCCGCTGAAGACAAGTACAAGAAGTTAGAGGATCGCCTGAATGCCATGGAAATTCAACAAGTGCCTGGGTTGGATTTTGGAGACCTGGGTTTATCTTCTGGGGTGGTAATCCCATACAAGTTCAAAGCACCATCTTTCGCAAAGTATGACGGGGTGTCCTGCCCTAAGCTACATCTCAGATCTTATATGCGGAAGATCCAACCATATACTGTGGACAAGAACTTATGGATCCATTTCTTCCAGGAGAGTCTTTCAGGGACTCATCTCGAATGGTTCTATCAGCTGGATGGAACCAAGGTTCGTAACTGGGAGGACTTGGCTACTGCTTTTTACAAGTAGTATCAGTACAATGCCGACCTCGCTCCTACACGTACCCAACTCCAGGGTATGTTGCTAGGATCGGGAGAAGGTTTTAAAGAGTACGCGCAGAAGTGGAGGGACCTAGCTGGCAGGGTGCAGCCACTGTTGACCGATCGTGAACTCGTGGACATGTTCTTTGGGACCCTATCTGGTCATTCTTCAATCATCTCATTGGCAATTCGTCTGCAGGGTTTACAGATCTCATTCTGACTGGTGAAAGGATAGAAGCTGGGATGAAATCAGGGAAGATACAGAAAGGTGCATCCTCAAGTTCTGAAAAGAAGCCTTTTAAAAAGGAAGCCAGTGCTGTGTATGGCCCCAGAAGGCAAACCAAACCAGAACGCCGCCAAGCTGTCAACGCGGTGGTAATTGCAAAGCCTGCTGCCGCTCCTCGGCAACCTAACCAACCAAGGGGTGAGAGACCCAGAAGAGAATATACTCGGCTTAGTATGACCTTGTCGCAGATCTTGCCGCAACTGCTATCGACCAACTTGGTAACCGTCAGAGAAGCTCCAAAGGTGGTAAACACAACCTCTCCGAAGTATAATCCCAACGCCCGCTGTGCTTATCACTCTGATAGCCCGGGGCATTCTACTGATGATTGTTGGGCCCTGAGGAATAAGGTCTAAGACCTTATCAATGCCAAGGAGGTACAGTTCGAGGCACCCGAGAAGCCTAATGTGGTGACAGCTCCCCTACCTGACCATGGAGTAAATGCTATCAGGGTGGAGGATGAAGTGGAAGAATCTGAATTCGACAGCTGGATGTACCCGACGACCGACGGTGGACTGAACAATTGGACTGCAAAAGACTACATACTTGTTACTTTTGTTACTCAGTAATGAATTCCTTTGTTTTTAAATTTGTAATGAACAATAATGTGAAACTTTATGGCCCAGTGTCTTACCCGGGGCACCGTGGCTTCATTTGTGAGGGCTTATTACCTGTCATTTCCATATATCATGAATAAAGACATTGGACGTTTTTCGCATTTCAGATCTTGTGCTCCCTTTCTTTCTTTCTTTATATATTGCAAAACAGCTATATTTACACACACTCACCTATACAGGTTCCAATCCACTCTGGATCTCACTGGTAACGACTCTGCTACTGCCAGTTATGACTTCGAAAATCCAATCAACTTAGCCGAAGACGAAGGTGAAACTGATTGCGAAGTGCCTGGCGAGCTTGCAAGACTGTTACTCCAGGAAGAGAGGTCCATTCAGCCACATGAGGAGCCAGTGGAAACGGTAAATCTAGGTACTGAGGCAGACAGAAAGGAAGTTAAGATTGGTGCCAATCTGGAGATCAGCGTGAAACAACGGTTGATCCAGATGCTGCAGGCCTATGTGGAAATCTTTGCTTGGTCTTACGAAGACATGCCTGGGTTGGATACCGACATTGTGGTCCATCACTTGCCTACCAAGGAAGACTGCCCTCCGGTTAAACAGAAGGTCCGCCGTATGCATCCAGAGATGTCCGAGAAAATCAAAGCTGAGGTTATGAAACAATTTGATGTCGGGTTTCTAGCAGTGACTTCGTACCCTCAGTGGGTTGCCAATGTGGTTCCCGTGCCGAAGAAAGATGGTAAGGTCAGAATGTGTGTTAATTACAGGGATTTGAATAGGGCGAGCCCCAAGGATGACTTCCCTCGGCCTCACATCGACGTTCTGGTTGACAATACTGCTCAGCACAAGGTGTTCTCCTTCATGGATGGTTTTTCAGGTTATAATCAGATTAAAATGGCTCCTGAAGATATGGAAAAGACTACCTTTGTTACTCAGTGGGGCACCTTCTGCTACAAGGTCATGCCACTTGGACTGAAAAATGATGGGGCAACCTACCAACGTGCCATGGTTGCTTTATTTCATGACATGATCCATCATGAGATTGAAGTATACGTCGATGATATGATTGCAAGGTCCCAAACGGAGGAGGAACACCTTGATCATCTGCAGAAGTTGTTTGACCGACTGAAGTTGTACAAGCTGAGGTTGAATCCGAACAAGTGCACATTTGGGGTAAGATCTGGAAATTTGCTAGGCTTCGTTGTGAGCGACAAAGGTATTCAAGTGGACCCTGCCAAGGTTAAAGCCATACAAGAGATTCCAGTTCCCAAGACAGAGAAAGAAGTCAGAGGCTTTCTAGGACGTCTGAATTACATTGCTCGGTTCATCTCGCACCAAACTGCTACTTGTGAACCAATCTTCAAGCTGCTGAAGAAAGATCAAGTAGTACGTTGGAACGATGAATGTCAGGCCGCTTTCGACATAATCAAAGAGTATCTCCAAGAACCACCCATCCTTATGCCACCGGTTGAAGGGAGACCTCTAATATTATACCTGACAGTACTTGACAACTCAATGGGGTGTGTGCTGGGGCAGCATGACGAGTCTGGTCGAAAAGAGCATGCCATTTATTACCTTAGCAAAAAGTTTACCGACTGTGAGACCCGATACTCACTGCTCGAGAAAACTTGATGCGCTTTGGTATGGGATACTCGCCGGCTGAGACAGTATATGCTGACTCACACTACTCTGTTAATATCAAAGATGGATCCGATAAAGTACATATTTGAAAAGCCTGCTCTGTCTGGAAGAATAGCGATATGGCAGATGATCTTGACAGAATACGACATCCAGTACACGACTCAGAAAGCAATCAAAGGAAGTGTATTAGCAGACCATTTGGCACACCAGGCAGTAGACGACTACCAGTCAATGAACTTTGAATTTCCTGACGAGAACATCATGGTAGTGACTGATTGTGAAGTACCTGGACCGGATGAAGGACCTGAGGAAGGATCCCGATGGTCTATGCACTTTGACGGAGCCTCCAACGCTTTGGGTAACGGTATCGGTGCTGTGATCATATCCCCTCAAGACACTCATACTCCACTCACTGCCCGGCTATGTTTCAACTGCACCAACAACATGGCGGAGTATGAGGCATGCATCATGGGTCTTCAAGCGGCGATTGACTTAAGGATCAAGTTTCTGAGTGTCTTCGGAGATTCCGCTCTCGTGATCAATCAGATCAAAGGCGAGTGGGATACGAAACACCCAAACCTTATTCCTTATAAAGAATGTGTGTTCACATTGATCCCCCATTTCACAGAGATAACTTTTGAACATTTCCCAAGAGAGGAGAATCAGCTGGCGGACGCGTTGGCTACGATGTCGTCTATGTTCAAAGTCAAATGGGACAATGAGGCTCCCCAGATCATTATCTGGAAACTGGATGAACCTGCATATTGCTGTGATCTTGAGGCTGAAGAGGTAACTGAAAAACTCTGGTATCATGAGGTGAAGAGGTATCTGGAAGCTCAAGAATACCCTGACGGTGCATCCATCAATGACAAAAAGTTTCTGAGAAGGTTCGCTGCAAAGTTCTTCCTCAGCAATGGCATTCTGTACAAGCGAAACCATGATTCAACCCTACTGCGTTGTGTGGATAAGACTGAAGCAGAAAGGATCATGGCAGAGCTGCATGAAGGTACCTTCAGAACGCATTCCAGTGGACATACCATGGAAAAGAAAATCCTTCGGGCAGGATATTTATGGTCCACAATGGAAGTCGACTGTTACCAACATTCTCGGACATGTCATAAGTGCCAGATCTATGCAGATAAGGTGCACGTTCCTCCAGTTCCTCTGAATGTCTTGACAACACCTTGGCCTTTTGCAATGTGGGGCATTGATATGATCGGCGAGATTAAACCTACGGCATCCAACGGGCATCGCTTCATCTTGGTGGCAATCGACTATTTCACAAAGTGGGTTGAAGCAGCTTCCTATGCTACGATAACCAAGAATGTCGTGGTACGGTTCATTCGGCATAATCTGATCTGTCGATACGGCGTCCCGGAAAGGATCATTACGGAAAACGGTACCAATCTTAACAACAAGATGATCACTGAGCTCTGCGAGCAATTCAAGATATAGCACCACAACTCTTCTCCTTATCGGACGAAGATGAACGGGGCTGTAGAAGCAGCAAATAAGAATATCAAAAAGATTGTGCAGAAGATGACGGTGACCTATAAAGATTGGCACGAGATGTTACCGTTTTCTCTTCACGGGTACCGTACCTCAGCAAGAATGTCAACCGGGGAAACTCCCTTTTCCTTGGTCTATGGCATGGAGGCAGTCTTGCCGATTGAAGTCCAGATACCCTCTCTCCGAATAATGAAGGATGCAGACTTGAGCGAAGATGACTGGATCCAGACTCGACTTGATCAATTAAACCTAATTGACGAAAAGAGACTCACTTCTATTTGTCACGGTCAGACGTACCAAAAATGGATGATCAGGGCATTTAACAAGAAAGTCAGACCACAAGAGTATCAAGTTGGGGACCTGGTAATCAAACGCATCATTCTTCCTCAAAGTGATCCCAGGGGCAAATCGACCCCTACGTACGAAGGGCCATTTGTGGTTAAACATGTCTTCTCAGGAGGAGCCATGATTCTAACCACCATGGATGGTGACGACCTTCCTCACCCCGCCAATGCAGACATAGTGAAAAGATACTACGCATGATAAAAGACCCGCTAGGTTGACATACCTAGGCAAAAATTAGGGCTTCCCGGCGAACCAAAAGGGTTCGGGCAAAAATAAGGGATGAAATGAAAAAATCTGTACACCCGGCAAGTCGAAAACCTGAAAAGGCGGCTTGGGCAAAAATGGGTATCCCGGTGGACTGAAAACCCGAAAGGGCGGTCCAGGCAAAAGTTAGGGATTAAAGCGTAATACTAGGTCTCATTGGATCACCTTGCATCCAGAATTCGGTATCAACTATCAGGTTCAGACGGCATCGATCAATCATCTTCATCTTCAACTGAGCAGCCAAGTGATGAGACGCTCGAGGTCATAAAGGCGATAGCAGAGTTGGAACCCAGTGGGATTATTCCTTTCACATAGCTGTTTTGTTTTCTTTGTACAAATTGTATAAACTCTGTTGTTCGGCGGCGTTCTCATACTAGGACGTCAGCCTCTTGTACATAAACGCCTATTTACAGGCAAATCCAAAAATCAATACAAATTCACTTTTCAGACCAATTGCCAATTGTTTTTTCCTTTTTCTGTTTTGTTTTGTGAAGAACGTCCAATATTCAATTGTGATATATGCATTTGACACTAATTGCTAACTCATAAATATTTGAATAAAGAAACAAAGGATTAATTACAGGTAACATCAGAAACTGGGGCAATAAGAATTGTCTAAGCGATCTGGTTGCTCTGTCCACCGAGGTACCAAGGTAAGTTCAGCTGAAGAACATAACCCAGACACCTTCACTCCCTGTAGAGTAAGACAAGAATCAACAATACTCTCCCCAAGCAGAGTTGGTCTCCTATCATCCCTAAAAAGGCACGATATCTCCAGCAAGTCCGCGACACTCTCCCCAAGCAGAGTTAGGCTACTGTCAGCCCTAAGGAAGTTGGGCATCCCCAGAAGATCTCAACATTCCCCAGCGGAGTATGCAGATGTTCTCAAGCAAGCATCCCCGACAGTCTTAATATTCGTCAATGAAGTATAAGATTGTCCCCCGGCGGAATACAGACACCCCAGTGGAGCCACTTCCCCAGTACGGTCCAAAAAGTTTCCCCAGGAGACTTGAATCATCCTCCCCAGTAGATTCTGGAAGCTTATCCCCAGTAGATTCTGGAAGCTTGTCTCCTGCAGAGTACGAATGCGCCCCCGGCCATATTCAAAGGTTATTCCCCACCAGGGTCTAACTGGGTTATCCTCAACTAATTACCCCGGAAAGATCGTCCCCGGCGAAGTCTTCCTATCCCCAACGGAGTTCATCAAATCCTCACCATAACATATCCACGGTATCCCCAGCGGAGTTATCATCAACATCTTAGCAAAGTGCCTCTCTTCCCACAGAGTAATCCCCCGCAGAGTAATCTCTCCAACAAGTTTATTCCCCAACGGAGTCATCTTCTCCTACCGGTTTATTCTTGCAACCATCATCCCCAGCGGAAACGAAGAACTCTACTCTTCAAACATCAGCCCAGGATTCAAGCTCCCGGCATTCGTCAAGGATTTATTTTCCTAGACAAAAATACAGTCATAAACATCACATCTTCATATATTATAGCATGCATATACGCACCATGAACATACAATCTCATTCATTTTGAGAACATCACGCATTTCATACATCATGACATTGCATACAACTAACGTTTTGTCTTTTCAGGACAAAGGTCCATCCAAAGATAATTACTATCAACTGTCGCAATTCCAGATTCAATACCTGTATCTAGCCAGGGCATGTCTGTGAGCGATCATTTCCGGACTCGATTCCTGTATCCTGCCAGGGCACGTCTGAAGAGTTTGAAGATCCGATTCCTGTATCCTGCCAGGGTGTATCTGTTGACGACTATTTTCCGGATCCGATTCCTGTATCCAGCCAGGGTGTATCTGTTGACGACTATTTTCCGGACTCGATTCCTGTATCCTGCCAGGGCACGTCTGAAGAGTTTGAAGATCCGATTCCTATATCCAGCTAGGGTGTATCTGTTGACGACTATTTTCCGGACTCGATTCCTGTATCCTGCCAGGGCACGTCTGAAGAGTTTGAAGATCTGATTCCTGTATCCAGCCAGGGCGTATCTGTTGACGACTATTTCCGGACTCGATTCTTGTATCCTACCAGGCCACGTTTGAAGAGTTTGAAGATCCGATTCCTGTATCCAGCCAGGGTGTATCCGTTGACGACTATTTTCCGGACTCGATTCCTGTATCCTGCCAGGGCACGTCTGAAGAGTTTGAAGATCCGATTCCTGTATCCAGCCAGGGCGTATCTATTGACGACTATTTCCGGACTCGATTCCTGTATCCTTCCAGGGCACGTCTGAAGAGTTTGAAGATCCGATTCCTGTATCCAGCCAGGGCGTATCTGTTGACGACTGATTCCATATTTGATTCCTGTATCTAGCCAGGGCACATCTGTGAGTAGCTGATTATAGATTCGATACCTGTATCCAGCCAGGGCATACCTACATAAAGAGTTTAGAGATTCGATACCTGTATCCAGCCAGGGCATATCTACATAAAGAGTTTGAGGATCAACCCCTGTAACAGGCCAGTTAATTATCTTTCTTTCTCAGGTACACAAGTTCTCGCTAAGGAATCTCTTACGCGATCTACACCTAGATGGAATCTATAAGCCCATCCACATACCAACAGTCTCCAAATGGCATCTATAAGCCCATTCCCGACAAGACTCTGTCACAGCTCCAAATGGCATCTATAATCCCATCCTCATATCCATCATCTTTCCAAATGGCATCTATAAGCCCATTCCCGCCATCACATTGCTGATACTCTACTATGCGAGTGCAAATTTCTGGGCACTTTAGTGTTCAATCATCTTCCACCTTCGGATTACGAAAGGCACGCCAGCCAATCTACATCCTCCGGTCTAAGAAGATTGAACAGGGGCAACTGTTGTACCCCAAAATTTGCCCTCCCATATTCTTCAAGATTTGTCAAGATCAATCTCCAAGTGGTTCAAAATCTCTCAAGGGTTGCACAGTCCAATTGCCTCCTAACACAGTCAAAATTAGGGTTTTGGTTCTTGCAAAGAAATTGAGGTTTTCAAGGGTCAAATCAAGTCTCATATGCCTATATACATTGTCAAACATCCACATGTCAAGTTGCAAGACTCACAGCACCAAGTTGCACAGTCAAAAACCCTAAATGCTTCACAGTCAACTGCAGGGGTAAAATGGTCATTTGACAGTCAAAAGTCAAAAAATTTGGTCAACATCTTATTTTTGAAGCCACAATCATCATTTGATAAATTCTTGATCATGATTCCACAAGCATGGCTCAAAAAGTCTCAAGATGCAAAAGTTTCTATTTTTGGACAGCTGAAAAGTCAACTGCAAATTGACCAAGGCATAACTTCTTCATGGTTTATCATAAAAATCCCATCCAAAGCTCATTTTGAAGGGAATGACATTTCCTACAATTCATCTTCACACTCCAAGTCCAAGAAATGCCCTCACAAAAAGTTATCAATTTCAACATTATAGGTCATTTTCAAAAGTCAACAAAAAGGAACTTTAAGTCAAAGACCATAACTTGAGATTGGTAAATCAAAATGACATGCGACCAAAGGCATTGGTTAGAGGACTTCAATACCTTTCCAAAATGTCCAAGAACATGTTCATAGCTTCAAAATTGAGCAAGATATGCATTGGAGAAGTTGGGAAATTTTTGGGAACTTTCAAAAGTCAACTTTGCCTAAAAAGCTTCAAATTTGCTAATGGGCCTCAAATTCTTTCTTGAATCTTTACCCAAATCCTATGCACGACCCATTGAGCTCAAAATAATTTATTTTCTTATTTTTAATTAATTAATTGAATTTTTATTATTATTAATTCATTTAATTGGTTTTAATTATAGGGAAATTAAAAAAGATATGTTTTGGATCTTTTGGTGGAGCAAATCTGATCAGGGCAAGCTGGCAAAGTCGTTTCTCAATCAAACAAGGAAAATCATCCATAATTGGCAAGGTTTTCATGGAAAAAGATTGAAAATCACATAATTGAAAATCAAAGATTGCAAACATAAATTCATGGACTTTTGGGCCAAGGTTTTGACCTAAATTCGTTCACATACAAAGGCATAAGCTAACCCTACTCAAGAGGACACGTGAAAGCTGCTAATATTCCATAACCAAATTGCAAAAAACTCAAGAAATTTGTGAAACTGATTTCATACTTGCAGTGCCTTTCCACGCCTAAAAAGAATTCAATCACCTTGACTGAGTCTCCAAGAGTCTATTGGTATTAAAAACCAATCCTAACACGCGAAGAATCAAAGAACATAAGCCACACGGTTTGCCTTATTCTTCAAATCTGCATATCATGTTTCATGTGATTTTAATCTATTTTCTTGTTTGATTTATGCTAATAGGGACCTTCTGAAGCGATTGGTATAAGCTAATTGAACTAACACTGCCTAAATCAGAATCCACCATGAACGACATTTAGGGTTTCTGAAGCTTTCAATTAGGGCTTTCTTGTTGAGGAAAAATTAAACCTTGAGACCTATACAGTTAAATTCAGAAGCTCAATACGAACTAAATGGAATCATCGCGCCCTTTTTATATGGTCCCTAACTCTAGTCGCTATTTTTCGTGGTTATGGTTAGTGGGGGTTTAAAACCCCCGCTACTTGTTTCATATTTTGCAGGGCAAACGAAGAAGGAGAAGGCGTGGCATCATGTGGTTGGAAGGTTTAAATCTGGCGCATTTTTTTGTTTTATACCATTAATATTTGTTTTTCTTATATAATAATTGTTTCCCATTCATATAATAAACGCGCTGGATAACTCAGTTGGTTGGGAACGTGGCTTGGTGAGTGTTGGGACCTGGGTTCGATTCCCAGGTCCCCCATATAATTGTTGTTATTTTTCCTCAAGCGTTCACATGCAGCAAGCATTCAAAGCTCCATCATGCACCCTCACGCGTTGGCCTGCCAAGTGGCTTTGATCCATAATCTGAAGGCCAGGAGGTGACGAACACGCTATGCCTGGGTCAACCAACGTGCACACAATCCTGAAAGTTAAACAGGCTTTGTCTTCAATGGGCCATAATTCCTCAAACAAACCTCCACTTTGGGCCTGACACCCCCCTTGGTTTGTATAATTTTATTTGCTTTTCTTTTCTAATTCTTTTAATTGCTTTAGTTATTTTTATTAATTCACCATAAAGTTAAAATAATTTTTCATAATAAAAACAGAAAATCAAAATAAAAAATATATTTAATTATTTATTAATTTCCTCACTAATTTATTTTTGTAAATAAATTCTAATAATTAACTTAGTTAAGTTAGGTTTAAAATTCAATCTTTTTCTTAATAAATAAAATTCTATAGAATTAGGTTTTGATTCTTTTTTTATCATTATTATTATCATTATTTATTATTAATCATCATTATTAATTATTATTATTTTTGTACATAAACATGTAAATTAATTAATTAGTCTAAATTAGGTCAACTTTGACGTTTTATTAATAATTAAAATAATTTAGAACTAGGGTTTCACTAACTTTAATTTTAATTCCTTTTTTTCTTTATTTCCATAATAAATACAAAAACATAAAAACACTTTCTTTCCTTTAAATAATTAATTAGGTTTTAATTTCATTTAATTTCAAGCAAAGGGTCAAAACCCTCGGACGTCCAGTTTAATTCTTTTCGCGCATTATTTTTTCTTATTGATTATTATGTAACTGTTTAAGGATGTAATAATAATTAGGTATTCTTTTACTTTCCGCATTTTTATCAAAAACAGGTCCTACTATTAGGGTCTAGGACATTAGGGTTGCCTCTAAGGTGTCCTACTATTGCTTCGGTGACCACACTGTCCCTACAATCGAATTGACCCGAACACCTCCAACGGTGGTGCTACCTTCCTCTCAATGGTGGGATGGCACTACCTTAAGGACTTTTACACAGCCTAATTCCTTAGGGTAGGTAGATGACTCATGGATACTTGCTCTCTTCAAAAACAAATCAAAAAATCTTTTCACACTGACACTTTCAAAAGCTTTCAAAACAAATTTTTCAAACACTCTTGAGGACAGATACAAGAGTCATTCAGAAATATTTCAATGAAACTTTTTCAAACCCACTCACATTTTGAAAAGCAAACATTTTGAAAACATAAGAGCAAGTATCTAAGAGTCCATGGATAACCATGGATAGAAAGGGTGCTAACACCTTCCCTTTCTATAAATCTACCTCCCGAACCGAGAAACGTTCTCATAAGGAATTTTGCTGTGCTTTTGTCCTGTCCATGTTGGAGAAAATAAAAGACGGTGGCGACTCTTGCTTCCGTGACATTTCGCGAAACCAGCTTTAAACAGTCAGTTCTATTTCCACCGATAACAATGGCGAACAAAGATGACTGTGAGAATAAACCTGCAGAAGAGGATAACTCCATTGGGGAATAAACTGATGAGGAGATTACTCTATGGGGAAGAGATGCTCTGTAGAGGATTCCACTGATAAATTCCACTGGGGATGAATTACCGTTACTGGTAATACGAAATCCTGTTGGGGATTGAATTCTTGTTTGTGATACGGAATCCTGTTGGGGATTGAATTCTTGTTGGGGATGATCTTTCAGTTGTGACTTCACTGGGGATGACCTTTTAGGCTCTTCTGGGAACAATCTTCCAAAGTCTACTGGGGATGGTTCTCCACACTCCACTGGGGAAGATTTTTCAGACGGTGCTGGGGAGAAATTTCAAACTCCATTGGGGATATTTTATACTCCGCCGGGGATAATAAGACTTTTCAGTGCTGATGGTAGATAAACTCTGCTTGGGGAGGATATTACCGATTCATTCACAGCTGTGAGTCTCAGCCGGGGAGAGTTAACATTACTGTCCTTTTCTTGCTCTGCGGGGAGTGAATGTACCTTAGCCATATTCTTCAGCTGAATCTACCTTTATACCTGGTGGATAGAGCAACTGTAAAGCTTGGACAAATCTTATTTGCCCTTGTTTCTGATATTACAAGTAATCGTCTTTTGTTTCGCACGTAAATATTCATTAGCAGCAATTAATGTCAAATGCATATATCAAAAATGAACATTGGACGTTCTTTGCAAAACAAAATGGATAAAGGAAAAATAGTTTGAAATTTCTTTGAAGATGAATTGTATTGATTTTGAAGTTTGGCATGTAAATAGGCGTTTTTGTACAAGAGGCTGACGTCCTAATAAGAGACATAGTGTTACGCTTCGATCCCTAATTTTTGCCTGGACCGCCCTTTCGGGTTTTCTGTCCACCGGGATACCCTTATTTTTTGCCCAAACCCTTTTGGTTCGCCGGGAAGCCCTTATTTTTTCCTAGGCCAGTCAACCTAGCGGGTCTTTGATTATGCGTAGTATTTTTTCACTATGTCTGCATTGACGGGGTGAGGAAGGTCGTCACCATCCATGGTGGTTAGAATCATAGCTCCTCCTGAGAAAATGTTCTTAACCACAAATGGCCCTTCGTAAGTAGGGGTCCATTTGCCCCTGGTATCACCTTGAGGTAAGATAATGTGCTTGATCACCAGATCCCCAACTTGATACTCTTGTCGTCTGACTTTCTTGTTAAATGCCTTGATCATCCGCTTTTGGTACGTTTGACCATGACAAATAGCAGTAAGTCTCTTTTCGTTGATTAAGTTCAGTTTCTCAAGCCGGGTCTGAATCCAGTCATCTTCGCTCAAACTTGCATCCTTCATAATCCGAAGAGAGGGTATCTGAACTTCAATGGGCAAGACTGCCTCCATGCCATATACCAAGGAATAGGGTGTTGCCTCTGTTGACGTTCGCGCTGAGGTGTGGTACCCATGAAGAGCAAATGGTAACATCTCGTGCCAATCTTTGTATGTTACCGTCATCTTCTGCACAATCTTCTTAATGTTCTTATTAGCCGCTTCTACAACCCCATTCATCTTCGGCCGGTAAGGAGAAGAGTTATGATGTTGTATCTTGAACTGCTTGTAGAGCCCGGTGATCATCTTGTTATTGAGATTTATACCATTGTCCGTAATGATCCTCTCTGGTACGCCATATCGACATATCAGATTATGCCGAATGAACCGTGCCACGACGTTCTTGGTTACAGTAGCAAATGAAGCTGCTTCAACCCACTTTGTAAAGTAATCAATAGCTACCATGATGAAACGATGCCCGTTGGACGCAGTAGGTCTGATCTCGCCAATCATATCAATGCCCCACATTACAAAAGGCCACGGAGCTGTCAAGACATTCAGAGGTACTGGAGATATGTGCACTTTATCAGCATAGACTTGGCACTTCTGACAGGTCCGAGAATGTTGATAACAGTCGGCTTCCATTGTGGACCAATAATATCCTGCCTGTAGGTTTTTCTTTGCCATAATGTGTCCACTGGAATGATTTCCGAAAGTAACTTCATGTAACTCTGCCATGATTCTTTTTGCCTCGTTCTTATCTACACAATGCAGTAAGGTTGAATCATGGTTACGCTTGAAAAGGATGCCATTGCCGATGAAGAACTTTGCCGCGAACCTCCTCAGAAACTTTTTATCATTAATAGATGCACCCTCGGGGTACTCCTGAGCTTCAAGATACCTCTTTACCTCATGAAACCGAGGTTTGTCCGTTGTCTCTTAAGTCTCAATGTCACAGCAATGTGTCGGTTCGTGCAACCTCTCAATGGTAATCTAGGGAGCTTCGTTGTCCCATTTGACTTTGAACATAGAAGACATCATAGCTAGCGTGTCCACCAACTGATTCTCCTCTCTAGGGAAGTGTTCAAAGGTTATCTCCTCTAAGTGTGGAAGCAACGTCAACACATACTCCTTGTAGGGAATAAGATTAGGGTGTTTCGTATCCCACTCTCCTTTGATCTGACTGATCACGAGAGCAGAATCTCCGAATACACTTAAAAACTTAATCCTTAGGTCAATAGCTGCTCGAAGACCCATCATGCACGCTTCATACTCTGCCATATTGTTGGTGCAGTTGAAATATAGTCGGGCGGTAAACGGAGTATGAGAGCCTTCAGGAGATATGATCACGGTGCCAATTCCATTACCCAAAGAGTTTGAAGCTCCATCAAAGTACATAGACCATCGGGATCCCTCCTCAGGTCCTTCATCCGGTCCAGGTGTCTCACAGTCAGTTACCAACATGATGTTCTCATCTGGGAATTCAAAGTTCATAGACTGGTAATCATCCACTGCCTGATGTGCCAGATGATCTGCCAACACACTTCCCTTAATTTCCTTTTGGGTCGTGTATTGCATGTCATACTCAGTCAAGATCATCTGCCATCTCGTTATTCTTCCGGATAAGGCAGGCTTCTCGAAGATATACATGATTGGATCCATCTTTGATATCAATAGAGTAGTGTGAGTCAGCATATACTGTCTCAGCCGGCGAGCATCCCACGCCAAAGCGCAATAAGTTTTCTCAAGCAACGAGTATCGGGTCTCGCAGTCGGTAAACTTTTTGCTAAGGTAGTAAATAGCACGCTCTTTTCGGCCAGACTCGTCATGCTGACCCAACACACACCCCATTAAATTATCGAGTACCATCAAGTATAGGATCAAGGGTCTCCCTTCAACTGGAGGCATCAGAATGGGTGGCTCTTGGAGATATTCTTTGATCCTTTCAAAAGCGGTCTGACATTCATCGTTCCATCTTACTACTTGATCTTTCTTCAGTAATTTGAAGATTGGCTCACAAGTAGCAGTCAGGTGCGCGATGAATCGGGAAATATAGTTCAGACGTCCCAGAAAGCCTCTGACTTCTTTTTCTGTTTGGGGAGCTGGCATTTCCTGTATAGCCTTCACCTTTGCAGGATCCACTTGAATACCTTTATCACTTACGACGAAACCCAGCAGCTTACCAGATCTCACCCCGAAGGTGCACTTGTTCAGGTTTAACCTCAGCTTGTACAACTTCAACCTGTCAAATAACTTCTGAAGGTGGTCAAGATGCTCTTCTTCAGTCTGGGGTCTTGCAATCATGTCGTCGACGTATACCTCAATCTCATGATGGATCATGTCATGGAACAAAGCGACCATGGCATGCTGATATGTTGCCCCAACATTCTTTAATCCAAAAGGCATGACTTTGTAGCAAAAATTACCCCATTGAGTATCATCTCATTTTGATATTCCATGCTCAAATTAGAAGCTTTGACAAAAAAGGTGTTTTTTGTTGACTTTCAAAAATGACCTATAATGTCCAAATTCATAACTTCCTGTGAGTGCATATTTTGATCTTGGGGTATGAAGATGGATTGTAGGTAATTTCATCCTCTTCAAAATGAGCTTTAGATGGGTCATTTCTCATAAATTATGAGAAAGTTATGCTTGGTCAAAGTTGAGTTGACTTTTCCTACAAAACCCTAATTTAGTAACTTTTGAATCTAGATGAATTTTGAGCAATCCTTGATGAATCATGATAAACCCTTGATAAAATGTTGAAATATCCTTCAAAATTAGAATGTTGACAAAAAATCTTGAAGTTTGACTGTATTTGGGTCACAGTTGACTTTTGCCCTAGCATAGACGATTTTTGGACCTTTGAGCAATTGACTGAGCAAACTTCCTCTGCAAGGCTTGAAACTTGACATGGATGATCTTGAGAACATATTAGGACATTAGTGAGCACTTGGGATCACTTGTACTCAAGGATCTTAATTCAACACAAAACCCTAATTTGGGGTAGACTGCCTTAGGAGAGAGCTTGTCTGACCAACTCTTGGACTATCTTGAGCAACTTGGAGATTTTTCTTGCAATTTTTTAGGAAATATGGGAGGGAAAATATTGGGGTATAACAGTTTTCCATGGGCTCTTAGTTGCTTTCTAGATCACTTGCTTTTGTTTGAATGTGTGCTTGTGGTGTGGGTTTTGAAAGTATTTTGAAAATGTCTTTGTAATGGTTCTCGTTTCTATAAGAACGTGTACAAAGTGTTTGTTTCAAAAATAGTTCAAAGAGGTGTTTGTGGAATGTGTTTTTGAAAGTGATTTTGAAAAGGGTTTTCTTTGTAATGGCTCTCGTTTCTGTAAGAACGAGTGCAAAGTGTTGTCTTTTGGAAGTGTTTCAAAATGAGAGTGTTTGGTGTATAAAATATTTTTGTTGTGAGCAAGTGAGCGACTAGGAGTAACCTACCTACGCAAAAGGTCTTGTGTGTTCTTTTCCTTCTCCTTTAGATATGGTTGTCTTACCATTTTTTTGGTAAGAAGCCTCATCGTTGGATGTGAAGGGATGGGCGCGGGACATTTGTATAATCATAGAAGGCAACTCATGGAACGTTTTAGCAATGTCGTTTTAGGGACTAGATCGTTTACCGAAGGCAACATAGAGGGTCATCGAGGGACTACGATCTTTTATCGAGGGTCTTTTGCTAAAAACGCCCATGTTCGGGGGACATGACTAATTTCTGATAGGCAACAAGTGAGATCATCCTAAGGGTGCGTGTGTGCAAGTGTGTTTGTTTGCATGCATTTTGTCTTGCATTTAAATGTTATCTATTTGTTGATTTTATCTTGCTATACATCCTAATTACTTGCAATATATGAAAGCAAAATAAAATACGGAAAATAAAATCCTAAGCTATTACATCATTAGAGGGATGGGGGTAAAATTTGCAAATAGGGATGAAATAAGTGTATAATCATTACAACCATATCGAACAACTGAGCAGCAATGAAAATATATGCATAAACAGTGTAGAAAATGGGAGAAAATGCCTTTTGAACCATTATGTGTCGACACATGCTGTTATGCATCGACACATAACTTTTCCTTGCTCATGTAAAGAAAAAATCAGCTGAGTATTAGCCGACATATAATGGGATGTGTCGACTCATACACCTTCTTTGTATCGACACATACACATTTTGTATCGACTCATAGACTTTTCAACCTTCTGTTTTGGGACTTGGAATCAGTATGAATCAACGCACTGGGTTTATGTATCGACTCGTACTCTGTTTTTTACTAGGATGAGTCGACACGTGTGCATATGTGTCGATACATATTGTACTTTTCTGCTTTAAACATTGTTTTATTGTCCATACATGTCAGTTTACAGCATACAATTGATAAACATAAACAACAAGCAAACAGTTAGCTAAAAGGGGAAATGATTACTACATCTTATCTTCAAAAACAAATCATTAATGATGTATGAAAAATACCAAGTCAAGAAGACTTACCTTGAAACTACACTTGGTGTTTGAAATCTGAATACTTTTCAAGATGCTGTGAGGGCTCCAATGAATCTCTAGGCAGCTTGTTCCAAACTGTTGAAACCCCATCAAGTTGTACAATATTGTTTTTATGTTTGGATGGTGAGGATAATGGCACTAACATAAACTGTTTTAGTGTTTTTACAATATCTATGTGCTAAGGTGTTTGGTTTATGGGAGAGTTTGTAAGATGGAATAATGGATTGAAGTTATGTTTTAAATGAGATTAGCGCTGGTTTTTTTCTTGAGTGAACCAAAGTTATAAAGAATATTGTTTTTCTGTTCAAAGACTCTCTATTCTCTCCAAAAATTCCAACCCCTATGTCTTATGAAACAATCCCTTTTGTATACCCTTGACTGAGGTTTAGGGGTGAAACAAAATAAGTCATTTTGAATTGTTTTTGCCTACTGTTTTGATACTTTATTCACACAATTTTCTTTTTGCCATTTTGGTGCAATTTTGGGGCTGTTATGATGCAGGTTGGGGCAGACTGCATAAAGAAGTTTTGGACTGTATAGGACAACATATGCAGATTTGTGGTGCAGCATAGCACAAGGTTTTTTTAGGACAACAATGGAGAAGGTTTTGGGGTGTTGTGGCAATGCAGCACATCATACTTTATTCAACTTGGACAGCAAGATTTGTAGCATGAAACAAACTTAGTCTTGTGGAGTATTTTATGCACAATGTAACAAGGACAAAACATTGTGACAAGGTTTTGAGTCAAAGGGAAAAATCCAAGCAATACCAAGTTTATGGTTTGTAAACTTGCAAAAAATGTCACTTTGTAATAACTTGAATTATTTTCCTCATTTTAAATTATTTGGAATTGTAGTAAAAAAATGTCATGAAACAAATGAAATTAACAAGTATAGAAAATACTTAGAAAAATTTCAAAGTCTTGCAAAAGTTGGATTTTTTTATTCTCTTGATTTTTTTTATGATCAAATTTCACCTTTTGAATGCCTTGACGCAATGTGACTTTTGGGACTCAAATTTGGTCAAAAAGTCAAAGTTTGAGTTTTCAGTATGCTTTTGACTGGTCTGCCTTTCGTGATCTAAAGGTAGAAGATGATTGAACACTAGAGTGCCTAGAAATATGCACTCGCATGAAGTAATACTGATTAGTGATATCGGGAATGGGCTTACAGATGCCATTTGGAAGGCAACGGAGAATCGTCGGAGATGGGCTTAAAGATGCCATCCAGAAAAGATCGGTTGCATAAGAGTTTCCTTGGCGAGAATTCATGTACCTGCTGTTGAAGAGGACTTCATCGGGAATGTTGATTTATGTCCTGGGAAGTAGAGTCTAGGAGCTTCGGTTGTCCATTATTGTGCTGGGGAATTAACTCTTGATTGACGAGGTGAAAGTAGAATGCATATCTGGTTAGGGTCCAGGTTGTACAGTGACTTACTAGGGAAATGTGAAATCGACTGTATCTGGTCGGGTCTGGGCCTTACATTGTTGTAAACTGTTGTCTGGAGATAAGAGAGAAGGAATATGGATAGTAGGGTTTCTTCGAAATGAAATCCTGGGTAGTAGGGCTGTTTCGAAATGAAAGCCTGGATGGTAAGGCTATGAGAAGGAACCTGGATAGTAGGGTTTCTTCAAGATGAAATCCTGGATAGTAGGACTTATGGGAATGAACCTGGATAGTAGGGTTACTTCAAGATGAAAGCCTGGATAGTATGGCTTTTGGGAAGGAACCGGGATAGTAGGGTTACTTCAAGATGAAAGCCTAAATAGTAGGTGTGATCGACGGAAATAGAACTGACTATTTTGGAATGCTGGTTCGCAAAATGTCGCGGTAAGCAAGAGTCGCCACCGTCTTTTATTTTCTCCAACAAGGAAAGGACAAAAGCACAGCAAAATTCCTTTTCGAGATGTTTCTCGGGTTCGGGAGGTAGATTATAGAAAGGGAAGGTGTTAGCACCCTTTCTATCTGTGCTTATCCACGGGCTCTTAGGTACTTGCTCACTATGTTTTCAAAAGGTTTTGCTTTTCTTGTGTTTTTGGGTTTTGAAAAAGTTTGTTTGAAAACTTCGATTCAACTCTTGTATCTGTCCTCAAGAGTGTATGAAGTGTTGTTTGAAAACTTTTGTCAGAAAAGTGTAATTGTGAAAAGTTGTTTTGTTTTGAAAGAGCAAGTATCTAAGAACCTTCACCTACTCAAAGGAATTAAGCTGTGTAAATGTCCTTTAGACAGCGCTATCCCACTATTGAGAAGTAGGTAGCACCGTCATTGGAGTTATTCGGGTCAATTCGATTAGAGGGACATGTGGTCACCAAAGCAATAGTAGGACGCCTTAGCGGTAACCCTAGTGTCCTAGATCCTTTTTATCCGAGGCAACCGTTTCGAGGCAACTTGGATCTTTAGACAAGAGGGCGACCTCTAAAACACCCTATACTCAATGACCACGTCGAGGCAACCAAGTGAGGCGTACCCTAAGAGTGGTGTGATCGGTGAATCTGGAACTGACTGTTTAAAGCTGGTTCGCGAAATGTCGCGGAAGCAAGAGTCGCCACCGTCTTTTATTTTCTCCAAATGGAAAGGACAAAAGCACAGAAAAATTCCTTATAGAGATTGCTCTCGGTTCGGGAGGTAGGTTATAGAAAGGGAAGGTGTTAGCACCCTTTCTATCCATGGTTATCCATGGGCTCTTAGATACTTGCTCATTTGTGTTTTCAAAATTGTTTATTTGCTTTTCAAGTGTGGGTTTTAAAAAAGTTTCTTTGAAAATTCCAGTTCGACTCTTGTATCGGTCCTCAAGAGTGTTTGAAAAGTTGCTTTCGAAAGCTTTTTGTAAATGTGTCGGTGTGAAAAGTATTTTTGAATTTGTTTTGAAATTAGAGCAAGTATCTAGAGTCGTCTACCTACCCTAAGGAATTCGTCTGTGTAGATGTCCTTTAAAGTAGTGTCATCCCACCATTGAGAGGTAGGTAGCACCACCGTTGGAGGTGTTCGGGTCAATTCGAAGGTTCGGGACATGGTGATCACCAGAGCAATAGGAAGATACCTTAGAAGCTACCCTCATGCCAGGTTCCCAGATCATGAGGACTTACTAAGACATCCTCTACTCGACGATCACCTTTCGAGGCAAGGCAACAGTGAGGCGTACCCTAGGGGTGGTGTGTGATTTGTGTGTCAGATTCATTTATTTTTGTCTTGTCAGGTTATGGGTGATCTATGCGTTTGTTTTTATTTTTTGTCATTCATTCTTGCATGCATTTATTTAATAGTTAAAAAGATTGCGAGAAATGTAAAGTTCTAAACTATTACAAAGGCGCGGGTCCACATCGCCAAAATTAAAATCCAGGACCCGATTTGACGGAAAGTAAATAAAGAAATAAAATAAAGTGCGAGAAATTAAGTTTACAAGGCTTTGGGAGAGTTACATAAATATTTAAAAGAAGGAAATAAATAAAAATGCGCGAATAGGAATTAAAATTGGAAACGAGGGCGTTGGACCCTTTTTAATGAAATTAAATTAAATGATTAAACTAATGAAATTAAAGAGAAAAAAGAAATTATTATTTTTTTTGAGTTTTTGGTATTTATGTTTTTTATGTATTTTTATGAGAAAGATTAAATGAAATTAAAATATTAACCCTAATTCTAATTTTTTTTATTTATTAAGAAAAACATGTTAAAATTAAACCTAAAATTAATCTAATTATTTACATGCAATTTTGATTTATAAAAATAAATAATTAATTATTAGTGAAATTTATTTACAAAAAATATTAATTAAATAAATATATTTTGATTTTTATGACTTTTCTGTTTTTTACTATTTTTTATATTTTATGAAAATAAGTTAAATTAAAGGAATTAATTAAAAAAAGAAATAATTGAAATAAATAAAATAAGGAAAAGAAAGAAAATATAATACCTTGGGGGGTTTCTGTCCCCTTTTTGGAGGTGAATTGGAGTGGTTTGGCCATGTATTGGTGTCATGCATAAGTTGTTCTACTTTGGCCATTTGGCTTTTGGCTTTTGGCCATTTGTGTTTTGGCCTCAACGATCCTTAACCTTCTCAAGATGTCTGCCTCGCCATGTATTGGTGTCATGCATGTGTTTTTCTACCGTGGCCATTTAGCTTTTGGCTTTTGGCCATTTGGCTTTTGACTTTTGGCCATTTGGCTTTTGGCTTCAACGTTCTTTAATGAACCTGCATGGGATCCTGTCTAAATCTGCAGTGTTGAATCTCACGAACACATTAAATAAAATCATAAAATGCAAATAAAGCCAATATATGAAGAAATTTAATGTTTAGGCACAATATGGCATGTATGAATGATTATACCCTTCTGATCATGGAGATCAAATCAACCTTACCCTTACTGGAAAAGTAGTGACATGAATGCTTTTATGCCCTTTGGATCATGGAGATCAAGCCAGCCTTACTCTTACTGAAGAAGTAATAAGATGTTGGTTTGTAACTGAGATGGCTTGTTTGTAGTGAGAGAGGGATTTGTAGTAAGGATTTCAAGGTTTTAGGGTTCTTGAAAGAATTTGATATTCTAACAGTATTGTGACAAGGTTTTTTCTCTCTTTTCCTCCTCTCTTTTTTTCCCTCTGGTTTGTGTGAAAAGAATGTGATTATATAATGGAAATTAGGGTAAAGCAAATGGGCTTTGAATGTGCAATTGGGCCTCCAATATTCACTTGAATTCGTCACTTTCCAGGCTAAATCGCAGGGACTTAAGTGCATTTTTTGAAGTTGAAATGTGAAAACAAAATGTAGCCGACATTGAGAACTAACTCCTGTCCGAAAATCGACTCAATCGGATAAACGATGAATTAGTTATGAATTTTTGAAGTTTCAGCTCAGACAAACTTATTTTGGGCTTCAATGTCGACTCTGACACGTTCTTCAATAAAAAACTGGTATTGATCGGTGCATAATTTGGTCTCGACTTTTGAAGCAAAGTTGTAGATCTATGAGTCAGTGACCTTGTGTAAAAATATGAGTCCAATCCGATAAAAATTGACCGAGTTATGAATTTTCGAAGTTTCGGCCCAGATGAAATAATATTCAGCATTCAGGATTTTCAGCGTGTCACGCACTCTGAGCAAAAAACGAAGGCCTTTTGAATACCGTTTAACTCAATTCCTTCTGTGAAAATGTAGTCAACTCAATTTGTGAAATTTTGGCGCCGGAACCAGCTTGATACGATGAAAATCGACCAAGTTATGATTTTTTGAACATGACGCAAATAAACTTCTGTCACAAATTTTCTGCACGAAAATACCTGATAAATCCACATTTTTGAAGACCTTCTAATCGAAATTGGCTTCCAGCCGTGAGAGATGAAAACATAGATAATGTCAAGACGGAATTTTGGCCACCGGAACGGGTTCAAAACGAGTCACGATCTTCAAGTTATGAATTTTTTAGCGCGTAGAAACTGCACTTTCAGCACACTTTTTCACCATATTTCTTCGAGAAAACTCACACATTCGGATACCTTCTTTAAAGAATTGACTCTTGAGCCGAACCTGAATTTGAGAATACGTTATCAGAGATATCTTGGCGAAAGAACACCTGAATATGATGCGCCGGGTTGGACTTGTGAATTTTTCTTGAAATGTTTTGAGAAATATGGGAGGGCAAATTTTGGGGTACAACAGTTGCCCCTGTTCAATCTTCTTAGACCTGAGGATGCAGATTGGCTGACGTGCCTTTCGTAATCCGAGGGTGGAAGATGATTGAACACTAGAGTGCCCAGAAATTTGCGCTCACATAGTAGCAGTGTGATGGTGGAATGGGCTTATAGATGCCATTTGGAGATTGATGAATAGGATGATGGGCTTATAGATGCCATGCTAGGAGATGATGGAAGGTGGATGGGCTTATAGATGCCATCTGGATGTTGATCGCATAAGAGATTCCTTAGCGAGAACTTGTGTACCTGCAAAAGAAAAATGAGTACCTGTCATGTCGCAGGAGCTGGTTTTCAGATGCTTTGTATAAATGTGTCCTGACTGGTTACGGGAGTTGGATCTGGAGCTTCACAAGATGATGAATGAACCAGGGGTGGTTTCTACCTCAGCATGAACAGTGAGAGAACCTTGGGTGACTTTAACTTCAACAACGCTCGTTGAGAAAATCTTGGTGAGAATTACCATCTTCGCAGTATCGGGAAGAGAACCATAGGCAATTATAACCTCAAAAGCGGACGTTTTGAGAAAAACCTGGAATGGAATTATCATCTCACGCACCGTCGGGGAGAGAACTATAGGAAATTATAACCTGAAAGGGAATTACATCTCACGCACCGTCGGGGAGAGAACCATAGGAAATTATAACCTGAAAGGGAATTACATCTCACGCACCGTCGGGGAGAGAACCATAGGAAATTATAACCTGAAAGAGAATTATCACCTCACGCACCGTCGGGGAGGGAACCATAGGAAATTATAATCTCAAAAGGAATTATCACCTCACGCACCGTCGGGGGGGAACCATAGGAAATTATAATCTCAAAAGGAATTATCACCTCACGCACCGTCGGGGAGGGAACCATAGGAAATTATAATCTCGAAACGGAATTATCACCTCACGCACCGTCGGGGAGGGAACCATAGGAAATTATAATCTCAAAAGGAATTATCACCTCACGCACCATCGGGGAGGGAACCATAGGAAATTATAATCTCAAAAGCGGACGTTTGAGAAAAACCTGAGATAACTTCTACTGAGTCTTTATCAGAAAAATCTGTTGGGAGTCGATTTAGCTGGACTAGAGAAGGCCTTGGACTGGATAAGAAATCTTTGGAGTCGATTAACTGAACCGGTCTAGGTCTTGAAATATGATTGAGAATTTAACTGAATCTTTCCTGAAAGATAGAGGTCAGTCATATGCAATGCATGATATGGACCAAGCAATGATGTTCTCAACATAAATGATATTTGTAAGATATGATGCGTCTATGCATGCTATAATGATGTATGTGATGTTTAGGAATGTTTTCGTCTAGGAAAGTAAATCCTTGACGGGTGCCGGGAAGTCATATCCTGGGCTGATGTTTGGAGAGTAGATTTCGCTTCCGCTAGGGATGATAATTGCAAGAATACTGGTAGGAGAAGATGACTCCGTTGAGGAATAAACTTGGCAAATGGAAGATTTTGCGGGGAGAAAAAATACTCTAGCGACCATGCTGGGGAGCGATACTCTGTGGGGAGAGAGATACTTCGTTGAATTGTTGATAATAATTTGCTGGGGATACCCTTGTTGTATTGGAAGTGTTGATAGACCTCGCTGGGGATAGGAAGACTTCGTCGAGGACGCTCTTTCCGTGGCTTTTGGCTGAGGATAACCCAGTTATATCCTGTTAAGGAAATAACTCTTTAAATAAAGCCGGGAGACGCGTTCGTGCTCTGCGAGGGATAAGCTTCCAGAATCTACTGGGGATAAGCTTGCTGCTTGGGGAGATAAATTCCAACTGGATTGGACTCTCTTGGGGAAATTTTGAACTGCGGGGGAAGTGATTCCTTTGAATGTTGGTATGCCGCCGGGGAACAATCTTTAGACCAAGACTGCCGGGGATGCTTGTTAAGAATATGTATGCTGCCGGGGAATGTTGAGATCTGCGGGAGGAGACCCATCTTTCTTAAGTTTGATAACTTTGCTTGGGGAGAGTGCACTGGCTTGCGGACTCACTCTCTGGGGAATTGAGATATCTGGTGGTGTTCTTCAGCTGAACCTACCTTGATACCTTGGAGGATAGAACAATTAGATCGCTTGGACAACTCTTTACTGCCCTTGTTTCTGAAGTGGGAGATGAAGACCTGTGAGGTGCTAATAGTTGTTGATGGACCAACTTTCTTCTGGTTGGCAGGTGACAAGATGCCGGGACATAGTCGTACGCTTTTGATCCCTAACTTTTGCCTGGACCGCCCTTTCGGGTTTTCAGTCCACCGGGATACCCATTTTTGCCCAAGCCGCCTTTTCAGGTTTTCGACTTGCCGGGTGTACAGATTTTTTCATTTCATCCCTTCATTTTTCCCGAACCCTTTTGGTTCGCCGGGAAGCCCTTATTTTTGCCTAGGTGTGTCAACCTAGCGGGTCTTTGATTTTGCGTAGTATTTTTTTCGACTATGTCCGCTCTCTCAGAATGTAGGGAGTTTCCCTTGTTAGAATTGTGTTGTCATGCCACCAGAAGATGTTTGATCAGGCAAGATTCGTTGTTGAGATGCCCCAAGCGACTCAGGCGGAGATTTGCCCCAGGCTATTTTTGCCTTTGAGAGATTCTCCGAATCTTGATTGGATTACCCCAGATAATGGACCATGATCAGGCCATGCCCCTTGATTGGAGGTGCTTTTGTTCATTAGGCATTCATCGTGCGAATTTCCCTGCTGTTCAAACAAAAAGTCATATGCAAACAAAGTTATGTCAAAAATGCAAAGCTTATGTCTGTCTTGAAGATTTTGAAAATGCATTATTTTTCATAAAACAAGTGAATGTTTGTAAAACGTGATGTCAACTCCGCATTTACCGTAGGCCTTAAGGAGTCAGGATACCTTTCGTAACAGTATGCTTTCGAACTAACCCATGCTTCAGCTAGGACTTTTAAGGGTTATAACGTGGCCTGGTTCACGGTTTAAGAAACAAAGGATAAAGGCTCAAATTATTTGTACCCACCCGCTCTTCGTGATGTTCTCCAAACCTAAACTCAGTTGATTATACGTTAGACCTTGTTTGAGTCTTTGCTCTGATTTTCCGGTGATGATTCGGATGTTGATAACTTATTTCGAATAGGTAGTCATTTCCTTTTTTGCTGAGGGTTTGTAGGACCTCTCTCTTTTTTTTTTGTTATCCCTTTCTTTTTTTGCCTGAACTGTTCCCTTTTTTGGAATCACAGTCAGCGGGATGCCCCAGTTTTGTAAGTCTCCTTCATGGGTTTTGACTTAATGGGTTTTTTATTTTTTGAGATAATGACTGCCTTTCTTTATTGACTATTCGGAACCATCACTGTCTTCTTTTTTTGTAGGGACCTCTTTGGTGCCATTTTTTATGCACTTGGATCAACTGAGAAGACTACCCTGCCCCAGGTTATTATTAAGGGTTTTGAATTTCGAAAAGAAAAAACTCCTACTTCTTTGGCTCAGAGGGGTTGACGAGGGATTATCATCCTTATAACTCCAGTGTTTAGGGATTGAAACAATGCCTGTACTTCATCAGCGGGGTCTGTTCAAAAGCATACTGTAATGATCGCGGTATCGTTTTCGTCATCCTCCCTCAAGAGGCTTAGAATTATTGAGAGTTAATCATCAGGAAAAAAATGACAATAATTTGCATTTAGTGAATACGAATATATTGTTTTAGAACAGACATATGCGATGCATTAATGAAATAAAAATGTTTAACATGAATAAATGTTTGAACAAAAGAGAATTGCAATTTGAACATTCGAATGAACAAAAATTTCTCCATCCTAGCCATGTTTTGGCAAGGGAGCAGTGATCACGTGGGGAGTCTTGGGTACTTTAAACTGAATCTCTCTAGCGTCGATCATGTCTTGAATCTTGTTTTTGAGAGGCCAGCAGTTGTCCGTAGTATGCCTCGGGCTATTAGAATGATATGCGCACCTATCGTTGGGATGATAGTTAGGAGCAAAAGTGTTCGGATTCCGGAGAGGAGCCCTTAAGGTGATCAGCCCTGCCTTCAATATTTGTTGTAGTGCTTGATCCAGCGACATGTTGATCTTGGTGAACTGCCTTTTAGGCTTGTCTGGTTGACGCTGGTGAGGTTGATGTTGAATTTGTGACACTGGAGCCATTTGAGGAGCTCTCCCCTTATCTCCTTGTCTCAAAGGTGGTTGAACAATGACTGGCTTTTTGCCCTTAGACTTTTGCCCCAGTTGGTTGCCCTGAAGCAGTTGGTTGACGAGAAACCAGAGCTCATCTTGTCTTTGAGCTAACCCTTGAATGGCAGTCACCTGCCCCAGCATCTGGACCTTCAATGCATCCACCTCAGCTTGTAGGTGTTTCAGCCTTTCACCCTCAGCACTGTTCCTGACAAAAGTCTCCATGAGAAGTGTCCTTAGCTCCTCCTGCCCCTTGGATAGGCTTAGGAAGATCTCCTTGAACCGAGTCTCTTGAGTGTGAAGGTCCTGGTTATCTTGTTGTGAAGCCATTGCTGAAATAAACAGCGAGAGAGGTAAGTGACCTGCAACAAGGGTACCTGTTATGCAATGATGTGTATGATATATGCATGTAATGTTTTCAAGGACCTCGCGGGATAAACAAGAAAATGTGTTATCATTTGGATCCGGTAGCTTGATTGAAAGAGACTTCATATTTGTTGAGAGTCTTTCTTCCAAGGGTCAAAGGCTCACCATATCCAGTGGGTCATAGCCCCTGACGACCTTGGCTAGGGGGACCTTCTTCAAGAGTCAGAGCTCACCATATCAAGTGGGTCATAGCCTCTGATAACTTTGGCTAGAGGAAAATAAATCCTCTTTGCCCCTTGCTAGATGTTTGATTCATCATGACCTGCATCACAAGCCTTTGAGATCCTTGAAATGGGTTAGGATGTATGCAATGGTATGATGTCATGATGCATGGGGTAATATGAATAATCCCTGTTATGAGCAAGAAAATCAAGTAAAACCTGTCATGAGTCCCAGTTGAGGACTATAAACAAAACCTGCGAGAAACTTGGTAAACTTTGTTATGAGTCCTAATTAAGGACTATGACAAAAAACTGCAAGAAGCTTACTTAGTAAGCCCTGTCATGGGTCCCAGTTAAGGACTAAAACAAAACCTGCAAGAAATTCGGTAAACCCTGTTATGAGTCCTGATTAAGGACTTATGGACCAAACCTGCAAGTAGTTCATGTGTCAGTTTAACAAGCATGCAAGTAGGCAAGTACGAAGGCACACAAGTCACACAAAAGAGCCCTTAGAGTTTAGGCCGGCATGGGGTCTGGGTATTACCCTCTTGAAGTTGGTGGGCTCAACCTGTCCTATTAGAAGTAACCGGGTTCTAAGGGTCCCAATATCACGGGATTGCTTTCATTGTTCATCGTTTCGATTTAGCCACTGAACTGGCGACCGAAATATTCCAGGAAAGCAACCCTCAATTGAGTGTAGTATCGAGTATCAACCAACCTCGGACTGCACCAAAGTCAGTTATCTCACTACCCTAAAGAGGCCAAGATAGTTCAATTAAGGTTCCTAAGGTCTGTTGATGCTTCACGACACCACACGGAGGCCCCGTACTCTCCTTGACTGAACTCAAGGGTTACCAGTACACACCAAAGTGCCACATCAACGTAGCAGACTGTTTCAACCATGTCGGTATACCCCGCACAGTTCCCTCACAGCCTTGTTGCTACTTTCTAAGAAAGGTATCCCCAGATCCGGGTTAGGATCTATAGAACTCCCAAGCAACCCACAATTTAAAGCACACAAGGAAAACAATTGAAAACACAGTTATGAACTAGCCCTAAGGTACACCTCACTTTAAGTTTTTTCCCCAGCAGAGTCGCCAGTTCTGTGATCGGTGGATCTGGAACTGACTGTTTAACGCTGGTTCGCGAAATGTCGCGGAAGCAAGAGTCGCCACCGTCTTTTATTTTCTCCAAATGGAAAGGACAAAAGCACAGAAAAATTCCTTATAGAGATTGCTCTCGGTTCGGGAGGTAGGTTATAGAAAGGGAAGGTGTTAGCACCCTTTCTATCCATGGTTATCCATGGGCTCTTAGATACTTGCTCATTTGTGTTTTCAAAATTGTTTATTTGCTTTTCAAGTGTGGGTTTTAAAAAAGTTTCTTTGAAAATTCCAGTTCGACTCTTGTATCGGTCCTCAAGAGTGTTTGAAAAGTTGCTTTCGAAAGCTTTTTGTAAATGTGTCGGTGTGAAAAGTATTTTTGAATTTGTTTTGAAATTAGAGCAAGTATCTAGAGTCGTCTACCTACCCTAAGGAATTCGTCTGTGTAGATGTCCTTTAAAGTAGTGTCATCCCACCATTGAGAGGTAGGTAGCACCACCGTTGGAGGTGTTCGGGTCAATTCGAAGGTTCGGGACATGGTGATCACCAGAGCAATAGGAAGATACCTTAGAAGCTACCCTCATGCCAGGTTCCCGGATCATGAGGACTTACTAAGACATCCTCTACTTGACGATCACCTTTCGAGGCAAGGCAACAGTGAGGCGTACCCTAGGGGTGGTGTGTGATTTGTGTGTCAGATTCATTTATTTTTGTCTTGTCAGGTTATGGGTGATCTATGCGTTTGTTTTTATTTTTTGTCATTCATTCTTGCATGCATTTATTTAATAGTTAAAAAGATTGCGAGAAATGTAAAGTTCTAAACTATTACAAAGGCGCGGGTCCACATCGCCAAAATTAAAATCCAGGACCCGATTTGACGGAAAGTAAATAAAGAAATAAAATAAAGTGCGAGAAATTAAGTTTACAAGGCTTTGGGAGAGTTACATAAATATTTAAAAGAAGGAAATAAATAAAAATGCGCGAATAGGAATTAAAATTGGAAACGAGGGCGTTGGACCCTTTTTAATGAAATTAAATTAAATGATTAAACTAATGAAATTAAAGAGAAAAAAGAAATTATTATTTTTTTTGAGTTTTTGGTATTTATGTTTTTTATGTATTTTTATGAGAAAGATTAAATGAAATTAAAATATTAACCCTAATTCTAATTTTTTTTATTTATTAAGAAAAACATGTTAAAATTAAACCTAAAATTAATCTAATTATTTACATGCAATTTTGATTTATAAAAATAAATAATTAATTATTAGTGAAATTTATTTACAAAAAATATTAATTAAATAAATATATTTTGATTTTTATGACTTTTCTGTTTTTTACTATTTTTTATATTTTATGAAAATAAGTTAAATTAAAGGAATTAATTAAAAAAAGAAATAATTGAAATAAATAAAATAAGGAAAAGAAAGAAAATACAATACCTTAGGGGGTTTCTGTCCCCTTTTTGGAGGTGAATTGGAGTGGTTTGGCCATGTATTGGTGTCATGCATAAGTTGTTCTACTTTGGCCATTTGGCTTTTGGCTTTTGGCCATTTGTGTTTTGGCCTCAACGTTCCTTAACCTTCTCAAGATGTCTGCCTCGCCATGTATTGGTGTCATGCATATGTTTTTCTACTGTGGCCATTTAGCTTTTGGCTTTTGGCCATTTGGCTTTTGGCTTCAACGTTCCTTAATGAACCTGCATGGGATCCTGTCTAAATCTGCAGTGTTGAATCTCACGAACACATTAAATAAAATCATAAAATGCAAATAAAGCCAATATATGAAGAAATTTAATGTTTAGGCACAATATGGCATGTATGAATGATTATACCCTTCTGATCATGGAGATCAAATCAACCTTACCCTTACTGGAAAAGTAGTGACATGAATGCTTTTATGCCCTTTGGATCATGGAGATCAAGCCAGCCTTACTCTTACTGAAGAAGTAATAAGATGTTGGTTTGTAACTGAGATGGCTTGTTTGTAGTGAGAGAGGGATTTGTAGTAAGGATTTCAAGGTTTTAGGGTTCTTGAAAGAATTTGATATTCTAACAGTATTGTGACAAGGTTTTTTCTCTCTTTTCCTCCTCTCTTTTTTTCCCTCTGGTTTGTGTGAAAAGAATGTGATTATATAATGGAAATTAGGGTAAAGCAAATGGGCTTTGAATGTGCAATTGGGCCTCCAATATTCACTTGAATTCGTCACTTTCCAGGCTAAATCGCAGGGACTTAAGTGCATTTTTTGAAGTTGAAATGTGAAAACAAAATGTAGCCGACATTGAGAACTAACTCCTGTCCGAAAATCGACTCAATCGGATAAACGGTGAATTAGTTATGAATTTTTGAAGTTTCAGCTCAGACAAACTTATTTTGGGCTTCAGTGTCGACTCTGACACGTTCTTCAATAAAAAACTGGTATTGATCGGTGCATAATTTGGTCTCGACTTTTGAAGCAAAGTTGTAGATCTATGAGTCAGTGACCTTGTGTAAAAATATGAGTCCAATCCGATAAAAATTGACCGAGTTATGAATTTTCGAAGTTTCGGCCCAGATGAAATAATATTCAGCATTCAGGATTTTCAGCGTATCACGCACTCTGAGCAAAAAACGAAGGCCTTTTGAATACCGGTTGAACTCAATTCCTTCTGTGAAAATGTAGTCAACTCAATTTGTGAAATTTTGGCGCCGGAACCAGCTCGATACGATGAAAATCGACCAAGTTATGATTTTTTGAACATGACGCAAATAAACTTCTGTCACAAATTTTCTGCACGAAAATACCTGATAAATCCACATTTTTGAAGACCTTCTGATCGAAATTGGCTTCCAGCCGTGAGAGATGAAAACGTAGATAATGTCAAGACGGAATTTTGGCCACCGGAACGGGTTTAAAACGAGTCACGATCTTCAAGTTATGAATTTTTTAGCGCGTAGAAACTGCACTTTCAGCACACTTTTTCACCATATTTCTTCGAGAAAACTCACACATTCGGATACCTTCTTTAAAGAATTGACTCTTGAGCCGAACCTGAATTTGAGAATACGTTATCAGAGATATCTTGGCGAAAGAACACCTGAATATGATGCGCCGGGTTGGACTTGTGAATTTTTCTTGAAATGTTTTGAGAAATATGGGAGGGCAAATTTTGGGGTACAACAAGTGGCATGTGCGAGTGTGTCGAGTTTCAGTTTATGTTATCTTTGTACATGTTATGGTGAGCTACGATTGATTTTATTTTAAGGATAAGTCTTGTCATGCATAGCCTAATTAACATACATCTAGCAGTTAAATGTTGCGGAAAGTAAATTGCGGAAAGTAAAACTACGCTATTACAAGGCGTCGGGTATTTACATCGCCAAAAACAAACCCTTGGAAAAGTAAATTGCGGAAAAATAAATAAAAGCGATAAAAAGTCCTAATTAACGCTATTACATCCTCGGAGCAAATACATAAATATGGGATAAAAATTAATATGCGCGCGAGAGAAATTGAATCGGAGAAGTCCTTAGGGTTTTGGCCCTTTTTGAGAAAGAAAGAAGTTTGTTATTATTTTGCAATTAATTAAATTAAACCTAAAACTAATTAATTAATTAATTAAAAGAAAAAAGTATTTTTTTAGTTTTTTATGTTTTTAATGAAAATAAAATAAAATAAAAAGATGATTAAAATTGTTAAAACCCTAATTCTATGTTAATTTTATTTATTGTGAAAAAAAAGTCAAAATTAACCTAATTAACTAAATTAATTACATTAGAATTTACTTACAAAAATAATAAATTAAAGGTGAAATTAATAATAAAAATGTTTTAATTTTCTGATTTTATTATGAAAATAATTAATTGGGTTAATTAAATAATAATAATAATAATAATAATAATTAATGGTAAAATAATTAAATGGAAATTATAAAAGAAAAGAAGAAAGAATGAATGAATGAACCAGGGGGGGTGCTGGCCCAAATCAGGAAGTGAGAAAGCAATTTCCAGGCCCAACAACATGCAAGCCTCTTTGACTTTTGAGATTGTCCACGCAGGCATTGACTGAGGGGTATGGTGATCACTTCATCCTGGCCTTCAAATTTAAGTTTGTGGCCACTTGGCGCCTGGATATTTGAGGTACATGATAGGTACCTTTTTGGAAAGCTGCACAAGAACATGTTAAGAAAAAGAAAAAATAATTATTTTGGGGGACCTGGGATTCGAACCCAGGTCCCAATGATTCCAAGCCAGCACGCATCAACCACTACACCACTTGCACGCTTTTGTTATTATGGTAATAAGCAAACATTATATTAAGAAACAACCCACTAAGCTGTAAAACAAACAAAACGCGCGCCTTTTTTTAATTAACCAATGGGAGGTTAACACCTAGTCATCTTCTTCCTTTGTACCTGTAAAAACAAATCAGATAGCGGGGGTTTTTAACCCCCACAAACCACAGTAAGGAAAAATAACGATTAGCCCTGTGATTTACATAAATATTTCGCGAGGGTCCAGTTATGTTCGTCTGGTTCTCACGAATCCAGTCATATGCCTTACAAGTCCTGATTTTTCTGGGTTTAGAAAGCCCCAATTCCAGAGTTCAAGAACCCTAGAAATCGTCCATGGCAACTTTTGATTTTGTGCATTATAATTCAATTAACTTATGCCATTAGCTTCATATGGATTCAAGCAATGCAAAATAAACAAGAAATCATGTTAAATGTGCATGAAATAGACGATACGATTCTGGAAAAAAGCTTCAAACTGTGGTTCTGTTTGGGATGATTCTTTGAGCTTCAAGGCTTGAATTTGATTGCCACACACTCCTGGGGACTCCTGCAAGATGTTAGAATCAACAAAAAGCTTTGAATCGCCCTGGAATATAGAAACCAGTTTTACAATTTTCTTGAAATTTTGCAATATATTATGGCCTTTGTCTGCAGCTCTTTCACGTGTATGGCATTAGGGTTAGCTTGTACATATATAGAGGAATGAAACTAGGTCACAATCTTGAGCCAAAATCCTTTGAATTGATGATTGAATATTTGATTGAAAATCAAATCTTTTTGCATTTTCATGATTGGAAAAAGTTGCCAATTTTGGAGATATTGCATCTTTGACTTGGTGCACGAAATTGCCAGCCTTTTTAGGTCATACTTGCTTCACAAAAAGATTGAAAAATCAAATCTTTGTATTTTCCTACAATTTAAATTAATTAAATGAATTAATATTGATTAAAAATCCAATTAATTAATAAAAATAAGAAAATAAATTCAATTAAGCTTGATGGGTCGTGCATAGGCCATGGACGAAGTTTCAAGAAGAGATTTGAGGCCCATTAGCAAAAACAAGGTGTTTTGAGCAAAGTTGACTTTTGCAAGTTCATAAAAATTTCCCAACTTCTCCAATGCATATCTTGCTCAATTTGGATCATATGAACATGTTCTTGGACATTTTGGAAAGGTCTTGAAGTCCTCTAACCAATTCCTTTGGTCCAATGTCATTTGGATTTACCAATCTCAAGTTATGGTCTTTGACTTAAAGTGCACTTTTGTTGACTTTTGAATTTGACCTATAATGTAGAAATTGATAACTTTTTATGAGAGCATTTCTTGGACTTGGAATGTGAAGATGGATTGTAGGAAATGTCATCCCCTTCAAAATGAGAATTGGATGGAATTTTTCTGATGAACCATGAAAAAGTTATGCCCTGGTCAAGATACAGTTGACTTTTATGCTGTCCAAAAATAGTAACTTTTTGCATCTTGATGATTTTTGAGCCATCCTTGTGGAATCATGATCAAGACTTGATCAAATGATGATTGTGGACTCAAAATAAGATGTTGACCAAAAATTCTGACTTTTGACTGCAAAATGACCATTTTGCTCTTGCAGTTGACTGTAGATCAAACGGGGCTTTTGACTGTGCAAATTGGCACTGTGAGTCTTGCAACTTGACATGTAGGTGCTTGAGGATGTATATAGACCTATGAGACTTGATTGGACCATTGAAAACCCCTGATTCCTTGAGAGAACCAAAACCCTAATTTCAGCTGGCTTAGAAGGTGGTTTGACTGTACAATCTCTTGAGCAATCTTGAACCATTTCAAGATGATTCTTGACAAACCTTGAGGAATATGGGAGGGCAAATTTTGGGGTACAACAGTTTCCCCTGTTCAATCTTCTTAAACCTGAGGAGGTAGATTGGCTTGCGTGCCTTTCGTGATCCGAAGGTGGAAGATGATTGAACACTAAAGTGCCCAGAAATTTGCACTCGCATGGTGTAGTATCAGCAATGTGATGTCGGGAATGGGCTTACAGATGCCATTTGGAGATATGATGGATAGGAGGATGGGCTTATAGATTCCATCTGGAGATGTGACAGAATCTTGTCGGGGATGGGCTTATAGATGCCATCTGGAGATGTGACGGAATCTTGTCGGGGATGGGCTTATAGATGCCATCTGGAAATGTAATGGATAGTTGTGGAGATGGGCTTAAAGATGCCATCTGGAGATTGTTTGTTGAATTGTAACTTGGTAGGTTGAAAGAGGGAACCGGTGTAGGGTTTCTTCATGACGGTTAAGTAGATAGTTGTCCTGTCTGGTTTCAGGTATTAATCTACAATCCGTCGTCCACAGATATTTCCTGGCTAGTTACAGGTGTTGATTTGGAACTTAAGAAAGTTGGTCGAGATAGTTTTCCTGGCTGGTTTCAGGTATTAATCTCTGATTTGAGAAAGAAAGATTGTCTTCCTGGCTTGCTACAGGTATTGATCTTTAATCTCTTCATGTAGATAACTTTCCTGGCTAGTTACAGGTATCGAATCTACAATCAGTCGTCCACAGATATTTCCTGACTAGTTACAGGTGTTGATCTGGAACTTAAGAAGGTTGGTCGAGATAGTTTTCCTGGCTGGTTTCAGGTATTAATCTCTGATTTGAGAAAGAAAGATTGTCTTCCTAGCTTGCTACAGGTATTAATCTTTAATCTCTTCATGTAGATAACTTTCCTGGCTAGTTACAGGTATCGAATCTATAATCAGTCGTCCACAGATATTTCCTGGCTAGTTACAGGCGTTGATCTGGAACTTAAGAAGGTTGGCCGGTGAGATAGTTTTCCTGGCTGGTTTCAGGTATTAATCTCTGACCTGAGAAAGAAAGATGGTTTCCTGGCCTGTTACAGGTGTTAATCTTCAATCTCTTCATGTAGATAACTTTCCTGGCTAGTTACAGGTATCGAATCTACAATCAGTCGTCCACAGATATTTCCTGGCTAGTTATAGGTGTTGATCTGGAACTGCAAAAGTTGATGGTAATCATCTTTTGATTGACCTTTTTCCTGAAAAGGCAAAGCGTTAGTTGTATGCAATGTCATGATGTATGAAATGCATGATGTTCTCAAAATGAGATCGTATGATATGATACGTATGTGCATGTATCATGATGTATGACAATGTGATGTGTTAGCTGGGGGAAAATAAATCCCTGATAGCTGCTGGAGATTGATGTTGAATTCTTCGTTTCCGCTGGGGATGATGAACGAAGATAATTGCACGAATAAGCATGTAGTAGAAGATGACTCCGGTGGGGAATAAACATGGCGAAGAGATTACTTTGCGGGGGAATTACTCTGTGGGAAGGGATGCTTCGCTGAGATTTTACCGATAACTCCGCTGGGGACTCCGTTGATAAGCTCTGTTGGGGAATTTGATGATGAACTCCACTGGGGATAGGAAGAACTTCGCTGAGGACGATCTTTTTGTTGCAATTTGCTGAGGATAACCCAGTTAGACTCTGATGGGGGATAACCTCTGAATATGGCTGGGGAGAGATATTTGTACTCTGCAGGGGACAAGCTTCCATAATCTACTGGGGAGATGATTCAACTCTCCTGGGGAAACTTTTGAGGAAATGGCTCCACTGGGGGTCTCTTGTATTCCGTCGGGGAACATTCTTATATTCTGTCGAGGAATATTAAGACTGTCGGGGATGCTTGCTGAGGAATATCTGTATACTCTGCTAGGGAATATTAAGATCTTCTGGGGATACCTAACTTCTTTTAGGACTGATGGTAGCCCAACTCTGCTCGGGGGAGAGTATTGCTGACTTGCTGGAGATACTGTGCCTTTTTGGGGCTAATGGGAGACCAACTCTGTTTGGGGAGAGTATTGCTGAATCTTGCCTTATTCTGGGAGGAGTGAAGGTATCTTGGTCATATTCTTCAGCTGAACCTAACTTGGTACCTTAGTGGACAGAGCAACTAGATCGTTTTAGACAATTTTTATTGCCCCTACTCCCGATGTCATCTGTAATTAGTCCTTTGTTTCGTATGCAAGTATTTATGGGCAGCAATTAATGTCAAATGCATATATCAAAAATGAACATTGGACGTTCTTTGCAAAACAAAACAGATAAAGGAAAAATAATTTGCAATTTGTCTGAAAAGAGAGCTTGTATTGATTTTGAAGTTTGCCTGTAAATAGGCGTTTTGTACAAGAGGCTGACGTCCTAGTAAGAGAACGCCGTCGAACAAAATAGAGTTTATACAATTTGTGAAAAGAAAATAAAACAGCTATGTGAAAAATCCCACTGGGTTCCAACTCTGCTATCGCCTTTATGTCTTCAAGCGTCTCATCACTTTGCTGCTTAGTTGGAGATGAAGCTGATTGATTGGTGATGTCTGAGCCTGATGGTCGATACCGAAGTCTGGATGCAGGGTGATCCAATGAGACATAGTATTACGCTTTAATCCCTAACTTTTGCCTGGACCGCCCTTTCAGGTTTTCAGTCCACCGGGATACCCATTTTTGCCCAAGCCGCCTTTTCGGGTTTTTGACTTGCCGGGTGTACAGATTTTTATTTTATTTTCATCCCTTATTTTTGCCCGAACCCTTTTGGTTCGCCGGGAAGCCCTTATTTTTGCCTAGGCCAGTCGACCTAGCGGGTCTTTAATCATGCGTAGTATCTTTTTACTATGTCCTTATTGGCGGGGTGAGGAAGGTCGTCACCGTCCATGGTGGTTAGAATCATCGCTCCTCCTGAGAAGATATTCTTAACCACAAATGGCCCTTCGTACGTAGGGGTCCACTTGCCCCTGGGATCACTTTGAGGTAGAATGATGCGCTTGATTACCAGGTCTCCGACTTGATACTCTTGTCTTCTGAATTTCATGTTAAATGCCTTGATCATCCGTTTCTAGTACGTCTAACCATGACAAATAGCAGTGAGTCTCTTTTCGTCGATTAGGTTTAGTTGATCAAGCCGAGTCTGGATCCAGTCATCTTCGCTCAAACCTGCATCCTTCATTATCCGGAGAGAGGGTATCTGAACTTCAATGGGCAGGACAGCCTCCATGCCATAGACCAAGGAAAAGGGTGTTGCCCCTGTTGACGTTCGTGCTGAGGTACGGTACCCATGAAGAGCAAATGGTAACATCTCGTGCCAATCTTTGTAGGTCACTGTCATCTTCTGCACAATCTTCTTAATGTTTTTATTAGCCGCTTCTACAGCCCCATTCATCTTCGGCCGGTAAGGAGAAGAGTTTTGGTGCTGTATTTTGAATTGCTCGCAGAGCTCAGTGATCATCTTGTTGTTAAGATTGGTACCATTGTCCGTAATGATCCTCTCTGGTACGCCGTATCGACAAATCAGGTTATGCCGAATGAACCGTGCCACTACATTCTTGGTTACGGTGGCAAAGGAAGCTGCTTCAACCCACTTCGTAAAGTAATCAATCGCTACCAGGATGAAACGATGCCCGTTGGATGTCGTAGGTCTGATCTCGCCGATCATATCAATGCCCCACATTGCAAAAGGCCAAGGTACTGTCAAGATGTTCAGAGGAACTGGAGGAATGTGCACCTTATCAGCATAGATCTAGCACTTGTGACACGTCCGAGAATGTTGATAACAGTCGGCTTCCATTGTGGACCAGTAATATCCTGCCCGAAGGATTTTCTTTGCCATGGTATGTCCACTGGAATGCGTTCCGAAGGTACCTTCATGCAGCTCTGCCATGATCCTTTCTGCTTCAGTTTTATCCACACAACGCAGTAAGGTTGAATCATGGTTACGTTTGTAGAGAATGTCATTGCTGAGGAAGAACTTTGTCGCGAACCTTCTCAGAAACTTCTTGTCATTAACGGATGCACCCTCGGGGTATTCTTGAGCTTCAAGGTACCTCTTTACTTCATGATACCAAGGTTTTTCTGTTACCTCTTTGGTCTCAAGATCACAGCAATGTGCAGGTTCATCCAATTTCCAAATAATGATCCGGGGAGCCTCGTTGTCCCATTTGACTTTGAACATAGAAGACATCGTAGCCAGCGCGTCTGCCAACAGATTCTCCTCTCTTGGGAAGTGTTCAAAGGTTATTTCCTCGAAATGGGGAATCAACGTCAACACATACTCCTTGTAAGGAATAAGATTTGGGTGTTTCGTATCCCACTCGCCTTTGATCTGACTGATCACGAGAGCGGAATCTCCGAAGACACTCAGAAACTTGATCCTTAGGTCAATTGCAACTCGAAGACCCATGATGCATGCTTCATACTCCGCCATGTTGTTGGTGCAGTTGAAACATAGTCGGGCGGTCAGGGGAGTATGAGTGCCTTTAGGAGATATGATCACAGCGCCGATACTATTACCCAAAGCGTTTAAGGCTCCGTCAAAGTGCATAGACCATCGGGATCCTTCCTCAGGTCCTTCATCCGGTCCAGGTATTTCACAATCAGTCACTACCATGATATTCTCGTCGGGGAATTCAAAGTTCATAGATTGGTAGTCATCCACTGCCTGATGTGCCAAATGGTCTGCCAATACACTTCCCTTGATTGCTTTTTAAGTCGTGTACTGGATGTCATATTCGGTCAAGATCATCTGCCATCTTGCTATTCTTCCGGACAAAGCAGGCTTTTCGAAGATATACCTGATTGGATCCATTTTTGAGATTAACAGAGTAGTGTGAGTCGACATATATTGTCTCAGCCGGCGAGCAGCCCATACCAAAGCGTAGCAAGATTTCTCGAGCAGTGAGTATCGGGTCTCAAAGTCGGTAAACTTTTTGCTAAAGTAATAAATAGCGTGCTCTTTTCGGCCAGACTCGTCATGCTCCCCAGCACACATCCCATTGAGTTGTCCAATACTGTCAAGTATAAGATTAGAGGTCTCCCTTCAACCGGTGGCATAAGAATGGGTGGCTCTTGGAGATACTCTTTGATTCTTTCGAAAGTTGGCTTCAAAAGTATCCCTTTCTTCCTTGAGTTGGATCCAACTCTTCTGCATCTCCTCCCATGATGTAGGCATGTCAGGGTGTAGGATGGTGTAAGGAACCTCTCCTTCCTTAATAGGCTCTTTAATCAAAGGGAGAATATGAGGGTAAGGCATCATAAGACTTTGGGCTCGGGTTCGTACCCACTTGAGGTAAGGCTCAAGAGGGATGGAGTTCTTGTGCCCCAGTGTCTTGCTATCTACCTTGTTAGGCATCCTCCAAGCTCTGATGAATCTTTGGCGAAGTCCTTGCGCATCGTTGTTGAAGTCAAAAACTAGGTCAGGAATCAACATGTCATGAGGGCCATCCCTCCGAGCATATCCAAATTGTCTCAAAGCTAGACAAGGATTGTAGGTAATGCCTCTCCTAATGCCAAGTAATGGAACATTAGGGAACTCACCACAACGATCAATGATGATGACATTTTCTCTGGACCGAGAACACCAATGTACATCAGAATGTGTGAGGGTCATCAACCGTTGTGACCACCTTAAGCCTTGGTCATTCTTCAAAACAGATTGCGGAAGGTGAGAAATAAACCACCTTGCAAGGAGAGGAGTACAGCACATGAGAACACCTCTCTTTCTCATTGTTCGTGTGTAAAATGAGTGGAGGATATCCCCAAGCAATGTAGGTATGGGATTCCTGGATAGGAAAATCTTGACAGCATTCACATCTATAAGTTGGTCAGGATTTGGGAACAAGACCAACCCATAAATAAGGAGTGCCACAATTTCTTCAAAGACTTGTAGATCCAAAGAATTCCAACACTCTTGTGCCTTCTCAAACAAGAATTTTTCCAAGAAGCCTTTGACACCACTTCTAGTCTCCCAATGCCCCTTGATATCAGATGGTTGCAAGTTTAGTGCTTGAGCAACATCTTCAGGCTTTGGTTCTTTTTCCGTACCGTTGAAAGGTAGTTGATTAAGAATAGGAATTCTCAGGAGTTGAGAAAATTCCTCCAAAGTAGGCACCAATTGGTAGTCGGGGAATATGAAACAGTGGTGAAGAGAGAGCTTTCTGGAATTCTGGATGTAAGCTCCTTGAGTTGAGGAGGGATTCTCACAAGGTTGACTTGGATAGTTTTCGTGCGAAGAATTTCCATGTCCTACAAAACAAGAACAAAGATGAAGATCTAAACCCTTCAAATGGTTAGTGGATGCATATGATGCTTTATGATGTTCATGATGTATGCACAAACATATGTCCAAGCAAGTCACACAAAAACCCTAGTTTCAGGCTTGCATGAGGTTTCATAGGTAAGTACCCTCTTGAGTGAAGTTGGCTTAAAAACCTGTCCTATAAATAGTAACCGGGTTCTAAGGAGCTCAATATCATTGGATTGTTTTCCATGTTCATTGTTTTGGTTTAGCCACTTAACTAGCGACCAAAATATTCCAAGAAAACAACCCTCAATGAGTGTAGTATCGAGTATCTACCAACTTCGGACTGCACCAAAGCCGGTCATCTCACTACCCCTAATAAAAGGCCAAGATGGTCAAGTAAGGTTCTAGGTCATTAGTGCTTAGTGACATCACTCAGCGGCCTCGTACTCTCCTTGATTGAACTCAAGGGTTACCGGTACTCAAAAATATGTCGCACTAATATAGCTATTGCTTCAACCGTGTCGGTATACCCCGCACAGTTTCTACAACGTATTGCTATCTATGAATGTTTCCCAAATCCGAGTGTAGGATTTCAAGCCCAAACAAGAGAACCAAAATGCAAAGCAATCAAAGCAAACAATTAGTCATGCAAAAGGGTGATCTAAGCCCTAAGGTTACTCCACTTTTAATTTATCCCCAACAGAGTCGCCAGTTCTGGTGATACGGTGGGAGAACTGACTTGAAGTTTTGCGTTTGTTTTCGCAAATGTTTCGGTTGAGCAAGAGTCGCCACTGACTTTTTATTTTATCCTAAGTAAAGGTTAAAAAGCACAGCAAAAACCTTTGAGATGTTTTCTTGAGTTCGGGGAGTAGATTATAGAAAGGGAAGGTATTAGCACCCTTTCTATCCATGGTTATCCATGGGCTCTTAGTTACTTGCTTAGATAACTTGCCTTTGCTTTTCAATTGTTTGAAATGGTGCTTTGTGTGTGTGGTTTTGAAAATGTTTTGAAAAAGATGCCTTGTCTAGGCAACCCTTGTAACAATTCTTTACTCGAATGTTTTACAAAAGGTGTGTGTCTTTTTGAAAAGATGTTTTTTGAAAAGATGTCATTTGTTGTGGCAACCTTTGTAATGATCCATGTTTGAATGTATACAAAGGTGTATTTGTCTTTTGAAAAGTTTTCAATTTTTTGAAAGTTTGTTTTGAAATTGTGTTGTGATGTGTGTTTTGAAAAATGGCAAGGATTTGTTTTGCAAGATTGGTCAAGTAACCAAGAGCTATCTACCCTAAATTTCTCAAAGATCTTTCCTATGTTTTAACCCTTTTAACAGTATTGTTCCACCATTGTATTTGGTGGACAATCTTGTGTTAGGATGTTAACGGGACGGGCGCGGGTCATCGTTTAGACCATGAATGCAATAGTGCCAAGTGTCTTTGGCAATTCTTCTTTTAAGGGACTTGATCATTTTTAGGCAACTTGAGAAAGCGTCATCGAGGGACTATGATCATTTGATTTGTTTTTCTTTTGCCAAAGATACTCAACATGCAACATGGCCCATTTTTGAAGGCAACAAGTAGAGTAACCCTAAGGGTGCAAGTGTGCATTGTGTTGTCCATTTTCATGCTTTTTGTCTTTGAATTAGGTCAAGCTATTTGTTAATTTTGATTTGCATACAAACCCTAGGTCTATCATGGCATAATTTGAAAGCTTTTAAATGCGGAAATTTAAAGTCCTAAATTATTACAACATAATTATGGGGATGGGGGTACAAATGTTTGAATGGGGGGATATTTAGCAAGAAATTAAATCTAAAACTATTACATCCATATTGAATATACAAATATCAAATTGTACAATATTTAAACAAATATAATAAATATGCAAAATGTATTATGCACAAAAAGATTTTTTATGCATGTGAAAGTATTTTTTCAAGTGAAATATAAACAAAAATAAAAAAAGTCAATTTTTTGATATTTTTATGATTTAGGGCAAAACCCTAGTTTTCTAAATAAATAATATTTATTTATTAATTTTATACAATATTTGTTAATTATATACAAAAAATAAAAAATAAAAGAAGTATATTGTAAAAAAAAGTATTTTTTAGTGTCATATATTAATAAAAATAAAAATGTATTATTTTCATATTTTTATCCTAAATATTCTAATAAAATATGTATAAGTATATTTATATATATTTAATAAGCTAAATATGTACAAAAAAATAGAATATTAATTATTTACAAAAATGTGTATTTTTAGAAAATGTTTTCAAAATGTAAATGAAAAATAATAACTGAAAATAAATATATTTTTGTGTTATTTTTTAGTGTTTTAAATAAAAGTATTTATATTTATTTGCATGTATATGTTTAAATAAAACAAATAAATGCCAAATAAATTCAAAAATGTGTGGAAAAATAATTTTGATATTTTTTATATTTGAGCAAAAAATAATAAGCCAGAATCAAAAAGAAAAAATCAAAAATGATAAAGATTTCACTCAATGGGCCAGGGGGTGCAAAATGAGAAAAGGGGTGCAAAAAGCAAAACCAACTCAGGCCCAGCCCAAGTCAACCTTCTTCAACCTCCAGCCTTGTTTCAAACAGAAAATGCGCGCTTCACCATGTCCAACACAAACTCCTGATTCTTTGACTTTTAGCAAAAACTCATAACACCAATAATGTAGAGCATCAAGAGACGAATTCATACATATAAAATACTTGACCTAACTCTAAGAAACGAGGGAGAATTTCTTCATCCACAATTTCTGACCTAATTTTTCTTCAGTGCTCATGGCCAAAATTTTTACAGCACGCATAATATAAATGAAAAGTAAATACATGGATGGCGTCAGGGCTATGAATAGAACATGTTTTCTTCACAAATCTAAGCTTAATCATGCCTGGATAGAGAGATAGAAGTTCATGTTTTTACCTGTTTCAGCTTGACTTGAACAAAACAATGTAGCAACTTCCAATGGATTTTGAGCTTTTGTACAGCTTGCCTGAAGTCCAAGGATGCTTCTCCAACTCCTAGCTTGCTTTAAAATCAACCGAATCGTGTTATGGAAGTCAACCTGCACAGCTTGAAAATAAAAATGGCAAACGTGGTTATGGGTGTTACAGCTTGAGTTCAATGCTTGGGATAGCTTCAGTGGATGATATGGAACATGTTTGAACTCTTTTTGGCCAAAGTGCACGAGTGGAAATGTTTGTGGAAGTCAAGTTGCAGAACTTGCTCTGTTTCTGCAGCAAGAAGGTCTTTTTGTGTTTGAGGAGGTTTGAGAGGTGGTTGATTCGTGTTTTAGGTCAGCTTGGGTGTCTGAAAGATGAGAACAAAGTTTGCTTTTGTTGGTTTTTACAGGAATGAGAGATTGTATGTGTTTTGCAATCTTGCTTGTTTTTGAAGTAAGTAAGCTCAAGTCCTTATGCAGGCCTGTATATCCTCTCTATCTATGCCGCACCTCTTGTTCTTGATCAGAGTAATTTGTGTACAAATGCTAGCCTCAAAGATCTGGCCCATGCCTCCTGGATTTTGTATTTGACATAAAGTGCATCTTTATCAAAATGGCATGTTTGCTTTTTCTATTTAAGGGATAATTTCATGTGTAATGCCCAAAGGGAAGAAATAATGCATTCATACAATGGTTAGGCATTTAATTATGGTGTTTGAAACTGGTTTTGAGGCCTGTAAGCTAGCTTGTACAAGCTGATTTGAAAAATGCCAATGTTATGAACAAGCCTTGGCCAAGAACAAAAGTGAATTTTGCCCAACTTTGCAAATTCGATTCTCCCTAACCACAAGGGTGTTTGAGAAGTTCTTGGACAATTTGGAAATCTTGGAATGTGTACTACAATCCATCTTTGTAATGCAAATTTAAATTCCAAGTGGAAGCATATGAAAAATGGCTAAGAAGTTGGACAAAAATCCTGCCTAGAATAGGTCAAAATTTCTCTAAGTTAAGAATGTTTTGCACCCTTGTTCCAAAAATCATAACTTGAGCTAAAAGCTTCCTTTGAGAAAACTTTGTGAATCAAAGTTGTATATTTTTCAATGGACTACAACTTTCATGTTTTGAGTTTTGTTTGAATCCATTTGAATATTGGTGAAAAAATGGGACAAAGTTAGGAAAAAATAAGGAAATTTCATAACTTAAGAAAATTTCTAAGTTATGAAATTTCTTCATTTTAAACCCTAATTTGCAAATTTGGATTTCTTGATGAACAAGTTTCATAATTTGACATGTCTTGATGAAAAATGGATCTTGGCACTTGATTTTGACCAAAAAGTCAAAGTTTGACTTTTCAGTACACAGTCAAATTTTGATCAGTTGACTGGAAAATTCATCTGTCAATCCTGTGCATTTGAGATCTTTTGAATTTTTTGAATGTGTCAAGACAATGCCATTGAGTCCTTGAGTCCATATGTGAGCTTGGTTTGCCATTGGTTAGGTCAAACAGTCAAAAATTGCCTTTGTGCAGTCAAAACCCTAAAAATGATCATTTTGCCCTTTTGGTGATCTGATCAAATTTCTTGTGGAATGGTGATCCAAACTTGACCAAATGGTTCATATGAGTTCATAATATTGATGTGGGTCAAAAATCATGAGGTTTGACTGTTAATTGGCCACAGTTGACTTTTTCCCCAATACAGCTGATTTCTAGGTCAACTGTCCAATTGACTGGGCAAAGATTGGAATCAAGGCTTGAAACTTGGTATGGATAAACTTGTGAGTCCAACATGAAGCATGAAAGTCACTTTGGGAATTTTAGGTCAAAACATCTTTGTGCATACTCAAACCCTAATTTGGGTCAACAGTGCAAGGAGGGGTCTTGAGCAGAGCAAACCCTAACTTGATCTTGAGCTCCAAGAGTCTTGTGATGAGAAAATGTTGATGAAATGAGAGAGAAAATTTTAGGGTACAACAGACTTTCTTACAAAACAGAACAGAAAAGGAAAAACACATAGTTTTTTTTTGTAAAAATGATTTGTATTGATTTTCGATGTTGGCCTATAATAGGCATTTTTTGTACAAGGAGGCTGACGCTCTAGTAAGAGAACGCCGCCGTAAGAATAAAAGTGATACAATATTGTGTAAAAAGAAAACAGCTATGTACAACAATCCCATTGGGTTCCAATTCTGCTATTGTCGTTATGTCTTCGAGCGTCTCATCACTTTGCTGCTTGTCCAAAGCTGACTAGATTGATTGGTGTCGTTCGAGCTTGACAGTTGATACTGAGGTCTGATCGCAGGGTGATCCAATGGAACATAGTGATACGCTTTTCATCCCTAAATTTTTCATGGACGGCCCTTTTGGGTTTTCAGTCCATCGGGATACCCTTTTTTTCCCAAGCCGCCTTTTCAGGTTTTCGACTTGCCGGGTGTACAGATTTTTTTCATTTTCATCCCTTATTTTTGCCCGAACTCTTTTGGTTCGCCGGGAAGCCCTTATTTTTTCCTAGGTCAGTCAACCTAGCGGGTCTTTTATCATTCGTAGTATCTTTTCACTATGTCTGCATTGACAGTGTGAGGATGGTCGTCACCGTCCATGGTGGTTAGAATCATGGCTCTACCCAAGAAAATGTTTTTAATTACAAACGACCCTTCGTAGGTGGGAATCCATTTGCCCCTGGGATGACCTTGCGGCAGTATGATGCGCTTGATCACTTGATCCCCGACTTGATACTCTTTCCGTCTGACTTTTTTGTTGAAAGCCTTGATCATTCGTTTTTGATACGTTTGACCATGACAAACAACAGTAAGTCTCTTCTCATCGATCAAATTCAGTTGATCAAGTCGAGTATGGATCAAGTCGTCTTCATTCAAATCCGCATCTTTCAAAATCCTTAGAGAAGGAATCTGGACCTCAATGGGTAGGACTTCCTCCATGCCATATACTAGAGAGTAAGGTGTTTCCCCTGTCGATGTCCATGTTGAGGTACAGTACCCATGAAGAGCGAATGGTAACATCTCATGCCAGTCTTTGTATGTCACGGTCATCTTTTGTATAATCTTCTTGATGTTCTTGTTAGCCGCTTCAACAGCGCCATTCATCTTCGGCCGGTAGGGAGAAGAGTTATGATGTTGTATCTTGAATTGCTTACAGAGTTTAGTGATCATCGTATTATTGAGATTCGTACCATTGTCTGTGATAATTCTCTCTGGCACACCGTACCGACAGATTAGCTTATGCCTGATAAACCGTGCCACCACGTTCTTAGTCACAGTAGAATAAGAGGCAGCCTCAACCCACTTTGTGAAGTAATCGATAGCTACCAGGATGAAGCGATGCCCATTGGAAGCGGTAGGCCTGATTTCTCTGATCATGTCTATGTCCCACATTGCAAAGGGCCACAGAGCTGTCAAGACATTCAAAGGAACCGGGGGCACATGCACCTTATCAGCATAGATTTGGCACTTATGACAGGTTTCGGAGTGCTGATAACAATATGCTTCCATGGTGGACCAGTAGTATCCTGCCCATAGGATCTTCTTAGCCATGGTATGTCCACTGGAATGGGTTCCAAAGGTACCTTCATGTAGATCGATCATAATCCTCTCTGCTTCGCTCTTGTCTACACACTGCGGTAAGGTAGAGTCATGGTTGCGCTTGTAGAGGATTCCATTACTGAGAAAGAATTTCGCAGCGAACCTTATCAGAAACTTCCTATCATTGACAGATTCCCCTTCGGGATACTCTTGAGTCTCGAGGTACTTCTTCACTTCATGAAACCAGGGTTTATCTGCTACCTCTTTGGTATCAATCTCGCAGCAGTGTGTTGGTTCATCCAACATCTTAATGGTGATTCGGGGAGCTTTGTTGTCTCACCTGAACTTGAACATAGAAGACATGGTAGCTAGTGCGTCTGCTAACTGATTCTCCTCTCACGGGAAATGTTCAAAGGTCATTTCCTCAAAGTGTGGGAGCAATGTTAGTATGTGCTCTCTGTATGGGATGAGATTCAGATGTTTCGTACCCCATTTGCCTTTTGTGATACGGTGGGAGAACTGACTTTTTGTTTTGCGTTTGATTGCAAGTGTTGCGGATAGCAAGAGTCGCCACCTACTTTTCTTTTATCCAATAAGGAAAGGTGAAAAAGCACAGGAAAGACCTTTAGAGATTTTTTCTTGAGTTCGGGGGGTAGATTATGAAAGGGGAAGGTGTTAGCACCCCTTTCATCCATGGTTTTCCATGGGCTCTTAGTTTACTCGCTAGATCAGTTGCTTTTGTTTAAATGTGTGCTTGTGGTATGGGTTTGAAAATATTTTGAAAATGTCTTTGTAATAATTCTCGTCTCTATAAGAATGCGTACAAAGTGTTGGTTTTAAAAATAGTTCAAAGAGATGTGTTGGTGTATAAAATGTTTTTGTTGTGAGAAAGCGAGCAACTAGGAGCGAATCTACCTACTCAAAAGGTCTTAGATGTTCTTTTCCTCCTCCTTTAGATGTTGCTATCTTACCATTAATTTGGTAAGAAGCCCCATCGTTAGATGTGAAGGGACGGGCGCAGGACGTTTTTGTATAGTCATAGAAGGCAACCCATCGAGCATTTTACAATGTCGTGTTAGGGACTAGATCATTTATCGAAGGCAACATTGAGGGTCATCGAGGGACTACGATCTTTTATCGAGGGTCTTTTGCTAAAACTCCCATGTTCGAGGGACATGACTATTTTCTAAAAGGCAACAAAGTGGGATTACCCTAAGGGTGCTAGTGTGCAAGTGTGTTTGATTGCATGCATTTTAGTCTTGATTAGGGTTATTTATTTGTTGATTTCATATCTTTCCATACACATCCTAATTACTAGCATTTTATATTTGGAAAAGCGTTAAATTGCGAAAATATAAAAGTCCTACGCTATTACAATATTTTAGGGATGGGGGTACATATTTACAAATGGGGGGTTGCAAGAATTTAAATCCTATTTAACTATTACAACCATATTGAAATGTACAATGCAAGAGAGAAAAAGGACTTGTTTAGAAAATGATTTTTTTGTCTTAATGAATTAAGAAAAAGAAATAAATTAATTAATAAAAGAAAAATATTTTTATGTCTTTTTATAAAAAGGAATTAATATTGAAAATGAAAAAAGGAAAATAAATGAAAGATAGAAACAACGTGTTGTTGCAAACAAAACAATAAGGATCAGAAGTTCTGAAGCCAGGCGCGTGGTGACTCAGAAAGGAACGTCAGTGGAATCAGAAGTTCTGGATTGATACACTCTAAGGTCCTGCAAGAAACGTTAGAGGGAAAGGAAACAGGGTTCTGGGTGGTATTCAGTCAGTGAACCAAAAGTCAGAAGTTCTGTGTTGTGCTAAAACAGTGAGTGAGCATCAGAAATTCTGTATGTTAAAACAGTAAGAAAGTCCAGAAGTTATGTGTGTTTAACGTGTAGGGAGAACTCATAAGTTATGTGTTGTGCTAAAACAGTGAGGGAGAATCAGAGGTTCTGTGCCATATTTCAACTCTTTCCTCATATTAATCAACACATCAATAATTTATTTAGTTCTTAACAAACAACAAATCAGAAGGATAAAAGCACAACAGTTTATAGAAGTTCTAATCCTAAATCTGAGCCAAGCCCTAATCAAGAAGTTCTGGACCACAGTTTTCCTACTTATGCAATGATATGGACAACATCAATATTGTGATATTTACATATTTAATGATGTTCTGAATGGAAAGATGCAAAGTCAGAAAGACTTACCTTGAATCTGGAGCGTGTGTTTGGAACTTGAACTGCTGCCTTCTGATGTTCTGGAGTCAGTAAGAGCAACGGAAGAGAAAATGCCAAGTTCTTTGATTCAAAGGGAAGAATAAAGGTTTGGTATTCTGTTTGTGAATTGGATTTTTTATTAAGGTTTCATAGTTTTCTTTTCTCTCTTTTTATGATTTTCTCTCTCCAAAAGCCAGCCCCTTGAACGTGTGATGGAGCCACTTATTTATAGATGGATTTGCTGTGGTTTTGGGGGGGGGGAAATGGTATTCAAACCTTTTTGGTATACTGTTTCATTACTTTTTAATCACAGTTTTTGTATGCTAATTTGATGCAAATATGGGGTTTGAGAAAGTGCAGGCATGGACTGGATCAGCAGCTGATTGCAGGTCTGTGATATAGCAGGGCAGCAGGCTGCTTAAACGAGGTTTTGGGATTTGGTGATGTTCTGATTGCAAAAGATCAGAAACGTAACCTTCAAATGCTGAAGATCATGTTCTGATTAAAGAACTATGTTCTGAACCATGTTTGCAACTTTTGACAGCACTTGCGTGGAGGCTGGCTCAGAAGTTCTGAAGTATCATATTCTCTTAACACTTAGAAAATTTTCTAAATGTTTAGAAATTTGATTTTTTCCAAGTAATTTTTGACTTCTGATTTTTTTGATGAACCAATTTCATGTCTTGATGAAATATAATTGCTGAAACTTGATTTGATCTAAAAGTCAAAGTTTGACTTTTCAATATGTTTTTGACCATTTTGCCCTTGTGGATGATTTTCTTGAAAAGTTGTAATTTAAGACTTGGAACTTGATAGAAGCAAACTTGAGAGTCCAGGATGATCCTTTGAGAAATGAGAGGGAAAATTTTGGGCTACAACACCTTTGATCTGACTTATCTCTAAAGCTGAATCCCCGAAGACATTTAAGAAATTGATCCTGAGGTCGATAGCAGCTTTGAGACCCATGATACAGGCTTCATACTCCGCCATATTGTTAGTGTAATTGAAACATAGTCGAGCAGCGAAAGGAGTATGACAGCCCTCAGGAGATATGATTACGGCTCCAATGCCATTACCGAGTGCGTTCGAAGCTCCGTCAAAAACCATGGTCCATCGGGATCCTTCCTCGCGTCCTTCATCTGGTCCAGTTTCTTCATAGTCGGTCACCAGCATAATATTCTCGTTCGGGAACTCAAAATTCATAGACTGGTAGTCATCCATGGCCTGATGAGCCAAATGATCAGCCAATGCACTTCCCTTGATTGCTTTCTGGGTTGTATATTGTATATCATACTCAGTTAGGATCATCTGCCATCTCGTTATTCTTCCGGAGAGAGCGGGCTTCTCGAAGATGTATTTGATTGGATCCATCTTAGATATCAATAGAGTAGTGCAGGTCAGCATATACTGTCTTAGTCGGTGAGCAGTCCATGCCAAAGCGCAACAAGTTTTCTCGAGCAATGAGTATCTTGTCTCACAGTCGGTAAACTTTTTGCTAAGGTAGTATATTGCATGCTCTTTTCGACCAGACTCGTCATGCTGCCCCAACACACACCCTATTGAATTGTCTAGCACTGTTAAGTACAATATGAAAGGTCTTCCTTCAACTGGAGGCATCAGCATTGGTGGTTCTTGAAGGTATTCCTTGATTCTTTCGAAAGCAGTCTGACATTCTTCATTCCACTTTACCACTTGATCTTTCTTCAGAGGCTTGAAGATGGGCTCATAAGTAGTAGTTAGATGTGAAATGAACCTGGCGATATAATTCAAGCGTCCCAAGAAACCTCTAACTTCCTTCTTTGTACGGGGAGCCAGCATCTCTCGTATGGCCTTTACCTTTGCGGGGTCTACCTGAATGCCCTTGTCACTGACGATGACACCCAGAAGCTTACCAGACCTTACCCCAAAGGTGTACTTGTTCGGATTTAGCCTCAGCTTGTATGTCTTCAACCTGTCAAACAACTTTTGTAGATGGTCGAGGTACTCTTCTTCGGTTTGAGACTTGGATATCATGTCATCAACATAAACCTCGAACTCACGGTGAATCATATCATGGAACAAAGCGACCATGGCTTGCTGGTAAGTTGCCCCAGCATTCTTCAACCCAAAAGGCATCACCTTGTAACAGAAAGTGCCACACTGTGTGACAAAGGTTGACTTCTCCATGTCTTCAGGAGCCATCTTGATCTGGTTGTAGCCAGAGAAACCATCCATGAAGGAGAAGATTTTTTGATGCACGGTGTTATCAACCAGAACATCAATGTGGGGAAGCGGGAAGTCATCCTTGGGGCTTGCCCTGTTCAGGTCTCTGTAATACACACACATCCGTACCTTGCCGTCCTTCTTAGGTACCAGAACGATGTTAGAAACCCATTGCGGATAGGAGGGGACAGCTAAGAACCTTGTGTCGAACTGCTTCATGACCTCTGCCTTGATCTTCTCTGACATTTCAGGGCGCATACAGCAAACTTTCTGTTTAACTGGAGGACAATCTTCTTTAGTTGGCAGACGGTGTACCACGATATCAGTGTCTAAACCAGGCATGTCTTCATATGACCAGGAAAAGATCTAAACGTAGTCGCGCAACATCTGTGTCAGTCGTTGTTTGATCTTAGTCTCCAGATTTGTGCCGATCTTGACTTCTGTTCTTACCATCTCCGTGCCCAAGTTTATTGTCTCAACTGGCTCTTCATGAGGCATTATAACCCTTTCTTCCTATTGTAATAGTCTAGCCAGCTCTCCAGGCACCTCACAATCGTCTTCACCTTCGTCCTCGGCTTGGTTGATCGGATTTTCGAAATCATAACTGGCAGTAGAAGAATTGTTATCAATGGGATCCAGAGTGGATATGGATCTACAGTTTGAAACATGTGTGTGTGTAAGAGCATAGCTGTATTGATAAAGTAAAAATAGAAAAGAAAAATAGAGAGCGCAAAGTTTGTATGCATGGAACTTCCAATGCTTTATTGATGACATATGAAATGACATATAATAACCCTCGTAGATAGAAACATTGTGCCTCGGGTAAGACATAAGGACAAAAAGTTAAAGATTGTTTATTACAAATTCAGAACACAAGTAAGACAATTATTGCGGAATAAAAGAAACTGCTATGAAATCTCTAGTCGTCCAGTTACTCGGTCCACCGTTGGTAGTCGGGTAGATCCAGTTGTCAATGTCAAAGTATTCCTCACTGTCTTCAATAGCGTTGACCCCACGACTGATGATGCGTAGGAGAGGTCCTCCAGCTCGAGCGCTTCGAACAATCCTTTGAACTCCTGAAGTAAATCCTAAACCAAATTTATCAGTTTTTTGAGTAAAATCAGGGAGTTGTCCCCAATAGGTACATCCACCCTCTTCGACCACTGCTCTGGCGTCCTTGAGAGAAGCCATCTTCGGAGGAGGTTTGGTGCTGGTGGTAGTCTCGGTTGACGCCAAAACCTGAGGAACCTCTTCAAAGTTTTGACAAGGAGTCTCTATGAATTCCCCGTCCATCTCCACATACCTGAAGGAGTTCAGGTGGCTCACCATATACTCCTTTTCACCATGCATAATGACAATCTTCCCTTTCACCGGATATTTCAGCATTTGGTGCAGTGTAGAAGTAACAGCCCCAGCTTCATGGATCCAAGGACGGCCCAACAAACAAGAGTACGATGTCCTGATGTCCATCGTGTAGAAGGTGGAATCAAAGGTCTGAGAGCCTACCTTGATAGGGATGTCCACCTCCCCGTGCACCATTCTCTTCGACCCGTTAAAAGCCCTTACCACAATGTTACTAGGTTTTAAAGGAAAGCCTTCACAATCCAGCCGATCAAGATCCTTCTTAGGAAGAACATTCAGTGAAGACCCAGTATCTACAAACACATGAGCCATAGTGGTACCCTTACATTCGATCGAGACATACAGAGCATCATTATGCTTTCTCCCTTTTGGAGTCAAGTCAGCATCTGAAAAACCCAACCCATTATCAGTAGTCAAGCTGGCCACACAGTCTTTGAATTAATCGGCTGAGGTTTCTTGTGGCACATGTGTGGTCTTGAGGAATGCAATCAGAGCATCTGCATGGGCCTCGGAAAATAACAGCAAAGACAACATCGATATCTTCGAGGAGGTCTGCCCCAACTGCTCGACCACATTGTAGTCGCTCTTTTTGATTATTTTTAAGATTTCCTCTATCTCTTGCTTAGAGGATTCCACAACAAATTTTCTAGGTGCCTCCATTCGGGCAGGCTCGCCTACAGCTTCTTTTCCCCGAGTCCTAGATGACTCATCCGCATGAGTAACGATTGGAGTAAGAACAGGGGTAGTAGTTGAAGTACCGGTAGGAATAGTAGGTGAAATAACAACAGGCTTAGTGACAGTCTTTGGGGAGATCTCGAGGGAGAAAACCCTTCCACTTCTGGTAATCTTGCTGGTCCCGAAAATGTTACGGACATCGGGACCAACCTCTTCATTCTTCGGATCTTGTTTAACGCCATGATAGTAAACATCGGCGCCATAATGCCAAGGGATAGCTTTGTCTGAGGCATATGGGACAGGACCAGGAAAAGTGATTATTAATGGAGCGACTCTCGGAGCGGGTGTAATCCTAACAGGTCTTCTCGAGGAGGCCTTGGAAGGATTGGCGGAAATGGTTATAATAGCAACATCTTTGAACGGAAGAGTTGGAATCAAAGTTTTCTCGAACAAAATTTCTCTGTTGTCCATCAGGCGCTGGACACCTGTCTTAAGAAAATAGCAACCAGAAGGCAGAGATGAACACATGTGGTAACTTTCACTACAACCCAGAAATAAACCGGCCAGCAACAAATTCTTCTTAACAGTCATAAGGGGAGTAGAAACTTCATCAACTAAGGTCACAAACAGATTGGTATCAACGACATTAACTCCATGGTTGTGCTTAGGTGTGGGAGCAGTTATGATATTGGGCTTCTCTGGAGCATCAAAATCAATTTTCTTGGCTTCAATCAGATCCTGTACTTTATTTCTTAGAGCCCAACAGTCATTTGTATCGTGACCAGGACTCTCAGAATGGTAAGCACACCGAGCGTTTGGATTGTACCGAGGAGAGGTGGTATTAGGATTCTTGGGAGCCTCTTTCAAGGTTGCCAAGTTGGATATCAATAGATAGGGTAGAACCTCTATCAATGTCATGTTAATCCGGGTAAACTGGCTTTGTGGTCTTTCTACCCTTTGTTGATTGTTGCATTGTGGAGCAGCCGCAGGCCTAGGCATCATTACAGCACTTACCGTCAAACGATGTTCAGCTCTGCTCTGACCTCTTGGGCTATAGATAGCACTGACTTCCTTTCTTACCAGCGAAGGGCTTCTTTGTTGAACTTGACGATGTATCTTTCTGTATTTTACCGCTCCAGATCCCAGCTTCTACCCTCTATCCAGTTAATATCAGCTCAGCAAAACAAGCCGATGAGCTATTGATCAAATGGTTGAAGAATGGACCAGACAGCGTCCCTAGAAACATGTCGACCAACTCCCTATCAGACAAAGGGGGTTGGACTCTCCCAGCTAAATCTCTCCACTTCTGCGCATAGTCCTTAAAGCCTTCACCTGCACCCAAGGACATACTCAGAAGCTGAGTACGGGTAGGGGCAAGATCGGCATTGTATTGATACTGCTTGTAAAAAGCAGTAGCCAAATCCTCCCAGTTTATGACATTGGTTCCCTCCAATTGGTAAAACCACTCAAGTTGAGTCCCTGATAGACTATCTTGAAAGAAGTGAACCCACAAGTTCCTATCAGCAGTGTGAGGCTGAATCTTCCTCACATAGGAACAGAGATGAAGCTTGGAACAAGACATCCCATCATATTTTGCGAAAACTGGAGCTTTAAATTTGTGTGGGATGACTACCCCGAACACCAATCCCAACTCTTCAAAATCTAGCCCTGGTATTCTCTGGATCTCTATAGCGCTTAAACGATCCTCTAATTTCTTGTACCTATCCTCAATGGGAGGATACTGCTCATCATTGTAGTTTGTATCATTGTCAGAGACTTCAGGACTATGGTTCTCCTCCCTTGTTTCTATCTCTTGATTTTCCCCTTCTTTGGAGAGGAGGTCAGATCGACTGGTTGCTTTAGCGTACCCCTAAACCTTCTACCCACATTGAGGGCACCAGCGAGCTTCTTCTTCTTCTCTTTCAGGATGAGGGCCTTTAGATCCTCCTTCCCTTTTTCCAGAGTTATGAACATCTGTTGAAATTGAGCATTTTGTTCCTGAAGATCTTTGATGCTTTGTTCAGAAGACATTTTTGTTGAAATAAACAGCGAAGAAGATGAGAAACCTATAATGGTACCTGCTTATGCAATGTTATGGATGATATGTATATGCAATGATTTCATGGAAATTAGATATTCAAATTTGTTTTAGACAAAAAGGGAACACACGTTATATTAATAAATCAAAGCTTGAGTAGAACGTGGCTCTTTGGGCTTACAAAGAAATATAAAAACTCTAAGATAAAAAGGTTGTACGCATCCTCTTTGGTGCGATGTAGGCGTTTAGAGTCCTCTCCTCATGAAGTTTCTTAGTGAGTTCCAAAACCTTTTTCTCGCTGGTGTAGAATTGGGCCTCAAAAGTGTCTCACTCCCCCTTAAGTTGTATCCAATCCCTTTGTAATTATTCAAGAGAGGTGGGCATGTCAGGATGTAGGATAGTGTAGGGAACATCTCCTTCCACGACAAGCTCTATGATAACCGGGAGAATGGAGGGGTAAGGCATTATAAGACTTTGAGCACGAGCTCATACCCATTTAAGGTAAGGCTCAAGAGGGATGGAATTCTTATTCCCCAATGTCTTGCTATCTACCTTGTTCAACATCCTCCAAGCTCGGATAAATCTCTGGCGGTGACCTTGATCATCGTTCTCGTAGTCAAATACCAAACCTTGAATGAGCATCTCATGTGGGTCATCCCTTCGGGTGTAACCAAACTGTCTTAAGGCTAAACAGGGGTTGTAGGTGATACCTCCCCTAATTCCAAGTAAGGGGACATTAGGTAACTCTCCACAATGGTTGATGATAGTAACATTCTCTATAGATCGAGAACACCAATGAATGTTTGAATGTTTGGGCGTCATCAACCTATGTGACCACCTTGAACCTTGCTTGTTCCTCAATACGAACTGGGGAAGATGCGAAATAAACCATCTTGCCAAAAGAGGAGTACAACACATAAGGATACCTCTATTCCTCATAGTGTGAGTGTGAAAGGAATGTAGGATGTCCCCTAGCAAAGTAGGCACCGGGTTACGAGACATGAAGATTTTGACGGTGTTCACATCTATGAGTTGGTCAGGATTTGGAAACAAAACCATCTCATAGACGAGGATAGCCACAATTTCCTCAAAAGCTTGCAAATCCAAAGAGTTCCAACAACTTTGGGATTTCTCAAACAAGAACTTTGCTAAGAAACCTTTAACACCACTCCTTGTTTCCCAATTAGTTGTGATATCAGATGGTTGCGAGTGTAGAGCTTGAGCAATCTCTTCTGGCTTTGGATCTCTTTCTGTACCGTTGAAAGGTAGTTGACTGAGAATGGGAATCCTCAAGAGTTAGGAGATTTCTTCCAAAGTTGGCACAAGTTGATAATCGGGAAATGTGAAGCAATGGTATAGAGGATCAAAGAAGTGGAAGAGCACCTTCATCATGTCCTCATCAGTGTTAGAGGTAACCAAGTTTAGGAGGCGACCATGTCTTTCGGTAAATGGTGAATTTTCAGGAACCCTTGATGCTAGCTCCTTAAGTTGAGGATGGATCCTTACAAGATTGACTTGAATGGTTTTCCTGCGAATATAATCCATGTCCTACAAAACAGAACAAAGATAAATCTCAAGATCCTGAAATGGTTAGTGAACATGAGTATGATGTTATGATGTTTATGATGTTCATGATGTTATGTACAGGTAGATATATACAAACAAAACAAACAAGTCCTTAGGTTTAGGCTTGCATGGAGTCTTATAGGTAAGTACCCTCTTGAAGTTTAGTTGGCTCAAACCTGTCCTAGTAATAGTATACGAGTTCTAAGGAGCTCAATATCACTGGTTTGTTTTCTCGGGAATTGTTTCAGTGCAAGCCTCTTTAATGGCGACCGAAATATCCCAAAAATCCAAACCTCAATGAGTATAGTATCGAGTATCTACCAACTTCGGACTGCATCAAAGTCGGTCATCTCACTACGTCCTACAGGCCAAGTTGGTCAAGTAAAGGTTCTAAAAGTCAATTAGTGCTTCATGACATCACTCAGCGGCCCCGTATTCTCCTTTACTACTCAAGGGGTACCTGTACCTACAAATATGTCGCACTAACGTAGCTATTGCTTAGGCCATGTCGGTATACTCTGCACAGTTTCCACAATGTATTGCTACTTACCTATAAGGTATCCCAAATCTGGGTAGAGGATTCAAACCAAACAAAGAACCATAATATAAAGCATACAAGTCAAACAATGAAAGCAAGTAAACATGATCTAACCCTAAGGTAACCCCACTTTAAGAATCTCCCCAGCAGAGTCGCCAGTTCTGTGATACGGTGGGAGAACTGACTTGGTTGTTTTGCGTTTGTATTTGCAAATGTTGCGGTTAGCAAGAGTCCCCACCGACTTTTATTTTATCCAAAAGGAAAGGCTGAAAAGAACAAGAAAGACCTTTAGAGATGTTTTCTTGAGTTCGGGGGGTAGATTATGAAAAGGGAAGGTGTTAGCACCATTTTCATCCATGGTTTTCCATGTGCTCTTAGTTGCTTTCTAGATCACTTGCTTTTGTTTGAATGTGTACTTGTGGTGTGGGTTTTTAAAGTATTTTGAAAATGTCTTTGTAATGGTTCTCGTTTCTATAAGAACGCGTACAAAGTGTTTGTTTCAAAAATAGTTCAAAGAGGTGTTTATGGAATGTGTTTTTGAAAGTGATTTTGAAAAGGGTTTTCTTTGTAATGGCTCTCGTTTCTGTAAGAACGCGTGAAAAGTGTTGTCTTTTGGAAGTGTTTCAAAATGATAGTGTTTGGTGTATAAAATGTTTTTGTTGTGAGCAAGCGAGCGACTAGGAGTAACCTACCAACTCAAAAGGTCTTAGGTGTTCTTTTCCTTCTCCTTTAGATATGGCTATCTTACCATTGTTTTGGTAAGAAGCCTCATCGTTGGATGTGAAGGGACGGTGTGATCGGTGGATCTGGAACTGACTGTTTTAAAGCTGGTTCGCGAAATGTCGCGGAAGCAAGAGTCGCCACCGTCTTTTATTTTCTCCAATAGGAAAGGACAAAAGCACAGAAAAATTCCTTTAAAGAGATTGCTCTCGGTTCGGGAGGTAGGTTATAGAAAGGGAAGGTGTTAGCACCCTTTCTATCCATGGTTATCCATGGGCTCTTAGGTACTTGCTCAATGTGTTTTCAAAATGTTTGTTTGCTTTTCAATGTGGGTTTAAAAGTTTCTTTGAAAAATTTCAGATCGACTCGTACGTCAGAGTGTTTGAAAAATTTGCTTTGAAAGCTTTTGAAAAGTGTTGGTGTGAAAAGTCTTTTTGAATTTGTTTTGAGATTAGAGCAAGTATCCTTGAGAACCTACCTACCCTAAGGAATTCGTCTGTGTAGATGTCCTTTAAAGTAGTGCCATCCCACCATTGAGAGGTAGGTAGCACCACCGTTGGAGGTGTTCGGGTCAATTCGAGTTTGTAGGGACATGGTGATCACCGGAGCAACAGTAGGACACCTTAGAAGCTACCCTTATGCCATTGATCCTTTATTTTCCGAGGCAACCGTTTCGAGGCAACTGGATCATGTCATGGACATAAGGACTTACTAAAACGTCCTATACTCGACGACCACCTTTCGAAAGGCAACAGTGAGGCGTACCCTAGGGGTGATGTGTGCGAATTGTGTGTCATTTTCAGTTTATTGTTTGTCTTGTCATGCATTGGTGATCTAACGATTCGATTTTATTTTTGGGCATTCATTCTTTCATGTTATTGTTTAACAGTTAAAAGTGCGGGAATTTAAAGTGCGGAAAAGATAAAAGTCCTACGCTATTACAAAGGGCGAGGGTCTACAACGCCAAATTAATCCAGACCCATTTTAAAATAGATTGCAGAAAAGAAATGTCTAATAGCTATTACATGGCTTTGGGTACAAGTACATTATATTCACAAAAGAAATAAATGAAACGCGCGAAAAAGAAAATAATCAAATGCGAGGGCGTTGAACCCTTTAAAGGAATTAAAATAATTAAGTTATCTAAAATTAAAATTAAATGAAAAATGGTATTTTTGTGTTTTTTAGATTTAAAAGAAAAAAAGAAAAATTAATTGAAAATTAAAATCCTAGTTCTAATGTTTTTTAAATTTATTATGAAAATATTCACTTTTAATCTAATTTAACTCTAAATTAATTTATGTACATTTTTTAGTTTATGAAAATAAATAAATAATATTATTATTCTGAAAAAAGGGAAAAAATAAAAAAAGAAAATAAAAGTCATTAAACCTAAACTCTATTTTTTTGGATTTTAGTTATTAAAAGAATTAAAATCTAACCTAAAATGCAACCCTAGTTTAATTATGAAAAACACTAATACTATGGCAAAAAACAAGGAAAGTTAAAAGGAAAAAGTCATTAACCTAATTCTATGTTTTTGTTTTGATTTTTATTAAAAGGAATTAAAGTTGAAAACCTAATTAAAACTAAATATTTACATGTTATTATTTATGAAAATAATTATAATATAAATTATATATTTTGGCATTTTTTTGATTTTTATGATGTTTTTATTATATTTATGTAAAAATAATTAATTAAATAAATAGCAAATAAAAGAAATAAAAAAAAGAAAAGTTAAAGAAAGAATAAAAATTAATAAGGCAAACCAGGGGGGTAGACCCCAAAATGGTGAGGTGCAGGCCTAGCAAATCAGGCCCATTTGCATTGAATTGGTTGACTTTCTAAGCCACGTGCACGCCTGTTGACTTGTCCTCATGGTATTCCCCAGTACACACCCTTGATCTGATCCCACTAAGTGACGTGGCTGGCCTGATCTGGTGAGCACGCGGTAGTCTGCAATGTCATATCCACACCTGAACATATATTGAAAAAGAATATTGAAGTAAAGTAGACCTGGGAATCGAACCCAGGTCTTATGCATTACTCACGCGCTCGCTTGCCATCTGTGCCATTTGTAACACCCTCTAAAACCCCGAATAAATTTTCGCAATTATTAAAAGCATAATATCAGAGTACATGTATAATCGAGGAATGCTACAATTCTCTTTTAATAAAATAAATTCCTGTCATGCATAATTTTAGTGGTAACTCGTACATGTCTACACAGCGGAATAATTTATTTAATAAAATCAAATGTTATAATAATTTCCAAGTCATCAGGGATTAACACCTGGAAAGTCAACATTATATCATAACAAATAAAAAAAAGGAATAAACGAGTCTGACTAAAGCAGCTCGACAACCAAACGTTCCCGGAGTTACAACTATCAGAGCATGACCCGGACATACTAAAACGAAACTAAACTAGACACGATAAGCCTTCGCCAAGCACCTGAGCGAAGCTCCTCAATCTGAAATATTCAACAGTAAGGGTGAGCTTCTCAAATATACATTTGGTTATACATTCATAACAGTCAATTCACGAAATCATAAGCATCACCCAATAATTAGCATATTTCATAGTTTACAAAACCTTTACAATTCATATATCCTTGACATATTGCCTTTCATTTTTGCAAACATTCATCAAACATCATCAACCATTTATCAATTCATACGTGCATACAGACAATCAAATATAACATTGGAACAATCATCCATTCATGTTATATTCGAGTAATGCAACACACCCATGCATGTGGTACCACTTCACCGCCCCATTAAATCGCGGGTCACGGATAACTCACCGTTCCATTATATCGCGGACACGGCTACCACCTCAACGTTCCATTAAATCGCGGACACGTATATTGGCCACCATGTTAATTCCACACAATGGGAATTAACAAATGCAACATGATATGTAAGTATGTAACACTCAGCATACTATGAACATCGATCAACATATCATGCACATCAACAATATCAAACATAACATGATATGAAATAGCATGTAACCACTCAGCATACCATTTAAACATAAATCATATCAAGTTACGAATAGCATGTAATCACTCAGCATACTATTCAAACATCAACCAATCACATCAATTATATCATAATTCATGCTCGATAACATATCTAAAAGCATGGCAATAAAAATCCAACATCAAAACACTGAAATCAAAAATTCAGAAATCATCACAGCAGAGCAACACGGGCACCCGTGTTGTGCAACACGGCCCGTGTTGTGCAGCACGTCCAGAAAAAATGCGCATTTTAATTTTATCAGAACAGGGGCTCTGACACGGGTACCCGTGTTGTGCAACACGGCCCGTGTCGTGCAACCAGGAGCACACCACTTCCAACTCAGAGGAGCAACACGGGCACCCGTGTTGTGCAACACGGCCCGTGTTGCTGAGCGCGCACAGGATTTTCCTGAACCTGCAGCAGCTCAGAAACGGCAGTCCAAACGCGGGAAAACGTCCGCCAAAACGCATAATTCAGTACCTAACGCATCGAGTTTGTACAATTCACAACAACACCACAATATCCAAGTTACCAACAATTATTAGAATAACCTTAACCGGGGATTAACCGTCCTTTTGGGGAATTCTACTGACACTAAGGTTATCCCTACAACTTCCAAGGTAGTTTCACGATCATTAGATATATACTCCCAATTCCTCATTTGGGACCTAAAACTCTTAATCGATTCATAAAAATTGGGAACCTAACCCTTTTCTAACAAGGTTCAGTCCTACGGTTATCGATCCCTAGAAACATCTAACAATTGGGATTTTCCTACAATTACCCGAATCAACCGTACATAAACCCATAAACAAATATAAATCGAGTATAAACCCCCCTTACCTTATCAATTAGCAGCTTTGAGTTCTTGGGCGATATTCTTCGTTCTTCGGAGCTCTATTTTCCCAATTCCAACTTCTGTTCTTACGTGAAAACCAAAAATGAGAAAATGGCCTAAGTCCCAAACATAACTTTATTTCTCTGCACCCCCACTTTTTACTAACAACATCTAAGCCCAATAACATAAAAATTCTAATATTCCTTATTTCTTTTATTTTCCTCAAATACTCCAAAATAAATAATTCTTTTTATTTTATTAATTCTAATAAAATAAATTCCCAAATTCAAATAAATCAATTAATTGAAAACGGGGTGTTACAACTCTCCCCCACTAAAAGAGTTTTCGTCCTCGAAAACATACCTTAGACGAACAGCTCTGGATAAGCCTCTTTCATCTGGCTCTCCAGCTCCCAAGTGATATTTCCATCTGCTGGACCTCCCCAAGCAACCTTCACTAATGCTATCTCTTTACCTCTTAACTGTTTCACTTCCCGATCTTCTATCCTCATAGGTAATGCTTCTACTGTCAGGTTATCTCTTACCTGTACATCATCTATTTGGATTACATGAGATGGGTCCGGAATGTATCTCCTCAACTGAGAAACATGAAAAACATCGTGCAAATTCGCAAGTCTCGGAGGTAAAGCAATACGATAAGCAACTTCTCCAACTCTTTCCGTAATCTGAAACGGACCAATAAAACGCGGAGTCAACTTCTTAGATTTCAACGCTCGACCAATACCCGTCATCGGAGTAACTCTCATAAACACATGATCTCCAGCACTGAATTCTAAATTCTTTCTCCTCTTATCATGATAACTTTTCTGACGACTCTGAGAAGCTCTCATCTTCGCTTGAATCAATTTGATCTTTTCAGTAGTCTGCTGAACAATCTCTGGCCCAACTACCGAACTCTCTCCAGATTCATACCAACACAAAGGCGTCCTACATCGTCTACCATACAATGCCTCAAACGGAGCCATACCAATACTCGAATGGTAACTATTGTTATAGGTAAATTCAATCAATGGCAAATAGCTATCCCAAGCTCCACTTTTCTCTAAAACACAAGCACGCAATAAATCTTCCAACGATTGAATCGTCCTCTCCGTCTGTCCATCAGTCTGAGGATGGTAAGCTGAACTCAATCTCAACTTAGTACCCAAAGCCTCCTGCAATCCTTCCCAAAATTTCGAAGTGAACCTCGGATCTCTATCTGACACAATACTAGAAGGAACTCCATGCAAACTCACTATTTTCTCAATATACAACTGTGCCAATCTCTCCATCGAGTAATCCATTCGCACCGGTATAAAATGAGCAGACTTAGTCAACCTATCCACAACGACCCATATCGCTTCACAATTCATAGGAGTCCTCGGCAACCCAGATACAAAATCCATAGAAATACTATCCCACTTCCATTCTGGAATAAACATTGGTTGCATAAATCCAGACGGCTTCTGATGCTCAATCTTCGATTTCTGACAGATTAAACATGCATACACAAATTCAGCTATTTCCTTTTTCATTCCCGGCCACCAAAACAATTTCTTCAAATCATGATACATTTTCGTGGCACCCGGATGAATACTCATCCCACTGCGATGTCCTTCCTCTAATATACTTTTCTTGATTTCTGCGACATCAGGGACACAAACTCTATCGCCAAACCTCATAACATCATTTTCATCAATCCTAAACTCACCACCTTGACCTTGGTTGATCAATGTCAATTTATCAACTAAATTAACATCGGATTTCTGCCCGATTCTGATCTCTTCTAGAATACCACTAGTAAGTTTCAACATACCCAAACGAACACACTTCGGAGTACTTTCACAAACCAAACTCAAATCTCGGAATTGCTCAATTAAATCCAATTCACGAACCATCATCATAGACATATGCAAGGACTTCCTGCTCAAAGCATCTGCAACTACATTTGCCTTACCAGGATGGTAATTCAAACCAAAATCATAATCTTTGAGGAATTCTAACCACCTTCTTTGCCTCATATTGAGCTCTTTCTGATCGAAAAGATACTTCAAACTCTTATGATCGCTATACACTTCAAATCTCGAACCATACAGATAATGTCTCCACAATTTCAAGACGAACACAACTGCTGCCAGTTCTAAGTCATGAGTAGGATAGTTCCTTTCATGAACCTTCAACTGTCTCGAAGCATACGCAACTACCTGTTGGTTCTGCATTAAAACACCACCTAAACCCAACAGAGATGCATCACAATAGACCACAAAAGATTCCACCGGATTCGGCAAAATCAGAATAGGAGCACTAGTCAATCTCCGTTTCAATTCTTGGAAACCTTTCTCACAATCAGAGTCCCAAATAAACGCTTGTCCTTTACGAGTCAACTTCGTCAACGGCAATGCTAACTTTGAGAATCCTTCGATAAACTTTCTGTAATAACCTGCAAGACCAAGAAAACTTCTGATTTCCGAAGCAGTCTTCGGCGCTTCCCACTGAGATACCGCTTCTACTTTTGTAGGATCCACTGCAATACCATTTTTAGAAATCACATGTCCAAGAAAACTAACTTCATTCAGCCAGAACTCACATTTGGACAACTTTGCATACAACTTCCTATCTTTCAACAACTCTAACACAATTCTGAGATGTTCCGCATGATCTTCGTCATTCTTGGAATAAATCAGAATGTCATCAATAAAAACCACAACAAACTTATCCAGATACGGATGAAAAATCCTGTTCATATATTCCATGAAAACACCAGGTGCATTAGTAACTCCGAACGGCATAACAGAATATTCATAATGCCCATACCTCGTTCAAAAAGCAGTCTTTTGAATGTCTTCCGCTTTCACACGAATCTGATGATATCCAGATCTCAAGTCAATCTTACTGAATACACTGGCTCCAATTAGTTGATCCATCAAATCATCAATCCTCGGTAACGGATACCGATTCTTAATGGTTACCTTGTTCAATTACCTGTAATCAACACACAGTCTCATAGAACCTTCTTTCTTCTTAACCAACAATACCGGAGCACCCCAAGGTGAAACACTTGGACGAATAAACTTCTTCTCCAGTAAATCTTCCAACTGACTCTTCAATTCAGCCAACTCAGACGCAGACATACGATATGGCGCCATCGACACCGGTCTCGTACCAGGAATTAAATCTATAGAGAATTCCACCTCTCTCTCAGGAGGTAATTCACCAACATCATCCGGGAAGACTTCTGGAAAATCACACACCACTGGCAATTCACCACTCCTGACCTTTCCCGTTGCATCTAACGAAGCAAGTAACATAAACACGTTAGCACCATCTTCCATTGCTTCTTGTACCTGCCTAGCAGTCATAGTCAAATTCTCGACACCAACTGCTTCTGGAAAAATCACCGTCTTAGCAAAACAATTCAGATGAACCCGGTTGAATTCCAACCAGTTCATCCCAAGGATAATATCAATTTGTTCAAGCGGTAGGCACACTAAATCCATACCGAAACTTCTACCAAAAATCTCAATAGGACAATTCCTACATACAAGTGAAGTTGTCACTGAACCCGATGCAGGAGTATCAACAACCATGCTACCTTGCATACCAGATATGTCCAGTTTCAACCTCTCAGCACAATCCAAAGAAATGAAAGAATGAGTTGCACCAGTATCAATAATTGCAACTAAAGGTGTGCCATGAATAAAACACGTACCTTTAATCAATCGATCCTCTGGAGTAGTCTCAGATCCAGACAAAGCGAACACTCTTCCACTTGACTGATCCTTCCTAGGCTTAGGACACTGCGGACGAATGTGACCTTCTTCGCCACAATTGTAACAAGTAACAGACTTCCCTTTGCAATCAATAGACAAATGACCGGCCTTTCCACACTTATAGCACTTCTTCTCATCACTCTTGCAATCTCGAATGTGATGACCAGACTCACCACACCTGTAGCATCTGATAGGAGCCTTAGAATCTCCCCCACTAGGCCTTTTCCAACCGCCTGATCTCTGGTTATCTCTACCATATGGCTTGCCACGGTCCATATGTTGCTTTCCTCTTTTGTCAACAGCCCCACGAGAGTGAGACGACCGATTCTTGGTAATATCTTCTTCCAAGATTCTGCTACAATCCACCAGATCAGAAAATCTACGAATACGCTGGTACCTGATTCCCTGCTTAATCTCATCTCGGAGACCATTCTCAAATTTGATACATTTAGAGAATTCTCCAGCCTCATCATTGTTGTAGTGCGCATAATACTTTGCCAGCTCAGTGAACTTAGTAGCATACTCACTAACAGTCAGATTGCCCTGCTTAAGCTCCAAAAACTCAATTTCCTTTCTTCCCCGAACATCTTCAGGAAAGTACCTCCTCAGAAAAGCCCTTCTGAAGTTAGCCCAAGTCAGTGCCTCTCCATCCTGAACCATTTCAGTCCTTGTGGCAACCCACCAGTCGTCGGCCTCTTCTGCCAACATATGCGTACCATATCTGACTTTCAAATCTTCAGCACAATCAATCACACGGAAAATCCTTTCGATTTCCTTCAGCCACTTCTGAGCACCTTCAGGGTCGTGTGTACCTTTGAACAACGGAGGATTGTTCCTCTGGAAATTTCCCAATTGCCTATCAGCACCAATCACGCCTCCAGTTGGGTTTCCAGCAAGTACACCGGCTAACATCCCCAAAGCCTCAGCGAGTGCAGCATCATTTCGTCCGTTACCTCCAGCCATATTCCTGAGAATTAAAACATACTCCACATCAGAATACAATATCGACAGTGTTACCTTGCACTAGTCGCATACGAAAAGGAATGACTGACTCAAGACTCTGGTCACAACGACCGACTATGCTCTGATACCACTATTGTAACACCCTCTAAAACCCCGAATAAATTTTCGCAATTATTAAAAGCATAATATCAGAGTACATGTATAATCGAGGAATGCTACAATTCTCTTTTAATAAAATAAATTCCTGTCATGCATAATTTTAGTGGTAACTCGTACATGTCTACACAGCGGAATAATTTATTTAATAAAATCAAATGTTATAATAATTTCCAAGTCATCAGGGATTAACACCTGGAAAGTCAACATTATATCATAACAAATAAAAAAAAGGAATAAACGAGTCTGACTAAAGCAGCTCGACAACCAAACGTTCCCGGAGTTACAACTATCAGAGCATGACCCGGACATACTAAAACGAAACTAAACTAGACACGATAAGCCTTCGCCAAGCACCTGAGCGAAGCTCCTCAATCTGAAATATTCAACAGTAAGGGTGAGCTTCTCAAATATACATTTGGTTATACATTCATAACAGTCAATTCACGAAATCATAAGCATCACCCAATAATTAGCATATTTCATAGTTTACAAAACCTTTACAATTCATATATCCTTGACATATTGCCTTTCATTTTTGCAAACATTCATCAAACATCATCAACCATTTATCAATTCATACGTGCATACAGACAATCAAATATAACATTGGAACAATCATCCATTCATGTTATATTCGAGTAATGCAACACACCCATGCATGTGGTACCACTTCACCGCCCCATTAAATCGCGGGTCACGGATAACTCACCGTTCCATTATATCGCGGACACGGCTACCACCTCAACGTTCCATTAAATCGCGGACACGTATATTGGCCACCATGTTAATTCCACACAATGGGAATTAACAAATGCAACATGATATGTAAGTATGTAACACTCAGCATACTATGAACATCGATCAACATATCATGCACATCAACAATATCAAACATAACATGATATGAAATAGCATGTAACCACTCAGCATACCATTTAAACATAAATCATATCAAGTTACGAATAGCATGTAATCACTCAGCATACTATTCAAACATCAACCAATCACATCAATTATATCATAATTCATGCTCGATAACATATCTAAAAGCATGGCAATAAAAATCCAACATCAAAACACTGAAATCAAAAATTCAGAAAACACGGGCACCCGTGTTGTGCAACACGGCCCGTGTTGTGCAGCACGTCCAGAAAAAATGCGCATTTTAATTTTATCAGAACAGGGGCTCTGACACGGGTACCCGTGTTGTGCAACACGGCCCGTGTCGTGCAACCAGGAGCACACCACTTCCAACTCAGAGGAGCAACACGGGCACCCGTGTTGTGCAACACGGCCCGTGTTGCTGAGCGCGCACAGGATTTTCCTGAACCTGCAGCAGCTCAGAAACGGCAGTCCAAACGCGGGAAAACGTCCGCCAAAACGCATAATTCAGTACCTAACGCATCGAGTTTGTACAATTCACAACAACACCACAATATCCAAGTTACCAACAATTATTAGAATAACCTTAACCGGGGATTAACCGTCCTTTTGGGGAATTCTACTGACACTAAGGTTATCCCTACAACTTCCAAGGTAGTTTCACGATCATTAGATATATACTCCCAATTCCTCATTTGGGACCTAAAACTCTTAATCGATTCATAAAAATTGGGAACCTAACCCTTTTCTAACAAGGTTCAGTCCTACGGTTATCGATCCCTAGAAACATCTAACAATTGGGATTTTCCTACAATTACCCGAATCAACCGTACATAAACCCATAAACAAATATAAATCGAGTATAAACCCCCCTTACCTTATCAATTAGCAGCTTTGAGTTCTTGGGCAATATTCTTCGTTCTTCGGAGCTCTATTTTCCCAATTCCAACTTCTGTTCTTACGTGAAAACCAAAAATGAGAAAATGGCCTAAGTCCCAAACATAACTTTATTTCTCTGCACCCCCACTTTTTACTAACAACATCTAAGCCCAATAACATAAAAATTCTAATATTCCTTATTTCTTTTATTTTCCTCAAATACTCCAAAATAAATAATTCTTTTTATTTTATTAATTCTAATAAAATAAATTCCCAAATTCAAATAAATCAATTAATTGAAAACGGGGTGTTACACCATTGAATGTTAATTGACATATTATAGTGCATAAAAAACAAAAGGAAAAACTAAGCGCATTAGTAAATGGGCGCGCAAAATTCAAAACATCCAACCATTGCATGCCAGCACATCATCGTCTTCGCCTCATTTTTTTTTCTTCTGAAACATAAGCATACAGCAACGGTTTTAAAACGTTGCCTCAGGCCAGTTTACAAAAAATAGCGATTAGCTCGTTTCTCAACATAAATTAGGCGCGAGATAACATTCTTCTTCGTCTCCATGCCCTGAATACAACCATGGTGTTGGGAACGTCCAATTTTGCTTGTTTTAGGAACCCCTAATTTTGAATCCTGAAAACCTAGAAATTCGACAATGGCAAAAGCGCATATATGACACAAAAACGTAATTGAACATGTTGGTTAGCATAGAAACATCACTATGAGCAAGAATCCACAAAGAAAAATGCAAAAGAATGCTTGGATTATGCTATGCGATCTCAAGAAATTTTCTGTACAGTTTTACTCATGGATACCAGTTCAAGGAGTTTTGATTGATGTTATGAATTGAAATGCGTTCAGAATTGCCTCAGGATGCTAATGGGAAAAGAATTAAGGCTTGAAAGATCCTTTAACCTTGATTTCAGATTTTGTGTTTTATGCCAAAATTTTCAATTGCCAAAGCTTGTTTGGGCGCAGCCTCTTATGTCCTCAGCCTAGGGTTTGACTTAGTGATTATATTGGATGGAAATTAGCTTGCTAACTCACCTTAATTCATGCTTGGGAAAGAATAAGTCCTAGGGTTTTCACCCTTAACCATTTTTCCTACTTTTTAGCCAAAACCTAGACCTAGTGTGCAAATGAACCCTAGCCTGATTTCTTGAGTTGGTTCATGATACATAGAAATTGTCCAAGTTCACATGACACTATTCCATTGGTTTTTAAATTTTATTTGAATTTTCAAAGAATTAAAATGAATTAAATCATCAAAAATTAAATAAAATAAAAAAAATCAATATTTGGTCTTGAAATCAACCATGGGACACCTGTGTGGCATGACAAGGATGAACCAAGTGGAAAAAATGGGGCCCTTTTGTCAAAAATTGGATTTTCAAAGATAGTTGACTTTTGCCATTTCACAAAAATTTCCCAACTTCTACAAGGCATAACTTGCTCAATTTTTAAGCTTTTCACATGTTCTTGGACATTTTGGAAAGGTCTTTGAGTCCTTTAACCAATGCCTTTGGTCCCATGTCATTTTGATTTACCAATCTCAAGTTATGGTCTTTGACTTAAAGTCCCTTTTTGTTGACTTTTGAAAATGACCTGTAATGTAGAAATTGATAACTTTTTGTGAGAGCATTTCTTGGACTTGAAGTATGAAGATGAGTTGTAGGAAATGTCTTTCTCTTCAAAATGAGCTTTGGATGGAATTTTTCTGATAATCCATGTGAAAGTTATGCCCTGGTCAATTTCAGTTGACTTTTTCAGCTGTCCAAATATAGCAATTTTTGCATCTTTGATGATTTCTGAGCCAATTTTTGAGAATCCTGATCAAGCATTGATCAAATGATGTTTGTGGCTTCAAAATGATGTATTGACCAAAAATTTGAACTTTTGACTGCCAAATGACCATTTTGCCCCTACAGTTGACTGTAGTGCAATTTAGGGTTTTGACTGTGCAATCTTGAGCTGAATGCCTTGAAACTTGATATGAGGATGCTTGACCATGTTTGTAAGCATATGAGACTTGATTGAGCCTTTGAAAACTTCTTTTTCTTGATCAAACTCAAAACCCTAGTTTTGACTGTATGGAGGCCTTTGCATTGTGCAATTCTTGGGGAATTTTGTAGCTTGGCTTGGCAGTTTATTGGAGAATATGGGAGGGGCAAATTTTGGGGTACAACAGTTGCCCCTGTTCAATCTTCTTAGACCTGAGGATGGAGATTGGCTGACGTGCCTTTTGTAATCCGAGGGTAGAAGATGATTGGACACTAGAGTGCCCAGAAATTTGCGCTCACATGGTAGCAGTGTGGTGGGGGAATGGGCTTATAGATGCCATTTAGAGATTGATGGGTAGGATGATGGGCTTATAGATGCCATCTGGATGTTGATCGCGTAAGAGATTCCTTAGCGAGAACCTGCATACCTGCAAAAGAAAATGAGTACTTGACATGTCGCAGGAGCTGGTTTTCAGATGCTTGGTATAGATATGTCCTGACTGGTTACAGGAGCTGGGTCTGGATCTTCAAACGGTGATGAAGTTGTCTCTACTGACAGGTTGTTTCCAAGGACGAGTGGTCTTTAACGATGGGTGTCTATAGCGACTAGTGTCTATGACGAATGTCTATAACGACAAGTGTCTACACTGACGAGTGTCTATCATGACGAGCGTCTATCACGACGAGTGTCTATCACGACGAGTGTCTATCACGATGAGTGTCTATCACGACGAGTGTCTATCACGACGAGTGTCTATCACGACGAGTGTCTATCACGACGAGTGTCTATCACGACGAGTGTCTATCACGACGAGTGTCTATCACGACGAGTGTCTATCACGACGAGTGTCTATCACGACGAGTGTCTATCACGACGAGTGTCTATCACGACGAGTGTCTATCACGACGAGTGTCTATCACGACGAGTGTCTATCACGACGAGTGTCTATCACGACGAGTGTCTATCACGACGAGTGTCTATCACGACGAGTGTCTATCACGACGAGTGTCTATCACGACGAGTGTCTATCACGACGAGTGTCTATCACGACGAGTGTCTATCACGACGAGTGTCTATCACGACGAGTGTCTATCACGACGAGTGTCTATCACGACGAGTGTCTATCACGACGAGTGTCTATCACGACGAGTGTCTATCACGACGAGTGTCTATCACGACGAGTGTCTATCACGACGAGTGTCTATCACGACGAGTGTCTATCACGACGAGTGTCTATCACGACGAGTGTCTATCACGACGAGTGTCTATCACGACGAGTGTCTATAACGACGAGTGTCTATCACGACGAGTGTCTATCACGACGAGTGTCTATCACGACGAGTGTCTATAACGACGAGTGTCTATCACGACGAGTGTCTATCACGACGAGTGTCTATCACGACGAGTGTCTATCACGACGAGTGTCTATCACGACGAGTGTCTATCACGACGAGTGTCTATCACGACGAGTGTCTATCACGACGAGTGTCTATCACGACGAGTGTCTATCACGACGAGTGTCTATCACGACGAGTGTCTATCACGACGAGTGTCTATCACGACGAGTGTCTATCACGACGAGTGTCTATCACGACGAGTGTCTATCACGACGAGTGTCTATCACGACGAGTGTCTATCACGACGAGTGTCTATAACGACGAGTGTCTATCACGACAAGTGTCTATCACGACGAGTGTCTATCACGACGAGTGTCTATCACGACGAGTGTCTATCACGACGAGTGTCTATCACGACGAGTGTCTATCACGACGAGTGTCTATCACGACGAGTGTCTATCACGACGAGTGTCTATCACGACGAGTGTCTATCACGACGAGTGTCTATCACGACGAGTGTCTATCACGACGAGTGTCTATCACGACGAGTGTCTATCACGACGAGTGTCTATCACGACGAGTGTCTATCACGACGAGTGTCTATCACGACGAGTGTCTATCACGACGAGTGTCTATCACGACGAGTGTCTATAACGACGAGTGTCTATCACGACGAGTGTCTATCACGACGAGTGTCTATCACGACGAGTGTCTATCACGACGAGTGTCTATCACGACGAGTGTCTATCACGACGAGTGTCTATCACGACGAGTGTCTATCATGACGAGTGTCTATCACGACGAGTTGTATCAGAGGAATCTTTAGGCATTGACTTAAACTGGATTTGTATTCTTTGACCGGATTTGTCTCTTATGACGGGATTTGTCTTTTCTGACGGTGTTTTGTCTATTTTGACATAGCTGATCATTCAACTGTATCCTTCCTGAAAGGTAAAGGTCAGTTATATGCAGTACGTGATATGAATCAAGCAACGGCATAAATGCGATTGTATGACATGATGCGTACATGCATGTGTCATGATGTACGAAAATGTGATGTTTATGAATGTATGCTTTCGTCTAGGAAAATAAATCCTTGACGGGTGCCGGGAAGTCACTCCTGGGCTGGTGTTGGAGAATAAGCTTTTGCTTCCGCTGGGGATGATAAGACTTTACTGAGGACGGTCTTTTCCGTGGCTATTGGCTGAGGATAACCCAGTTATATCTTATTAAGGAAATAACTCTTTGAATAAAGCCGGACGACGCGTTCGTGTTCTGCGGGGAGTGAAAATATCTGGGTCGCATTCTTTAGCCGAACCTATGATGGACAGAGCAACCGGATCTTTTAGACAACTCCTTATTGCCCCAGTTTCAGTGGGAGGAGGCACTTGTGGGAGTACTTGACGAGTCTTCTGGTAGGCAGGTGCCGAGATGCTGGGACATACTCGTACGCTTTGATCCCTAACTTTTGCCTGGACCGCCTTTTCGGGTTTTCAGTCCACCGGGATACCCATTTTTGCCCAAGCCGCCTTTTCAGGTTTTCGACTTGCCGGGTGTACAGATTTTTTCATTTCATCCCTTATTTTTGCCCGAACCCTTTTGGTTCGCCGGGAATCCCTTATTTTTGCCTAGGTGTGTCAACCTAGCGGGTCTTTGATTTTGCGTAGTATTCTTTCGACTATGTCCATATTTCTCAGAATGTGGGGAGTTGCCCCTGTTGGAAATACTTTGTCATGCCCCAGATAATGGGCAATGCTCCTACTGTGCCTCTTGATTGGAGGTACTTCTGTTCACAAGATATTCATCGTGCGAATTTCCCTGCTGTTCAGACAAAAATTCATATGCAAACAAAGTTATTTTAAGAATGCAAAAGTCTATGTCTGTCTTGAATATTTTAAAAATGCATTTTGTTGTAATACAATACGGTGTCAACTCAAGATTTTACAGCAAACCTTCAGGAGTCAGGATACCTTCGTAACAGTATGCTTCCGAACTAACCCATGCTTCAGCTAGGACTTTTAAGGGTTATATCGTGGCCTGGTTCACGGTTTAAGAAACAAAGGATAAAGGCCCAAACTATTTGTACCCACCCGCTCTTTCGTGATGTTCTCCAACCCTAAACTCAGTTGATCATACGTTAGACCTTGTTTGAGTCTTTGCTCTGATTTTCCGGTGATGGTCCAAACATTGATGATTTATTCTGACTAGGCAGTCACTTTTTGTTGAGGGTTTGTGAGACCTCTTTCTTGATTTTTGTTATCCCTTTCTTTTTTTGCCTGAACTGTTTCCTTTTTTGGAATTACAGTCAGCGGGATGCCCCAGTTTCGTAAGTCTCTTTTCATAGGTTTTGACTTCTTAGGCTTTTCGTTTATGATTTTTTTTTGATAATGACTGCCTGTCCTTATGATTGTTCGGAACCATCACTGTCTTTTGTTTTTGAAAAAACTCATTTGGTGCCATTCATTGTGCACTTGGATCAACTGAGAGAACTACCCTGCCCCAGGTTATGATTAAGGGTTTTGATTTTCGAAAATAAAACTCCTACTCCTTTGGCTCTGATGGGTTGGCGAGGGATTATCATCCTTATAACTCCAGTGTTTAGGGGTTGAAACAATGCCTGTACCTCATCAGCGGGGTCTGTTCAAAAGCATACTGTAAATCGTGGTATCGTTTTCGTCATCCTCCCTCAAGAGGCTTAGAATTATTAGTCGAACGTTGATCATCAGAAAAAAATATGAAAATAATTTGCACATAGTGAATATGAAATAATTACTTCAAAACAGACATGTGTAACGCATTAATGAAATAACCAAGTTTGACATGAAATAAAATGTTTGAACAATTGAAAGAAAATTACAACTTGAATATTTGAATGAACAAAAACTAATCCTAGCCATGTCTTGGCAAGGGAGCAGTGATCATATTGGGAGCCTCTGGAGAGTCGAGCTGGACTTCCTTTGCGTCAATCAGATCTTGAACCCTGTTTCTCAAAGTCCAACAGTCATCTGTAGCATGCCCCGGGCTGTCGGAATGATAGGCGCAGCGAGCATTGGGATTGTACCTCGAGGGTGTCCTGTTAGGATTCTTTGGAGGGTCCATGAGGGTTACCAACTTGGTTTCCAGCAACTGTGGCAATATTTGTGACAAGGTCATGCCGAGGGGAGTAAATTGCCTCTTAGGTCTCTCTTCCCTTTGTTGATGGTGACGCTGAGGAGCACCGGCCGGTTTTGCGATAGCTAATGCGTTGACAGCACTAGATTCCCTCCTGGATGGTTTCTTTTCAGTGTTCGAGGAGTCACCATTCTGTATTTTCCCTGACTTGATGCCCGCTTCGATTCTTTCTCCGGTCAAGATTAGATCTGTAAACCCAGCAGCAGAATTCCCAATCAAGTGGTTGAAGAATGGACCAGACAGGGTCCCCAAGAACGTGTCTACCAACTCCCGATCAGTCAACGGTGGCTGCACTCTGCCAGCTAGGTCTCTCCACCTCTGAGCGTACTCTTTAAAACCTTCACTTGCACCTAACGACATACCCTGAAGTTGGGTACGTGTGGGGGCAAGGTCGGCATTATATTGATACTGCTTGTAAAAAGCAGTGGCCAGATCCTCCCAGTTACGAATGCTGATTCCATCCAGCTGATAGAACCAATCGAGGTGAGTCCCTGAAAGACTCTCCTGGAAGAAATGGATCCAAAGGTTCTTGTCTGCTGTGTAAGGCTGGATCTTCCTTACATAAGAACGGAGGTGCATCTTGGGACAGGAAGCCCCGTCATACTTCACAAAGGCAGGTGCCTTGAACTTGTGTGGAATCACCACCCCAGTAGATAACCCCAAGTCTCCGAAATCCAGTCCAGGCACTTGCTGAACCTCCATAGCCTTTAATCTGTCTTCCAGCTGTTTGTACCGGTCTTCAGCAGGAGGGTACTGTTCGTCGTTGAAGTCTGTTTCAGTGTCAGAGCCCACGGGAGTAGGGACCTCCCTTTCTTGGTGACTACCTTCCGTCACAGATGGAGGAGTCCTTTCAGCTTCAACCAAAGTGTTCCCGAGTCTGCGCCCAGTGTTAAATAGCACAGTCCTCCTCTTCTTCTTAGTCTTCTTCAGCAGCATGGTCTTCAACTCTTGTTGACCCTGAGCCAAGCCCTTGATCAGCTCCTGAAATTGGGCGTTCTGCGCCTGAAGTTGGGCGTTCTGCGCCTGAAGAGCCTTGATAGATGCCTCGGTTGATGATTCAGGGTTCATAGTGCTGAAATAAACAGCGAAGAACAGTAAGCAACCTGTCAAGGGGATACCTGTAATGCAACGAGATGTATGACATGCATGCAATGATTTCAAGAATCTCGTGGGGTAAACAAGAAAATAGTTAGCATTGGAAACTGGTGGCTTGATTGAAGGTACTTCATATTGTTGAGAGTCCTTCTCCAAGGGTCAAAAGCTCACCATATCAAGTGGGTCATAGCCCCTGACAACCTGGTCTAGAGGAAAATAAATCCTCTTTGCCCCTTGCTGGGACAGTTGATTCGTCCTGACCTGCATCACAAGCCCTTGAGATCCTTGAAATGGGTTAGGATGTATGCAATGGTATGATGTCATGGTATGCATGGGGTGATGTCAGTAACCCTATTATGAGTCCTAATTAAGGACTGAAACAAACCTGCAAGAAACAAGTGTTAGATCACAAGCATGCAGATAGTCAAGTACTAAGGCACACAAGTCACACAAGAGAGAGCCCTTAGGTTTAGGCCAGCATGGGGTCTGGGTAGTACCCTCTTGAAGTTGGTGGGTTCAACCTGTCCTAATCAAAGTAACCGGGTTCTAAGGTTCCCAATATCACGGGATTGCTTTCATTGTTCATCGTTTCGATTTAGCCACTGAACTGGCGACCGAAATATTCCAGGAAAGCAACCCTCAATTGAGTGTAGTATCGAGTATCAACCAACCTCGGACTGCACCAAAGTCAGTTATCTCACTACCCTAAAGAGGCCAAGATGGTTCAATTAAGGTTCCTAAGGTCTGTTGATGCTTCATGACACCACATGGAGGCCCCGTACTCTCCTTGACTGACTCAAGGGTTACCGGTACACACCAAAGTGCCACATCAACGTAGCAGACTGTTTCAACCATGTCGGTATACCCCGCACAGTTCCCTCACAGCCTTGTTGCTACTTTCTAAGAAGGTATCCCCAGATCCGGGTTAGGATCTATAGAACTCCCAAGACAGTCCCACAATAATAAAGCAAACAAGGAAAGCAATTGAAAACACAATGATCTTAGTCCTAAGGTACACCTCACTTTAAGTTATTCCCCAGCAGAGTCGCCAGTTCTGTGATCGGTGGATCTGGAACTGACTGTTTTAAAGCTGGTTCGCGAAATGTCGCGGAAGCAAGAGTCGCCACCGTCTTTTATTTTCTCCAATAGGAAAGGACAAAAGCACAGAAAAATTCCTTTAAAGAGATTGCTCTCGGTTCGGGAGGTAGGTTATAGAAAGGGAAGGTGTTAGCACCCTTTCTATCCATGGTTATCCATGGGCTCTTAGGTACTTGCTCAATGTGTTTTCAAAATGTTTGTTTGCTTTTCAATGTGGGTTTAAAAGTTTCTTTGAAAAATTTCAGATCGACTCGTACGTCAGAGTGTTTGAAAAATTTGCTTTGAAAGCTTTTGAAAAGTGTTGGTGTGAAAAGTCTTTTTGAATTTGTTTTGAGATTAGAGCAAGTATCCTTGAGAACCTACCTACCCTAAGGAATTCGTCTGTGTAGATGTCCTTTAAAGTAGTGCCATCCAACCATTGAGAGGTAGGTAGCACCACCGTTGGAGGTGTTCGGGTCAATTCGAGTTTGTAGGGACATGGTGATCACCGGAGCAACAGTAGGACACCTTAGAAGCTACCCTTATGCCATTGATCCTTTATTTTCCGAGGCAACCGTTTCGAGGCAACTGGATCATGTCATGGACATAAGGACTTACTAAAACGTCCTATACTCGACGACCACCTTTCGAAAGGCAACAGTGAGGCGTACCCTAGGGGTGATGTGTGCGAATTGTGTGTCATTTTCAGTTTATTGTTTGTCTTGTCATGCATTGGTGATCTAACGATTCGATTTTATTTTTGGGCATTCATTCTTTCATGTTATTGTTTAACAGTTAAAAGTGCGGGAATTTAAAGTGCGGAAAAGATAAAAGTCCTACGCTATTACAAAGGGCGAGGGTCTACAACGCCAAATTAATCCAGACCCATTTTAAAATAGATTGCAGAAAAGAAATGTCTAATAGCTATTACATGGCTTTGGGTACAAGTACATTATATTCACAAAAGAAATAAATGAAACGCGCGAAAAAGAAAATAATCAAATGCGAGGGCGTTGAACCCTTTAAAGGAATTAAAATAATTAAGTTATCTAAAATTAAAATTAAATGAAAAATGGTATTTTTGTGTTTTTTAGATTTAAAAGAAAAAAAGAAAAATTAATTGAAAATTAAAATCCTAGTTCTAATGTTTTTTAAATTTATTATGAAAATATTCACTTTTAATCTAATTTAACTCTAAATTAATTTATGTACATTTTTTAGTTTATGAAAATAAATAAATAATATTATTATTCTGAAAAAAGGGAAAAAATAAAAAAAGAAAATAAAAGTCATTAAACCTAAACTCTATTTTTTTGGATTTTAGTTATTAAAAGAATTAAAATCTAACCTAAAATGCAACCCTAGTTTAATTATGAAAAACACTAATACTATGGCAAAAAACAAGGAAAGTTAAAAGGAAAAAGTCATTAACCTAATTCTATGTTTTTGTTTTGATTTTTATTAAAAGGAATTAAAGTTGAAAACCTAATTAAAACTAAATATTTACATGTTATTATTTATGAAAATAATTATAATATAAATTATATATTTTGGCATTTTTTTGATTTTTATGATGTTTTTATTATATTTATGTAAAAATAATTAATTAAATAAATAGCAAATAAAAGAAATAAAAAAAAGAAAAGTTAAAGAAAGAATAAAAATTAATAAGGCAAACCAGGGGGGTAGACCCCAAAATGGTGAGGTGCAGGCCTAGCAAATCAGGCCCATTTGCATTGAATTGGTTGACTTTCTAAGCCACGTGCACGCCTGTTGACTTGTCCTCATGGTATTCCCCAGTACACACCCTTGATCTGATCCCACTAAGTGACGTGGCTGGCCTGATCTGGTGAGCACGCGGTAGTCTGCAATGTCATATCCACACCTGAACATATATTGAAAAAGAATATTGAAGTAAAGTAGACCTGGGAATCGAACCCAGGTCTTATGCATTACTCACGCGCTCGCTTGCCATCTGTGCCATTGAATGTTAATTGACATATTATAGTGCATAAAAAACAAAAGGAAAAACTAAGCGCATTAGTAAATGGGCGCGCAAAATTCAAAACATCCAACCATTGCATGCCAGCACATCATCGTCTTCGCCTCATTTTTTTTTCTTCTGAAACATAAGCATACAGCAACGGTTTTAAAACGTTGCCTCAGGCCAGTTTACAAAAAATAGCGATTAGCTCGTTTCTCAACATAAATTAGGCGCGAGATAACATTCTTCTTCGTCTCCATGCCCTGAATACAACCATGGTGTTGGGAACGTCCAATTTTGCTTGTTTTAGGAACCCCTAATTTTGAATCCTGAAAACCTAGAAATTCGACAATGGCAAAAGCGCATATATGACACAAAAACGTAATTGAACATGTTGGTTAGCATAGAAACATCACTATGAGCAAGAATCCACAAAGAAAAATGCAAAAGAATGCTTGGATTATGCTATGCGATCTCAAGAAATTTTCTGTACAGTTTTACTCATGGATACCAGTTCAAGGAGTTTTGATTGATGTTATGAATTGAAATGCGTTCAGAATTGCCTCAGGATGCTAATGGGAAAAGAATTAAGGCTTGAAAGATCCTTTAACCTTGATTTCAGATTTTGTGTTTTATGCCAAAATTTTCAATTGCCAAAGCTTGTTTGGGCGCAGCCTCTTATGTCCTCAGCCTAGGGTTTGACTTAGTGATTATATTGGATGGAAATTAGCTTGCTAACTCACCTTAATTCATGCTTGGGAAAGAATAAGTCCTAGGGTTTTCACCCTTAACCATTTTTCCTACTTTTTAGCCAAAACCTAGACCTAGTGTGCAAATGAACCCTAGCCTGATTTCTTGAGTTGGTTCATGATACATAGAAATTGTCCAAGTTCACATGACACTATTCCATTGGTTTTTAAATTTTATTTGAATTTTCAAAGAATTAAAATGAATTAAATCATCAAAAATTAAATAAAATAAAAAAAAATCAATATTTGGTCTTGAAATCAACCATGGGACACGTGTGTGGCATGACAAGGATGAACCAAGTGGAAAAAATGGGGCCCTTTTGTCAAAAATTGGATTTTCAAAGATAGTTGACTTTTGCCATTTCACAAAAATTTCCCAACTTCTACAAGGCATAACTTGCTCAATTTTTAAGCTTTTCACATGTTCTTGGACATTTTGGAAAGGTCTTTGAGTCCTTTAACCAATGCCTTTGGTCCCATGTCATTTTGATTTACCAATCTCAAGTTATGGTCTTTGACTTAAAGTCCCTTTTTGTTGACTTTTGAAAATGACCTGTAATGTAGAAATTGATAACTTTTTGTGAGAGCATTTCTTGGACTTGAAGTATGAAGATGAGTTGTAGGAAATGTCTTTCTATTCAAAATGAGCTTTGGATGGAATTTTTCTGATAATCCATGTGAAAGTTATGCCCTGGTCAATTTCAGTTGACTTTTTCAGCTGTCCAAATATAACAATTTTTGCATCTTTGATGATTTCTGAGCCAATTTTTGAGAATCCTGATCAAGCATTGATCAAATGATGTTTGTGGCTTCAAAATGATGTATTGACCAAAAATTTGAACTTTTGACTGCCAAATGACCATTTTGCCCCTACAGTTGACTGTAGTGCAATTTAGGGTTTTGACTGTGCAATCTTGAGCTGAATGCCTTGAAACTTGATATGAGGATGCTTGACCATGTTTGTAAGCATATGAGACTTGATTGAGCCTTTGAAAACTTCTTTTTCTTGATCAAACTCAAAACCCTAGTTTTGACTGTATGGAGGCCTTTGCATTGTGCAATTCTTGGGGAATTTTGTAGCTTGGCTTGGCAGTTTATTGGAGAATATGGGAGGGGCAAATTTTGGGGTACAACAGACGGGATCAGGACGTTTGTATAATCATAGAAGGCAACCCATGGAGTGTTTTAGCAATGTCGTTTTAGGGACTAGATTGTTTACCAAAGGCAACATCGAGGGTCATCGAGGGACTACGGTCTTTTATCGAGGGTCTTTTGCTAAAAATGCCCATGTTCGAGGGACATGACTAATTTCCGATAGGCAACAAGTGAGATTACCCTAAGGGTGCGTGTGTGTAAGTGTGTTTGTTTGCATGCATTTTGTCTTGCATTTAAAGATTATCTATTTGTTAATTTTATCTTGTCATACATCCTAATTACTAGTAATATATGAAAGCAAAATAAAATACGGAAAATAAAATCCTAAGCTATTACATCATTAGGGGGATGGGGGTACAATTTGTAAATAGGGATGAAATAAGTGTCTAATTATTACAACCATATTGAACAACTGGGCAATAATGAAAATATATGCATAAACAATGTAGAAAATGGGAGAAACTGCCTTTTGAACCATTATGTGTCGACATATGCTGTTATGCATCGACACATAACTTTTCCTTGCTCCTTAAAGAAAAAAATTAGCTCAGTATGAGCCGACACATAGTGGGATGTGTTGACTCATACACCTTCTTTGTATCGACACATACGCATTTTGTGTCGACTCATAGACTTTTCAACCTTCTGTTTTGGGACCTGGAATCAGTATGAATTGATGCATGGGGTCTATGTATAGACTCATACCCTATTTTTTTACTAGGATGAGTCGACATGTGTGCATATGTGTCGATACATACTGTACTTTTCTGCTTTAAACATTGTTTTATTGTCCATACATGTCAGTTTACAGCATACAATTGATAAACATAAACAGCAAGCAAACAGTTAGCTAAAAGGGGAAATGATTACTACATCTTATCTTCAAAAATAAATCATTAATGATGTATGAAAAATACCAAGTCAAGAAGACTTACCTTGAAACTACACTTGGTGTTTGAAATCCGAATACTTTTCAAGATGCTGTGAGGGCTCCAATGAATCTCCAGGCAGCTTGTTCCAAACTGTTGAAACCCCGTCAAGTTTTACAGTATTGTTTTTATGTTTGGATGGTGAGGATAATGGCACTAACAAAAACTGTTTTAGTGTTTTTACAATCTCTATGTGCTAAGGTGTTTGGTTTATGGGAGAGTTTGTAAGATGGAATAATGGATTGAAGTTCTGTTTTGAATGGGATTAGCGCTGGTTTTTTTCTTGAGTGAGCCAAAGTTATAAAGAATACTGTTTTTATGTTCAAAGACTCTCTATTTTCTCCAAAAATTCCAACCCCTATGTCTTATGAAACAGTCCCTTTTGTAGACCCTTGACTGAGGTTTAGGGGGGAAACAAAATAAGTCATTTTGAATTGTTTTTGCCTACTGTTTTGATACTTTATTCACACAATTTTTTTTTCCCATTTTGGTGCAATTTTGGGGCTGTTATGATGTAGGTTGGGGCGGACTGCATATAGCAGTTTTGGACTGTATAGGACAGCATATACAAATTTGTGGTGCAACATAGCACAAGGTTTTTTGTAGGACAATAATGGAGCATGTTTTGAGGTGTTGTGGCAATGCAGCACATCATACTTTGTTCAACTCGGACAGCAAGATTTGTAGCATGGAACAAACTTAGTCTTGTGGAGTATTTTATGCACATTATAACAAGGACAAAACATTGTGACAAGGTTTTGAGTCAAAGGGAAAAATCCAAGCAATACCAAGTTTAGGGTTTGTAAACTTGTAAAAAATGTCACTTTGTAATAACTTGAACTATTTGCCTCATTTTAAATTATTTGGAATTGTAGTAAAAAAATGTCATGAAGCAAATGAAATTAACAAGTATAGAAAATACTTAGAAAAATTTCAAAGTCTTGCAAAAGGTGGATTTTTTTATTCTCTTGATTTTTTTTATGATCAAATTTCACCTTTTGGATGTCTTGACGCAATGTGATTTTTGGGACTCAAATTTGGTCAAAAAGTCAAAGTTTGACTTTTCAGTGTGCTTTTGACCATTTTGCCCTTGTGAATGATTTTCTTGAAAAGTTGTAATTCCAGACTTGAAACTTGATAGAAGCAAACCTGAGGGTCCAGGATGATCTATTGAGAAATGAGAGGGCAAATTTTGGGGTACAACAAAGACATATTATGACAATGGAAAACATTTTATACCTTTGGAGCTCACATATCTTGATTAAAAGTGAAACCCTAATTAAAGGTTCATTGCTTAGGAGGAAAATTTTTCTGGTCAGTTCTTGGTTATCCTTGAGCAATTGGGAATCTCAATGAGCATGCCTTGAGTAAAATGGGAGGGGAAATTTTGGGGTACAACATAACTCAAGGGAGTTCATGACATCATGTGCAATACCAAGATTCAAACTATGAAATAAATATTGGAAATCAACACAAAGTTTCAAACATCAGGGTTAAAACCCTAAACATGCTTCAAGATCTAAACCCTAAAGCAACACTCAAGTTTCAAAGCATAGCATCAACATATGTCAAAAGGTAAACACCAAAGCAGAAGTTCAAGCCCCTAGAGTTTATGCTTCTAAGAATTATGTATTAGGGTTTCAAGACCTAAACATTAAATCACAACAAGTTCACCAAGAATCGTGCATTCAATCACTAACAATGAAGTTTCAAAGCATAAGAGGTAAGCACCATGTCATGGCAGTAACTTATACAAGATGTTTAATTCAAACATTGCTCAAAGCAATAGAAAGTTTCAAAGGAAGATTAATCATGAGTTAGGTAAAAGTTTTAGACAAACATCCACAACTTGAAACAACAAGGTAATTTACCAAAGCAAGGCATAAAATTGATCAAAGCATCAAATTATTGGAGCACCAAATCATGGCAAGGACTCGGGTTATATGTCAAGAAAATTCATAAAAAAATATAGCACCAAAAGCATGGAAAAACAATAGCATAAACAAAAGGATAAATTGTCATCTAAACATGCTTATAGGCTCAAGATAATCATCTAATATGACCTTAAATACATCAATATGTCAAGACATTTCAACCTAAAACATTTATGCATCAAAGCTTCACGTCATGGTAAAAATATTGACCCAAAAGAGATTCAAGATAGACATCATATATGACTCAAAACAAATGACTAAAATAAAAACATATATTTTGAATGGTTTCCCACACACCTTTGTCATATGAGTTGACATGAGTTTGCATACAAGCTTTCCAATAACTATAGTTTAAAATTGGGGCTCTTTTATAACCCTCTTTAGGTTCATACGCCATTTTCTAATAAGTTTCGAAGCCAGAATAAATCGGGCTCTTGATACCACTTGTTAGACGATGATGCCTTATATAGAGAGGGGTAAATAGATCACCAAGTCAAAAAATCTAGATAAAAATTCTGGTTTTTAAAATAAGTTAAAAATAGAGTGCACGTGAAAGGTTTTGAAAAAGTTCAAAAGATGTCATATATACGAACCAAGTTATTGGATGTCGGATATGAAAATATAAAATGAATTATGGAATGAACAATGTAATACTGAATTTATATACTTCAATCAAGTAACAAGGTATTAATCGTTTATAGCAAGTTACTAGCAATATTATTTCCAATGGTAACAATCAAAAGAACAAACAAAACAATTTGTCGAACACTTGGTGTGCAACCGAATTTTCAGAATTTTCCTTTGAGTTACGTTGACATAAAAAATCACTTATAATCAAAAGTGATTATAAAAAATCAACACACAATTCAAAACAAAATCAGCCAAGGAAAAATTCCTACGAGTCGATCAATTACTCAATGTTATTAGACAAATTGATTGATGAAAATTAAAGCAAGTAAAGCGATAAGAAAAAGAGACATGAGGATTTGTTTAAGAAGTTCGCGAATTCATCCACGTTATGGCTACGTTTCCCCCCAATTCCAATTTTGAAATTAGGATAATTCTTACTATGCAAAAATTTGTTACAAGAGATGTGTTCCAAGAGCAACCCTACAAACCCTAATTGTTTATTATTGATTCAACCCCTTATCTTCTTTTGATATTGAGAAAGACCAATACAAAATAGTTACCAATTGACTTGTCGATATTTCTACTTCTTTGTGTTCTTTATCTCCAAAGCTTTCATGCATGATCAATTGTACCTATTGCATACAAGACTTCAATTCGACCTACTGTTCTTGTGCTACTTCCTTTGCGTTCTTTATCTCCAAAGGGTCCTTTGTATTCTTTATCTCCAAAGGCTTTCACTAGGCTACAATCCTCTATTGAACGTCTTGCACGAAAGCCCACAAATTTATCAATGGTCTTGGAGGACAAACCCGTGGTTTTTCTAGATGAAACCCCCTTGCAAATATCAATCCAATATTCTCGGCTACACAAGAACCTAATTGGACGTTATCAAACCTCTCCTAGATGGCACCCCGATAAAAGATGATTATGTGTGATTTATCAGTGTGTATGCATAGGTTAGAGATTAAAGATGAAGAGCAAATCCAATATGTTTTTATATTTTCATCAAGATGGAATGGTGCATGAATGACGTATTTATAGTTGTGGAAAGTTAGATGCAAAAAGGGGATTTTTGGAATTAAAAATAATTGAAAATTTGAGCAATTTAAATAGTATGTGTCGACCTGAAAATATTATGTGTTGACACATAAGTCAAATTTTAACTGTATGTGTTGACCGAAGCATGACAGTAGTGTTTAGCTTTTTAAACTAAAGTGAATGTGTCGGCCTGAAATTTGTATGTGTTGGCACATAAAATAATAATTTCTGCAATTTCTTAACAACTTCAGTATGTGTCGACCTATGCACATGCATGTTTCGGCCTAAGCCCTCCAAAGGTTGTGCGTCGACTTGAAACACGTATGTGTCGGCACATGTAAGAAAAAAATATGCAAAAACTTTGTTTTCAAGACTCTGATCAAATTCAAAATGGTTTTTAATGATTACTAAAACCCCTAATACAAAGGAGTACCATAAGACACAGAGATATCGTCCAATATACATAAATACTAAGTTTTCTAAGTTTTGACATCATGCAAAACATCTAATGGTGAAGTTGTACTCACACCAAATACAATTTTGATTCTTGTCTTTTAAGCTTTCGTTTTGTTTATTTTTGTTTATTATGTCTCTTCATCAATTGCTGAATTGAGTTTTCAATCTATTTGTTTTTAGCATGCATAAATCAACTGATTATATTTGAGTTTTATCATGATGCTTTAAGTCAATACCAAATATGGAACATGAACCATATTTGGTATTAGTTCAATTTATGTGGAAAGTGAAACCCTTTTTTTTTAAAAACATGGAAATTTGAGAATTATTGTGTGTGACTCGAGTCACTCACAATTCATGACTCGAATCAAATCAAATAGAGGAGATCATGAAGTTTTTGGAGTTGTGATTAGAATCACAATTTACACTGATTTTAATCATGCAACCTTGAGACTCGAATCACAAGTTGCACTGATTCGAATCACACACCTCCTATTAGCCACTACCTAGTTTGACTCGAGTCACAATTTCAGCTGACTCGAATCACTATGCTTTCCATGTTTTTCCCATTTGGATTTGTCCAGTTTGACTCAAATCAAGCTTTGTACATGACTTAAATCATGATATCTCATGACTTGAATCAAGCTTACAATTGACTCGAATCATGGGAAAATGGGTAGCTTTTCTTTATGAGATCTTGTTTCACTATATTTGCTCATGTGACTCTTATCTTGAAATGTTCTTGATTCGAATCTAAATAACATTTTTCATCCATTTTTGTGTTTAATCTCAAGCACATATAAATGTCTTTTGTCATTTCATTCCAACAAGAACTCACATAACAAATAACATTTTTTAGAGTGATTTTGTGAGAATCAATAACCTCCGTTTTTAAAAACTCAAAATCTCTTGCAAACATAATTTCTTTAATATCTTATTTAGATTCAGATCTTGATTATGCAGATATGTAATTGTTGAGGGAGACATGTCTTGAAACTAACCGTTCTTGAAGAGTTTGTTAAGATTTTTAGGAAGTTTGCAAGATTGTGGTTGTTGTGAGTGGTATTGATAAATTCCAGTGAAAAGAAGGAGGTTCTTCTCTCCAGTTGGCCTTAGCACTGACTGTGAGGAAGGCTATAGACAAAGTGGAGTTCTTCTTAATCTTCGTACAACTCATTACTAAAGAAATCGATGGGAGCGGGGGTGATTTCCACATACGAAGACTCGGAGCAGATTGGTGAAGCAGGATGATCCAAGACGCGAGAATTGAATAAAGATTTTGCAGAGAGTTTGACATAAAGGTTGTATACAAGTCAAGATCCAGATAGGATATTTTGTTTTTCTCACCATTATTATGGATTGGTAATTGTATAAACTCGAATAATATTTTTCAAAACATAGTGGAATAAAATCTTTCAATGAGAAGCCATTAGAGAGTGAAGTAGGATCCAATGAGGACGATAGAGCCAAACCACTATATATCCTGGTGTACTCTCTCTCTCTCTCTCTCTCTCTCTCTCTCTCTCTCTCTCTCTCTCTCTCTCTCTCTCTCTCTCTCTCTCTCTCTCTCTCTCTCTCTCTCTCACACACACACACACACACACACACACACACACACACACACACACACACACACACACACACACACACACACACACACACACACTCTTGCATTTTAATTTTCGTAGGATATTGCATGCTTAGGTTATCAATTCGTAGTGTAGTTTATCGTTTATTTCTGTTGGTAGTAATTTATTACGTAAGGTTAGGTTTTGTTAGAATTGGTACCTAATTGAGTTTTAGTGTTGATTAAAATCTGAAAAACTAGTGAAGTTAGAATTCGGTATTAATTGAATCATTGTACATGACACATCTCGTGCAATCTACAATTACTCAATTAATCATTATCACTGAACAATCTGTGAGATTTGTGAATTATGTATTTGTAAACGTGATTGAATTTCAACAAAAGCATAAGATTTATATTTTCGCTTTAAGCGTTTCGTGCATTTTGAAAAACCTCTAATATTCTATTTTTGAAAAATCGATCAAATTTTTTAATATGAATCTATTCACCCCTCTAAACCGTTTTTTTACTCCATATTTTCACATGGATGCATCGTATTTTTTAATAAATTTGATAATAAAATTTGCAATTATTTCTTAAAACACAAAGTTAACAATATCTAACATTAAATCTGATTTATATTGTATGGTGTCCTTTTTTTTTGAAGTTTTTTTTATACAATCATATTTTATTTTTAAAATTTAGGATATTACACTGTATTTTTTTTAAAAAATTAATTCGATATAAAATCATAAATTTTGGGAAAGTCTTTGATTTTATACTGTATTTTTAAAAAATTTACTTAAAGAACAAAATAAATATTTTGAATGAAATATGAAATACTATATACAACCGGTGTCAAGTGTAATCATGGTCCACATAACTCATAAAAAAAATCCGGTATAAAATTATAAATTTTGAAAAAATGTTTGAATCTGGACTGCAGTTTAAAAAAAATTGTTAAAAATATAAAATTCCAAAAAAAAAATTACTTGAAAGAAAAAATAACTATTTTGAATGAAATATGAAATACTATACACATGAAGTGATATGTATAATCACTGCCCATATAACTCATTAAAAATATGATATAAAATAGATTTTAGTAATGTTTTTGATTTTATTCCTTAATTTGACAAAAATAATTATAAAATATGAAAAATATTGAAAACAAAGTTATTTTATTTGTTTTTTACTTAAGGAATAAACTTATCATTTTGAATGAAATAGAAAATTGTAATGATCTTTTACATAATTAATAATATTTGTGTTTAGCACAATATTTTGAGTTTATATGGTAAATAAACTAGATTGAGTTGGCTCAATAACATGCTAGCCCCATGTAGCCCAATGAATTAAGGCTAGTCAGATCGATTATTTTACAGCTTTAATTTTTATTATATATTTATAATTAAAAAATTGTATAAAATTGTTAGAATAGGTGGGGGTAGGAGAAACCTGAAGAAAGTGTAAGTGGGTTGGTGAAATGTTTGGACAATTGTACCCTCGAAAGGAAATATTCAAGTTGAATATATTGTGTATATACTTGTCAATTCAATTCAATGCATTGTTGCATTGCACGTGTGTTAAGTTGGAAGTGTAAGCAAGTTGGTGTGTTTTTTTCCTCCTGGAATTTAGATTTTGGCCATCTTTGCAATATTTTATTTTTATTTAAGGGGTTCGCAAATTAGTATGGTCTTTATTTCAAAATCTCAATAGGCCAAAATTATCTTTTAAATAAAGGAAAGTTATATGATGAAGTCATTTTGAAAAAGTCACAATTTTAGCTAATTTGAAAAACTTTCTAAATCTTAAAATGGCAAGTAGAATTATATGATATATATATATATATGCAATTAAATCTTATATTTATTTAATATATTATTTTTTTAATTTTGAATATTATTTTTTGAAAATCAAAATTAATAAAACAAATGTAAATATTGTCACAACTGGATCAACAACTTCATCTTCTTTTTTCAATCAACAATAATTTCTGAAAGTTCAAAGAAACACAAGAAATAGAGGGAGAATTGGATTGAGTTTTTAGATAAATTTTTTCGTTCATCCAATACTACAATGATAAAAGAATATAAGTATGTTTCTCCTGGCCTCCATTTAATTTGGTTAGTCAAATCCACTCGTCAAAGTGATTTCGAATTTTCAATAAGGACTTAATCACCAATCAATTATTTGATTACAACCACAAAGATTACACTCAATGTCTTCTTGAGAATCTTGACTATATCCTAGTCTCTCAAGGAATTGCAAGTCAAAGACAAACTATTGATGACTTCTTGAGTAATCTGACTAACACTTACTCACTCAAAGAAATTAACCAAAAGGTTAAAACAAAGATTGTGTGTTTATAAAATTGCTTCTACAATAAACAGATTACACAAAATAAAGATCAAAAGATTACACTTAAAATGATTTGAAATAAAGAGCTCTAATCTAAGTGTTTCTCTCCTTTTGTTGTTCTTGATATTCTTTTTTTTTGACTTTATTTCAGACTTCTTTTAATTCTTTTAATTCTTTTAATTCTTTTAATTCTATCAAAATCGTCAATATTTCAAATCATCCAAGACCTCTTTATATAGATGACGAGGAATAGATCTGCTGGAGGGTGAAGTTGGAATTTCTTCTCTTTAACGACTATCATAGAAGTGGAGTAGAAGTTGAGAGAGGATGATGAATAGTATAATACTTTTCTGATTTGCAGCGTAGTGGAGAAAATGGTTGGTTTTGTACTATATTTTTTTTTTCATTCATAAGATATCTTCTTGAATCAGAGGCTTCATATAAGGAATGATGAAGCTTGTTCAATTATCAGAACTTGTCTTCAGTGCCTAGTTAAAAAATGAGACTTCAGAGTCTAGTTGTGCTAAGGCCTAAGATATCAGAAGGTTGAATTATTAGAGTCTTGAGGCTTCAGAGTCATTATCATAGTATATATGGATGGTTATCTTCAGAAGTAATGACTTGATGGTTCAGAAGCTTGACTTCATTAAAATTACACTTTGCTTGTTCCTTTTATTTCAAAGTTTACTTGTTTTAGGTTTTACCAATCTTCAAATTCTGTCAGGAACAAGCTTTAGAATCAACCAATATTCATATTCTGCGTAAATCAGACTTCAGATGCATTTTGTTCAGAGTTTGGTTCGTCCATACTTGACTTCTCCGGAGTTAGAATTTGATTTATATTGATCTGCACACTTAACAACATAGTTAGAGTACAAAATTTCTCTTTATACAAATCAAGCTATATTATCATCAAAATTCAAGGATAGTTGTAGAATCAAACTTGTTCCAACAACTTCATCTTCTTTTCCCGAACCCATAGAACTAACCACATCCATCTTCTTCCGCTGAATTTGTAAAACAACCACTAACGAATGCACATTTCATTTTTTTTCTTTCGCAATTGTAAAACGGTTTTTCTTCCCAACACTATTCAACAAGAGAACCTTCAATATTATCTCATAAAATTGCTCCTCACACAATTTGTTTTGATAGTAAATTTGCTAAGGTATTTGGGTTTAATATTTAATGATTTTAATTTCTTATATGATTTCAATTTCTTTGAAAATTAGATTTTATGATTGATGATGTAATTTGTAATTGGATTTCAGATTTAAGGATTCTGATTTTCAATATGTTATTTGTTTATTACGTTGGATAAATTTTATTTCAATTTGAGAAATATGTTTTATGATTAATGTCATTGTCTTTATTTGAATTTCAAATTTAAGGATTTCAATTTTTAGTTTGTTAGTTACTCAATATGTTGGTTAAGATTTCATTTCAATTTGAGAATTATGTTTTATGATTGATGTTGTAATGTGTAATTGGATTTCAAATTTAAGGATTCTGATTTTCAATATGTTAGTTTTTCATAACGTTGGATAAACTTTATTTCAATTTGGAAATTAAGTTTTTGATTGATGTTATTGTCTTTATTTGGATTTCAAATTTAAGGATTTCAATTTTCAATTTGTTAGTTACTCAATATGTTGGTTAATATTTCATTGAAGTCAATATTTTAAAAACTGGACCGAATCGGTCTGTTTAACCGGTTGGACTGATAATCGAAGATGAACCTGACTGGGTTAATATTTTAAAACTGCTAGTGGGTCAAAACTGAAGTAAAACCAAAAAAACCGAATTGAACCGTCCAAAATCAATCGAACAAAGAACTGGAGCCGGTTTTGTAACCGTCCGATTCAAAAAAATATATTGAATTGACCATTTTTCTTTATTTTTTTTTAAATTTTATATGTCAATATCAAAACTTAAAATATTGTATTATATATTTTTAATATTCTATCTTATTTAAATGATGTATTCTTAATTATTTGAACTTTATTATATTCTATTATTTTAATTTTGGTTTGAATTAGTTTAATTTGTTTAAACTATTCTTAAGTGAAAGTTAAAACGAAGTGGATAACTATGTTGTGTTATTATATATACTATCAATATTGTTGAATTAATGTTTATTATAAATTTTTAAAATATTTATTTTATTAAGTTGTGAACATATTACATATCTATGAGATTTAGTTTTATATTATTAGTTTATTTAATAAACGGTTCGATCATATATTTAACCAGTTTAATCAATTAAACTTTAAATCGAAAGTTTTATCAGTTTGATTTCTGATCAACGATTCACCCTCAAACTAAAATAAATTAAATAATATCAAAACTTACTAAAAACATTAAAAAAATTAAATTTGAAATAAATTAAATAGTATTAAAACTTATTAAGAAAACATAAAAACCATAACACATGGCTGAAAACGAAAAATAAATCCGTTGTAGTGATTTTTCTTAGGCATTAATAACTACGGAATTTTAATCACACAATTAAAAAATAAGATTAACTTTTATGATTAAATATATTTTTTTGATTTCTATAAATATTTCAAAGACTAAATTATATATATAATAATTTTATAAAGACTTTACATGTCATGTTTTTTATTGAGATTCAAAAAAAATTTCAGTTTAATAGTAGAAATTAAAATTTCATATATAATAATTTTGTAAAGATTAAAAAATGTTATATTTTTTTATAGAGATCAAAAATAAAATTTAATAATTTATAATAATAAAAATATATTTAATCCTAAATTTTATTTTAGAATCGTCTGATCTTTATGAACCAAACTTAAACAATTAATAAATTTTAAAATAATTTTGAATCAAACCATATTAAATTGACTTTTTTTTTAAATAAAAAAATTGTTTTTTAATTAAAAAGTTGATATTTTGCAACAAAAAAAAAAATTAATCTTTCAAAAATAAAAAAGTCAATTTTTTCTGAAAAAAAAAGTCAATTTTTTTATAAAAAAAGGTTAGTTTTTTTCAGAAAAAAAACCGATTTTTTCAAAAATAAAAAGTCAATTTTTTCCAAAAAAAAAATAGATCAATTTTTTCAAACAAATTGATTTTTCTCAAAATTAGAAAACTTGAAATTTTTTTCGAAAAAAAAAATCGATTTTTCCAAAAATCAAATCAAATAAAATTACTTCAAAAATAAAATGTCGATTTTTAGTGAAATAAAAAAAGTAGAATTTTTCCAAAAAAAAAATGTTTTTTTGGCTAAAATAAATGTTGATTTTTAGCGAAAATAAAAAAAAAATAGATTTTTTAAAAAATAAAAAAAATAGATTTAAAAAAAAAATGATTTAACAAAATCAAGTATAATCTTTAAATTATTTAACAAATGGTTCAGATTTAAAAAAAAAAATACTATCTTATAAAAGTTTGATACAATTTAAAATTTCGAATGGATATATCAAATCAATTTTTTTTTATTCAATTTAAAAAAATAAAACAGTTCAATTTAATTCAAATAATTTAATATAATAATTTAGTTCTCTTCAATTCAATTTTCTAACAATACCATGAATAGTCCTACAAATCACAATAAAAAACGAAAATGAATCTGAAAATTTTAAAGTTAAGTTGGTAAGCCAATTTATTCAAGCTATTTGTTAAAAGTTTTGAATCCACCAGCCAAACCAAACGAAGTTTCATGATTTGGGGACCACTTGCATCAGCCACCTCATATTCACGTTTTTTCTCTGCACAAATTCATTCAAAATTCAAGTGTGATGTGATGATTAATGGGCTCCCATATTATTGTTGTATTTATTTCTTTATAATAATAATAATAAATTGAGAGATATTGTAGGGAAGGAGGCGATGAATGTGGCCATGTGTCTTCCCATAATATTTAAAATAATAATAATAATAATGACAATTCCCTTAATTAGAAAGTAGGTTTTTTTCTTGGAAGAAAACTTGGCTTTTAGGGCCCTCCTTGGTGTGGCCCTAAGTCTCTTCATTCTACACTCTATTTCTATTTCTTTTCATTTTCCATTTCATTCTATAAATCATTAAAATCAATTAAGGTCATTTTTATCTTAATTAATAAAATTAATGGGTTAATTTTATTTAAGTCACTTAAATTTTTCTAATTAAGTTTGATTAACCTAATTAATTGATTAAAATTATTTTAATCGGTTAATTTTGTTAATTGTTTATTAACCTAATTAGTTGATTGAAATTGTTTCAATTGATTAATTTTATTAATCGTTCTTAAATCAACCCGATTAATTGATTGAAGTTATTTCAATTGGTTAATTTTGTTCATTGTTAACCTACTTAATTGAAGTTATTTTCAATTAGTTAATTTTGTTAATCGTTTTTAATCGTTCTCAATTAATTGATTGAAGTTATTTTAATAGGTTAATTCGATTTAATCTATTTAATTAAACAATTTGACATTCTAAAATCATATCTTTCATAATAAAATACTTGATCCAACATCAAACTATTTTTCCAAATCAAATTCAATTAAACACAACGTCAAGTATACTTTTCTCCGTTCGTTCAAATAATTTCATAATCAAACGCTTGATCCAACATCAAGTCGTCTTTTCAAAACCTTTTTGTATTAAAAACTAGTTGAAAAAAGAATGGTTTGGGCGTACTTATCCTGTCTGTTTCCTGAGTACTTGGGCTGCTAGCCATACCTAGCTTGTGGCCCGATGCTTGTCTTTTGTTCAAAACATGTTAGATAAACAAGTTTAATCCGGTCCTTATGGGATGAAAAAGGAGTGGTTTGTACGTACTTATCCTTTATGTTTCTCAAGTACGCAAACTGCTAGTTGTACGTAACTTATGGTTTGATGCTCATCTCCCACTTAAAATCAATCTTAACACATTCAAATATTTTGCCTTTTAGCTTTCAATTTCAAAACCTTTTCATAAAATGAAAGATGAATCCTCTATTCTACGACGATGCAAACAATGCTTCCACGTGAGAATATCAAACATTTTCCACTCGAATGTGATTATGGCAAAAATTTGTGTTGATATGGATTAAGTCATTCATTCTTGAAGTTACGCAAATGTTCAATTATCCATGTTTTGGGCACCAATATTTCTGTTCGAATGCGACTTGAGAATCTTTCACTAAAATCGACCAACTCATAAACATTTGCTACCCAGATCTACGTAGCCTTGAGTTCTCTATTGCACTTAGAGATACGTAGGAGCAGAATTTTGAAATCTTACAAGGCAATAAAACACTCCAAAAACATTTTTCTTTCTCTTTTCTCGTAAAGTAGAAGATCATAAACTAACAACAAACTAACATTTGTTCACAAACAAAGTAAATGGGTCCTATTGAGTACAACAGATGTGAGGGTGCTAATATCTTTCTCTTTCATAACCGACTTGAAGGAAAATTGCGATAAAAAATGCAGCGGAATTTAAAATTTTCCTTTAACGATCCTTACGAATGAACATGATCAGTGATATAAATATTTACCTCTTGTGGCGATTCAGACCTTTGATGTTGTGATCACGAGCGTTGATGAAGAACAACACCTCTACTCAGTCCACACGAACAGATCGCTTCCGGTCACAGTGCTAGTTGATCACGAACGGAAACCTTGAGTGAGAGAGAGAATCAAAAACGAAATTGCATCAAGTGAAATTGCTTCATCACAAGGGATCTATTTATAGAATCACTCGTGTGGGCTACAAGCTAAAAGCCCAATTAAGGCTATAAGCTAAAAGCCCAATTAAGCTTATGGACATCATACCTTATGATGTACCATATATCACTTATCCACGTGGTACCTTACCACTTTCTGTATTACACTTAAGTGCACCGTATCTTACGGTATTCCTTATTTATTCTATCTCTCATCAACCTGTCCTTATGTGTGTGACCCTGTAGGTTTTCGCGACGTTGGCAATTATATTAAATCACACATTTAATATAATAAACAGTGAGCAGTATCTAGCAACACATCACTGTTACCCAAGTCACGAAAATGTCATGTGATCTGACCAAGCCTTTTCCGTGATAATATTTGTGTTGTACAATTACCCTTTTACCCTCATGTCTATATTGAACACAAGGCATAGACTGTGTCACCCTTGTCCAGTTCAATATTGGGCCCTTAGACATTTATCCTGTTATGCAGGATGAGCAAATTCCATCTAGGTCACTCATGTCCCTTAGCATGCTTTGTGAAGTACCCATCAACCGTCTTTATAGTCATCCAGTTACGGATGACGTTTGATCAGAAATAAAGTACTTGACTCTACATCTAGGGTCCATAGTGGTTTCAGGTCGAAGGGTGGTATACACCATTATCATCATGAGAATAACTTATGACACTTTGCATAACATTCTATGTAGTATTCTCATAGCGGGTCAATCCAGTATAAATATTACTCCTAATATTCATACATATGTCAAGACTTGATAACTCCTTATCTATGATCCATGAGATGTGATCATTAATCTATCTTCATAATAATCTTAATGCTTTAATGTTATCCCACTTCACATTAAAGCTTGACTACGGATACTTTAAGAATAATGTCTTATGTTTAATGGGTTCTCATGATTAAGTCACACTTAACATTTCATTAAACAAATAAACCATTCTAGGGACTTTATTATTTTGGAAAGCAAACATAATAAAGAAATGCCTTTTATTATTAATAAATAATTCGATACAAGTACCAAAAGTATTGGCCTCTAGGGCTTACACCAACAATATCCCACTAGCACTAGAGCCAATCAGGCATACCCCTAATGCCCATAGATCTAGTATGTCCATCATGCTTCAGCTGCGCAAGAGGCTTTGTTAATGGGTCAGCAACATTGTCAAGTGTAGGTACTCTGCATATTTTCACATCTCCCCGATCGATTATCTCTCGAATGAGATGATAACGCATAAGTATGTGTTTGGATCGTTGGTGAGATCTAGGCTCCTTAGCTTGTGCGATAGCACCATTGTTATCACAATAGAGATCAATGGGATCCACAATGCTATGGACTATGCCAAGTTCACTAATGAACTTCTTGATCCAAACAGCTTCCTTTGCTGCAGTTGAGGAAGCAATATACTTAGCCTCGATTGTAGAATCAGCAACTGTATCTTGCTTTGAACTTTTCCAGCTCACAACGCCACCATTTAAACAAAACACATAACCAGATTGCGATCTAAAGTCATCCTTATCTGTCTGGAAGCTAGCATCGGTGTATCCAATTATAGCAAGCTCTTCCTGACCTCCATATATCAAGAATGAGTCCTTAGTCCTTCTCAAGTACTTAAGGATATTCTTGACAGCTACCCAATGAGCATCACCGGGATTAGACTGGTACCTACTCATTGCACTTAAAGAATACGAGACATCTGGTCGAGTACATAGCATGGCATACATGATAGATCCTATTGCAGATGCATATGGAATCTTATCCATGCGATCCCTTTCTTCCTTACTTGAATGGGATTGTGTTTTTGACAGACACATGCCATGTTGCATAGGTATGAATCCTTTCTTGGAATCATGCATATTAAAGCGTCTCAACACTTTTTCTATGTATGTACTCTGACTTAGGCCAAGCAATTTTTGTGACCTATCTCTATAGATCCTGATTCCTAATATATAGGTTGCTTCACCTAGGTCCTTCATTGAAAAGCATTTCCCTAACCAAGTCTTCACTTGTTGCAAGGTAGGGACATCGTTTCCAATGAGTAATATGTCATCTACATATAATACCAGGAATACGATCATGCTCCCACTAACCTTCTTGTAGACACAAGGCTCATCTTCATTCTTGATGAATCCATATTGTTTTACTGTTTCATTAAAACGAAGATTCCAGCTTCTGGAAGCTTGCTTCAATCCATAAATTGATCGCTGTAACTTACATATCTTTTGGGCTTCTTCTGGTATGTCAAATCCTTCAGGTTGTGTCATGTACATATCCTCAAGAAGATTCCCATTAAGGAAAGCAGTTTTGACATCCATCTGCCATATTTCATAATCATGATATGCATCGATAGCAAGTAAAATCCGAACATATTTAAGCATTGCAACTGGTGAAAAGGTTTCATCATAGTCAACCCCATGAATTTGTTTATAGCCTTTTGCAACCAGTCTTGCCTTATAGGTATGTACCTTACCATCCATGCCAGTCTTCTTTTTTTGAAGACCCACTTGCATCCTATAGGGTTAACTCCTATAGGAGGCTCTACCAAGGTCCAAACCTGGTTTGTGTACATGGAATCCATTTCAGATTTCATGGCTTTTAGCCACTTCTCGGACTCAGGACCAGTTATGGCCTCTTGGTAGGTCACAAGCTCATCTTTATCCATGAGTAATACATCACCCTGATCACTTATGAGATATCTATATCTCTCAGGTTGTTGACGTATCCTGCTTGACCTACGCTGGTCTTGTTCTACTTGAGCAGGTTGCTCCTCCACAACTACTTGTGTTTCCTGCTCTAATTCCTCCATAGGTGTATCAATGCTTTGTGGTTCTTGAATTTCTTCAAGCTCTATTTTCCTCCCACTGATTCTTTTGGAAATAAAATCCTTTTCCAGAAAAACTCCAGTTCGAGCGACAAACACTTTGCCCTCAGAAGGATTGTAGAAGTAATACCCTCTTGTTTCTTTAGGATACCCCACAAATAAGCATTTGTCAGATTTGGGCTCAAGCTTAGTTGAAATTTGTCGTTTCACATAAACTTCGCAACCCCAAATCTTCATGTAAGACATATGTGGTTTCTTACCACTCCATATCTCATATGGTGTCTTCTCAACCTTTTTGGATGGAACTCGGTTAAGTGTGTAAGTTGCAGTCAATAGTGCATGTCCCCAAAAGGAGTTCGGAAGATCGGCGTGACTCATCATGGATCGGACCATGTCTAACAAGGTTCGATTTCTTCTCTCAGATACACCATTCCATTGTGGTGTTCCGGGAGGAGTAAGTTGGGATAAAATCCCACATTCCTTTAGATGGTCATCAAACTCTAGGCTTAAATATTCACCGCCTCGATCTGATCGAAGAACTTTAATATTCTTACCTAGTTGGTTTTGTACTTCATTCTTAAATTCCTTGAATTTTTCAAAGGTTTCAGATTTGTGTTTCATTAAATACACATAACCATATCTACTGAAATCATCAGTAAATGTGATGGAGTATTGAAAACCTCCTCTGGCTGGTATGTTCAGTGGTCCACATACATCAGTATGTATGAGGGCCAAAAGATCATTAGCCCTTTCACCTTTTCCAGTGAATGGGGACTTTGTCATATTTCCAATTAAACAAGATCTGCATGTCTCATATGATTCATAATCAAAAGAGTCCAAGAGTCCATCTTTATGGAGTTTTGAAATGCGTTTCTCATTTATGTGGCCTAAGTGACAGTGCCAAAGGTAGCTTGGATTTAACTCATTAGGTTTAATCTGTTTAGTATTAATGTTATAAATTGGCATTTCAAGATCAAGGACATATAGTCCATTGTTCATTTGTGCAGAAGCATAGAATATATCATTCAAATAAATAGAGCAACAATTGTTCTTTATTATAAATGAAAAACCAAACTTGTCCAAACAAGAAATGGAAATAATATTCCTACTAATTGCAGGTACATAATAACAGTTCTCTAACTGAATTATTAAACCACTAGGTAAAGTCAAAACACAAGTTCCTACGGCTAAAGCAGCAACCTTTGCTCCATTTCCAACTCGTAGGTCAACTTCACCTTTTGCCAAATCTCTACTCCTTTTTAGCCCCTGCACATTAGTACAAATGTGAGAACCGCATCCAGTATCTAATACCCATGATGCAGAAGTAGATAAATTAATTTCAATAACAAAAATACCTGAATTTGAAGTCCCTACTCCATTGTTCATATCTTCCAGGTACTTTGGGCAGTTTCTCTTCCAATGTCTGGTCTTACCGCAATGGAAGCAAGTGCCCTCCTTTGCTATGCCTCCACTAGGCTTCAAAGCAGGAACATTAGGTTTAGGCTTGGCAACTTCCTTGCCTTTCCCTTTACCAACTTGCTTGGTAGGCCTCTTGTTCAGCTTCTTTCCATTACTGACCATCAGAATGGACTTCCCTTTTGTCTTCATATTCTGCTCAGCAGTTTTCAACATGCTTAGCAATTCTGGAAGACTCTTATCCATGTCATTCATGTTGAAATTCATGACAAACTGATTAAAGCTATCTGACAATGATTGCAAGATAAAATCAGTTGTAAGTTCCTTTCCAAGCGGAAACCCTAACCTTTCAAGGTTCTCCACATACCCAATCATTTTGAGTACATGGGGACCTACAGGGTTTCCCTTAGATAACTTGCTGTTTAAAAGGGCCTTTGAAACCTGAAACCTCTCATTTCTTGCCTGCTCTTGATAGAGCATTTTCAGATGTCCGATCATATCGAACGCTGACATGTTCTTGTGTTGCTTTTGCAACTCCGAGTTCATAGTAGCTAGCATGAGACAAGCGGCTTCGTTAGCATCATCAAAATGCTTCTTATAAGCATCTCTTTCTGCCTTAGGTGCCGAACTAGGCGGTTCCTCTTCAGGAACAGATGTCTCCAAGACATACAGCTTCTTATCGTGCTTGAGGATAATCCTCAGATTTCGGTGCCAATCTAGGAAATTTTCCCCAGACAATTTTTCCTTATCTAGGATTGATCGCAAAATATGGTTGTTTGTTGTCATGGTAATCTACAAAAAATTGAAAATATAAGTATCATTAAAACAACATATTTAATTAGGCCTTTAATCAAATATGCTCCCACTATTTTACTCAAACCAAATGACCCTCATCATTTGATTCGGAAAATCCCGTTGGAAGACTTTCTAGTGGGTCGAGATCCACATTTCACTTCGTTCTAAGTCAGCGTTAGACTGATTACACAAAACTAGGTTATTTAGGTAGGAACTCCTTCCAATTGTATCTCATACAACTCTCGAATATTTTCAGTTGGGTGAATAACTCCTTATTCTAATTCATCATATGAATCATTCCCAACTCTTGCTTCTAAACATATATAATATTATTATAATGTGTTTAGTTAAGTTTGACCCATTGTTTTAGCAGTTGGATATTACAATTATCCCATCACACCTTACTAATATAGAACATGCACCTCGCGTAGGCGAAACCTACATTGTTCGATACTAGTCTTGATGAGTGCTAAAACTTGGAAAGCATGAACTTAATATTTAACTTGAGGGATTTTGTTATTAGTTTGATCTCACCGGCTTAACATGCAATTCGTCTCTCTCATGCATCAACATACAAACACATGCATCAATATACATAAAAGGATACAGTTATGGCCCCTAGCGCAATTGTTCTCCCAAGCCAATGAGAGAACCTAAGCTAACCTAATAACGATCTAAACTTCTCCAAGCAAGATCTCCAAGGTTATCCTCCTTTGATATTGTATTCTTCTCTTTCTTCATAACATTACATTACATAAAAGAAACTCGTTTTACATACGAGGGAGTGATATGAGAAAAGAAGTTACATCAAGAATTTTAGAGAGAGGCACGACACGCAGGCCGTATTTTACAATCCCAAAACAAAATAAAGGAAAAAACTAAGGCCATAACTGATCACCACAAGACAATAATAATAAACACACTTTTATTATTAGTTTAAATTTTTTTAATTAAAAAAAGGAAAATTAAATTTCGACGATTGATCACACTACGCAGAGTTAGCCGGGGGTTCCGCAAAATTTTAATGAACAATTCATTTGAAATCGGCGTCATTTTCGCATAACTCTTGTGCATTCACAACCCTAATCGCATAACTCTGCAACAACACAACCCTTGTGCCATCATGAACCCTAATGCAACAGTTTCATGCTGTCAAACACATTTCGATTGATAATTCAGTATGATTAATCACATGCCATTGCTTCACCAAACTAATGTCGGATTCCGAAGCATATGAATAGTGATCGGTCAAAGGAATAACAATCATCAAGTGTTTGAATGAACGAAACAGAAACAGTATATCCCATATACCATCGTTGCATCAGATTTACTTATATCACATATAAAAGTGATCGATCTTATTTGTGTAACCTATGGACGATCGATGTATCGCTGCTTCACCATACTAATGTCGGATTCCGAAGCATAGTCAACATCAATCATCCAAATCGTACACAACAGATGCCAAATTTAATTACTAGTTTATTATTCAATTCATTCTGGTTTTAATCGAATCAAAACAGAAAATATAGAACATAAACAACTATCAGATCCATGGTTTCGTAAGTGGCTCTGATACCACTGAAGGAAAATTGCGATAAAAAACGCAGCGAAATTTAAAATTTTCCTTTAGCGATCCTTACGAATGAACATGGTCAGTGATAGAAATATTTACCTCTTGTGGCGATTCAGACCTTTGATGTTGTGATCACGAGCGTTGATGAAGAACAACGCCTCTACTCAGTCCACACGAACAGATCGCTTCCGGTCACAGTGCTAGCTGATCACGAACGGAAACCTTGAGTGAGAGAGAGAATCAAAAACGAAATTGCATCAAGTGAAATTGCTTCATCACAAGGGATCTATTTATAGAATCACTCGCGTGGGCTACAAGCTAAAAGCCCAATTAAGGCTATAAGCTAAAAGCCCAATTAAGCTTATGGACATCATACCTTATGATGTACCATATATCACTTATCCACGTGGTACCTTACCACTTTCCGTATTACACTTAAGTGCACCGTATCTTACGGTGTTCCTTATTTATTCTATCTCTCATCAACCTGTCCTTATGTGTGTGACCCTGTAGGTTTTCGCGACGTTGGCAATTATATTAAATCACACATTTAATATAATAAACAGTGAGCGGTATCTAGCAACACATCACTGTTACCCAAGTCACGAAAATGTCATGTGATCTGACCAAACCTTTTCCGTGATAAGATTTGTGTTGTACAATTACCCTTTTGCCCTCATGTCTATATTGAACACAAGGCATACACTGTGTCACCCTTGTCCAGTTCAATATTGGCCCCTTAGACATTTATCTTGTTATGCAGGATGAGCAAATTCCATCTAGGTCACTCATGTCCCTTAGCATGCTTTGTGAAGTACCCATCAACCGTCTTTATAGTCATCCAGTTACGGATGACGTTTGATAAAAAATAAAGTACTTGACTCTACATCTAGGGTCCATAGTGTTTTCAGGTCGAAGGGTGGTATACACCATTATCATCATGAGAATAACTTATGACACTTTGCATAACATTCTATGTAGTATTCTCATAGGGGGTCAATCCAGTATAAATATTACTCCTAATATTCATACCTATGTCAAGACTTGATAACTCCTTATCTATGATCCATGAGATGTGATCATTAATCTATCTTCATAATAATCTTAATGCTTTAATGTTATCCCACTTCACATTAAAGCTTGACTACAAATACTTTAAGAATAGTGTCTTATGTTTAATGGGATCTCATGATTAAGTCACACTTAACATTTCATTAAACAAATAAACCATTCTAGGGACTTTATTATTTTGAAAAGCAAACATAATAAAGAAATGCCTTTTATTATTAATAAATAATTCGATACAAGTACCAAAAGTATTGGCCTATAGGGCTTACACCAACACGACTCCCTAACTGAAATTTGGTTGCAACGAGCATTTTTCCTTTTTTTTCATGAATTTTATCGATATTTTCCTTTTCCTCTAGTAAGTATAACATCCCTAGCATAATGCATCTATTGCAAAGAGGTTCAAGAAGATGTGAAACAGTTAGGAAAACTCATGGCCTTCTTCCCTAAAAAAACTAATAAGTAAAAAAAAATAAGATAAAAAGAACGAGAAACCTAGGTCTTACCTTTAAAAGGATGAATTTATAATCTTCACAAAGGGTGAAAATGGTAAAAAAAATGAAGACCTTTACAGTGAAGCTAACATCAATGGAAGGAATACTAACAAGGAAGAAGAATAACTTCATTAATCCACAAGCAGAAAAAAATAAGGTTAACATTCCAAGAGCTCCTTAAAGGCATTACAGTAGTGAGGGCCATGTGATTCATTATGTTAGAAAGTACAAAATAACGAACAATCAAGATTTCATCAAAATTTTTTTAGAATACTTGAGTATCCCACGATAAATGAAACATCGTTACTGATTAGCATAAGGACATGTGTTAGAAACTCCCTGCGAAAGGGTACCCATTACAAGAAAGACATAATGTGCATATTCCCAACGATAGCTACATCATATCAAGACTCTTCACTTGCTCTTTCCAGCGGGTAACCTAGGGGCATACACGATAAACCCGCATTCTACAAAGTAGAGACAAGGACTTGTGAGACATTTGTTATGAGTCGTTCGCAAGGACCATAACGAGAGGCCCGAAAGAGATATCTTACAAAAGAGGACATGGAATAAGTGGTCCCTCATTTCACCAAGGATATAGGATTTCTTCCTCTAATCATGTCGATCACCGTCTAATTAAACCCAACGGCCATCTGCGTATTATGTCATCCCCTCATGTAGACAGTTCTAACCGCTCACTCTAAATAATAATAAAAACATGTCATTTTAGGTATTTAAATCCATTGACATTCTCACATTACTCCTTGTTCTCTCACTGACTTTGTCTTTGAGTGATAACCTAGTAAATCAACCCCCAACATCGTACCAGAAACACGAATCCACTGCAACAAGACATTTCTTCATCAATCTACCAATTGTTTCTAATTTTGAATTGAATAATAATGTTTTGGTCGACCTAAAGTTTGCGCCACCGCGGCTACGAGGTATTGTCTGTTTTGGATGTGAGAACCCTCATAGCTTTGTCCTTTATAAAAGACGTCTTATTGAATTGAAGTGTATATAAACTATATTTAGCTTCGATTCTCTAGCAACGTGGGGCTATTTTGGCCAGTCTGAAATAGTTACCCCCTAGTCGAGGCAAAAGGGCACGATGCGGACTTTCAGTTCTAACATACAGCGACAATGTTTCGATCGACCTCAAGTCCGCACTTCCGCGGCTATGAGATATTGTCCGTTTTATGTCTGAAAACCTTCACGACTTTGTCCTTTAATAAAAATATCTTGTTCGATTAAAGAGTGTGTTATATATAAATAATGTTTATTGTTAAAATAATATAAAATAATGTTTTGATTGAACCTCAAATTGGCACAACTATGACTATGAGGTATTACTCACTTTAGATGTGAGAACTTTTACAATTTTATTATTTAAAAAAGAAATCTCACTTAATTAACAAGTATGAATATTATATATAAAATATTCTTAGTCTCAATTTCTAAGCAGTGTAAAATTATTTTGTACCGCTTAAAATAATTATAACATTTTTAATGCTAATTTCGATAAAATAATTTATTAGTTAAAACAAGATAAAATAAAAACGTTGACATTGAGTTGACTTGCCTATTCAACAAAATATAAAAATAATTTGACTCAAGATCAACAAACAGCCGCCACACTCATCACTACTTAGCTAGCATAACTATAGCCCATCCAAATTTATTGGCCTTAAGAATATACTATTTTGTCTGAAACAGAAAAGCAAAATAAATACAGTAAACATAAAGTAAAACCAAATTAAAGAATCTTGTTGCGGTCATTACAGTTGTTGCGATGTCTATTGCGATCGTTGCACTGTAAATTTATATTTATAAATATAAAATATATTTTAATATTTATTTTAGTTTTCACATGTCCTCTATTTCTTCTCTAATTTTCATATATATATATATATCTGTTAAGTTTTCCCGATCATTTTAAATATCATTAATCTTTTCAAAACATACTTTAAATTTATAATATAAATATAAAAAAAGATAGAACAAATAAATTTTCCGACCATTGCATAATCTCTAACAGATTGATACAGTCTATTACGGGCTGACCGTTATGATATTATAATGTGGTTTTTCTTACGATTTACAATCACATCACAATTGTAGTTTGATACGGATATGAATATTACTGAAACCGCAATATTGTATTGTGTCACATGACACGGTCTGCAATTTAAAATCATGATTGTAACACTGAAGTCAATAGAAACCAAATTAAATAAATGGAACCGACAACAACTAATGTATTCACCAAACTTTCTTACAACAACCTAAAGCAAAACGATTAAGACATATTTTGACGTTTGTAAAAGATTAAGTCAAAATTGACAAGGCTTGCTTTCTGTTCAGATTTATCGGCTCAGCTGAGATCTATCTATGTAAGTTGTTGTATATTTTAAGACGAAGTAAAATTCATAGTTATTTTAATAGTTTTAGTTTTTTTTTCTTCAAAATTTTGCTTCTTTTATGTTTTACATTAAAAGGTGTGGTAAACTATGAGAAATTGTTTCTGTCTTTGTAAATTTTGTTAAATAATTTGTTTTATAAAAAGTTGTTGTTATAGATAAAATTGTAGAAAAATATTCGGTTGAAAAAATTATTATTGAATTTTTAAGAAAACTATTTCATAGTCACAAAGATTGTGATGGAGAATTCTTTTAATATTAAATTAATAATTATTTATAGATTAAAAACACTAATATATAAATATTACCAAATAACGCTATTGAAAAAATCATTTGCATGTTTATGACATGTTAAATGTCTTAACTAATGGTTTACTGGATAATGAAATAAAAAAAAACAAAAAAAAACCGCGTAGTATGCATATAGTGTTGGTTTGTACTTCTTTTCCTTTTAAGTTTTTCAATTATTAGATCCTATATTGCGATATCATCTGAGTTCCACTGATTTGATAATAGGTTAGTTACTAAAATCTTTCATGTTTATAATAAATCATTAGTAAGACATTTACAATATGTCATAATTAATAAGTTCAGTCTGATCTGATAATAGAGTAGTTACTAAAAGCTACTAAAATCTGATAATGAGAGTTCCACTGATCTGATAATAGAGTAGCTACTAAAAGTTTTGTGAGAAGATTTATTGTCTAGAATGTCGTTCCTAAAGGGTTCAATCCTGCGTGTCTTAGGAGATTTTATTTTTGCTTATTCTATGGGTGAGAGGGCTAGGGTTATGGGTTTTTTATAGTTTTAGTCTTGATTTAAAATGTGTTATGGAATGTTTTGTAGGTTTAGTGATTAAGGAAGCTCTAAACAACATATTCTTGGATATGTTTTTGATGATAATAATTAATAATTTAAATGTAAGTATAACAAGTTGTTCAGGATACAATCAGACTGAGCTACTAAGTTAGGGTTTAATGATCATTGTAAAAGTCCTATAATGATAACACATGTAACGTCCTTATTTATTTAATGAATTTTCGTAAATAAATTATGTGATTTTGTTTGTTTGTTTATGATTTGATGTGTTAGAGAAACCTTTGGATGTAGGGTGATAGCCTTAGAAATGTATGATTTAAAGTGTTTGAGGTGTTTGAATAAAAATGTAGAGATTTGGGATTGTAGAAGTGGAACAAATTATTATTAGTTGATTAGAATTATTTTATGCTTAAATAGTCTTCTCGTCTCTGTAAGTTAGCAAATTCTTGAATTTGGTTCCTAAATCTTTTTTTTTTTTTGGTTCAAGTCTCCATATGTCTATTTCTTGTTGACGTTGGTCCATGTTGTCAAAGTTTCCTTTAAAAAAAGGTGATGTGGCACATAGAAAACAGGGACTAACGCCAATAAAAAATGGACATATAGGAACGAAAACACTATTTAAGCCATTATTTTATTTATTTAGATAGTATTACAAAAGTATTATTTAAAATAAATACAGTGTCATAATTGTTATTTGTTTTATTTAGTTGGAATAAAGTTTTAATTAGAAATTATAATATAATAAAATAAGAAAAGAAGGGAATAAGAAGGGAGAACTGTCAGAACGTGAAATTGAGGAGAAAAGAAGAGAAAGAGAAAAGAGAGTTAAGGCATAGGAGAAAAAGAACCTTTATTAGAGAAGCTCAGGTTTTTGCGTTGTTCACATCTTTATTTGCTAACATTCAAGCTGTAATTGATGAAATGTCGATAGTGCATGATTTTCTAGATGTGTTTCTGGATGATATCTCAGATATGCCTCGAGAGAGAGAGGGGGGGGGGGGGGGGGGGGGGGGGGTAAAGTTCTCTATTGATCTTGTCCCTAGTGCCAAACATGTTTCTATGGCACCATATCGGATGTCGACGTCAGAATTACCAGAATTGAAAAAGCAATTAGAAGATTTGTTGAAAAAAATATTTGTAAGATCAAGTGTGTCACCTTGGGGGGACCCGGTGCTGTTAGTAAAGAATAAAGTTGGTAGTATAAGGTTGTGTGTGGATTATCGACAACTGAATAAAGTAACGATTACGAATAAATATCCATTTTCGAGAATAGAAGATTTGATGGACCAACTGGTGGGTGCGTGTGTTTTTAGCAAAATCGACCTAAGGTCGGATTACTATCAGATTCGAGTGAAAGATGAGGATATTCAGAAGACAGCTTTTAGAATTTGGTATGGACACTATGAATATTCGGTGATGTTATTCGGAGTTTCCAATGCACTTGGAATGTTTATGTAATATATGAATTGTATATGTCATACTTATCTGGATCAGTTTGTGGTAGTTTTCATTGATGATATTTTGATCTATTTTAAGTCGAACGAAGAGCATCTCGAGCATTTGTGAATTGTGTTGCAAGTGTTGAAAGAGAAGAAGTTATATGCAAAGTTGTCGAAGTGTGAATTATGGTTGCAAAAGGTTAGTTTTCTTGGCCATGCTATTTCAGGGAATGGTATTATTGTGGATTCATCAAAAGTAGATTTAGTACTACAATGGGAGGTTACTAAGTCAGTTATTGAGATTAGAAGCTTTTTGATATTGGCTGATTATTGCCACAGATTTATTGAAGGTTTTTCTCAGTTAACACTTTCGTTAATCCAGCTGACTTGTAAAGGTAAAGTATTTGTTTGGGATGTTCATTGTGAGGAAAGTTTCAGAGAGTTGAAGAAGAAGTTGACTACAACTCCAATTCTAATTTTTCCAGATCCTAATGAATCATTTGTAGTGCATTGTGATCCGTCTAAGATGGGTTTAGGTGGTGTGCTGGTGCAAGACGACAAAGTAGTGGCTTATGCTTCACGGAAGCTGAAGGTTCATTAGAGAAACTATCCTACTCATGATTTAGAGTTGGTTGCAGTAATGTTTATGTTAAAGATTTTGACGCATTATCTTTATGGTTACAAATTCGGGGTATTCAGTTATCACAAGAGTTTAAATTACCTATTTTATCAGAAGGAATTGAATATGAGGCAATGAAGATGGTTAGACTTTCTAAAGGATTATGACTTTGGCTTGAATTATCACCCCGGTAAAGCTAATTTCGGGTTGATTCTTTAAGTCGAAAGTCATTGCATATTTTTACTTTGATGGTTAGAGAGTTAGAACTTTTTGAGTAATTTAGAGATTTGAGTTTGGTCTCCGAGCTAACACCACAGAGCGTGATGTTGGGTATGTTGAAGGTAAACAATGATTTCCTTATTAATAGTAAAGAGAGTCGGAAGTTGGATGTGAAATTGGTGGATTTGATATTTGCGAGTAATCGAATTGAAGAGAGTGATTTTAAAGTGGATGAGCATGATGTGTTGAAATTCCGAGGTAGGATTTGTATACTAGATAATCCTGAGTTGAAGAAAATGATATTAGAAGAGGGTCATAGAAGTAGTTTAAGTATCCACCTAGAAGCTACTAAGATGTATTAAGATTTGAAAAAGATATTTTGGTGGTCAGCAATGAAGCGTGATGTGGTGATGTTTGTGTATGCATGTTTAACTGGCTAGAAGTCAAAAGTTGAGCACCAGAAGCCTGCAGGATTGATGCAACCATTGGATGTTTCATAAAGGAAGTGGGATAGCATTTTGATGGATGTTCTGACTAGATTACCGAATACTCCTAAAGGGCTTGATGCAATTTGGGTGGTCATTGATAGACTGACAAAATCGGGGCATTTTATTTTGTTTAACATCAGTTTTCCTTTGCAAAAATTTGCAGAGACATACATCAGAGTAATTGTAAAGTTGCATGGAGTTTCGTCGAGTATTGTTTCTGATAGAGACATGAGGTTTACATCTAGAATTTGGGATATTTTACAGGAGGCTTTGGGTTCTAAGATGAAGTTGAGTTCTGCCTATCATCCACAAGCAGATGATCAGACAGAGAGAACTATTCAGTCCTTGAAGTATTTTTTCAGAGCTTGTGTCCTTGAGCAATGAGGGGCTTGGGATAGTCATCTTCCACTAATAGAGTTCACTTACAACAATATTTCTATTCTAGAATTAGAATGGCACCCTTTTAGGCATTGTATGGTCGGATGTGTAGGACACCTTTGTGTTGGCATGAATTTGGTGAGAATGTAGTGCTTGGGTCTGAGATTGTCCAGCAGACTACTGAAAATGGGAAGTTAATTCGAGAAAAGATGAAAGCTTCACAGAGTAGGCAGAAGAGTTACCAAGATAAGAGAAGGAAGAATCTTGAGTTTCAAGAGGAAAACCATGTTTTTTTGAGAGTCACTCCAGTGACTGGTGTCAGACGTGCTTTGAAATAAAAAAATCTTACTCCTCAGTTCATCGGTCCATATCAGATTTCTTAGAGGATTGAAGTTGTCGCTTATAGAGTGGCATTGTCACCTAATCTTTAGAATTTGCATGATGTATTCCATGTCTCACAACTTTGGAAGTATGTTTCAGATCTGTCTCATGTGATTCTGAGGGATGATGTACAAGTAAAGGATAATCTTGCCATTGAAGCCTTACCTGTAAGGATCAAAGACCGTGAGCTGAAGAAGCTAAGAGAAAAAAGATTTATCTCGTGAAGTTAGTTTAGGGAGACGATTCCGGTGGGAACACGGTGTGAGAGTTGGATGGGCAGATGCGAGAAGTGTATCTGGAGTTGTTCACGTTAGGTAAATTTTGGAGGACGAAAATATTCTAAGCGGGGGAGAGTTGTTACGCCCCGATTTATTTATTGAATTTTTGTAATTAAATTATGTGATTTTGTGTGTTATTTTATGATTTTATTTTTTAGAGAAACCTTTGAGTGTATGGCGGTAGCCTTAGAAATGTAAGATTTAAGGTGTTTGAGTAAAAATGTAGAGATTTAGGGTGGTAGAAGTGGAACTAATTATTATTAGTTGATTAGAATTATTTTACTTATTTAGATAGTATTAGAAAAGTATTATTTAAAATAAATGTTGAGTCAGAACTGTTATTTATTTTATTTAATTGCAATAGATTTTTAGTTAGAAATTATAATATAATAAAAAAAGAAAAGAATGGAATAGGAAAGGAGAACTGTCAGAACGTGAAATTGAGGAGAAAAGAAGAGAAATAGAAAAGAGAGTTAGGGCATAGGAGAAGAAGAACCTTCATTAGAGAAGCTTCAAATTTATCATCTAAGGTAAGGATGGAATTTCCTCTTGTATAAGAGATTGCATGATAACACATGGGTAGGTGTTTTAGTCTCTTTGTGATTTCCTTTCTCTTCTCCATGTTCTAAATAATTTGATGTGTAATGATGCTATTGTGTTGTATGCTTGGATGAATTGTGTGTTGGATGAATGATTGAGATGTTGTGTGTTGTTGGGAATCAGAGTGTGGAATTTGGATAAATGATTTTTTCATGAAAATTGGGGTTTTAGGGATGTTTTAGAACTGGATTTCGTGAAAAAATTACAGAAAATTGCCATTGTCTCAGTGGTAACTGGTTATATGCTTTGAGGTAACCAGTTACATCTGAGACACTTTTCAGAAAACTCAAATTTTTGTGTATGTAACTGGTTACATTGTCAAAAGAACGTGAACACTGGACATATTTGGGGGGATCTAATCGGTTACCAGTTTTGATATAACCGGTTACCACTGGGAAAAACAGTGTACTCTCTGTTTCTGGATTGATGTAACCGGCTATCACTGCTATGTTAGAAATAAGTAAATTCATAACTTGAGTTATGGGTATCCAAATGAGGTGTCATTCAAAGCGTTAGGAAGCTGACGTACTATACTTTGATTTTAAAATGGTATCGGATCTTGGAAATGGTTAAATGTTGCATAATGGTATTGTATGATATGTGGTTTGTATGTTGTGGTGTGATAAGTGTGTATGGATGATAGGTTGTTACCTGATGTGTTATTATAAAGCTAATGTTAAATGCTTGTAGTATATGTATGGTGTTTGGTAGCTGGTATTGGTGTAGTATATTGGTTAAGTTGAATATCTTTGTACATAATTGGTTGTTGTTGCATGTCATTTATGAATCATGCATCATGGTGTTTGGACGTTGGTCCGCTTTTGGTGAGCCTCAATCCTATGGTGGGGATCGGGTGCGAGTAGCTGGTTCTAGGTGGGAATCAGTGAAGCGTTGCCTATGATGATGGTAACGATTTTTGGTGTGCTTTGATTCTATGGTGGGGATCAGGAGCGAAATGAATCTGAGAGTTCATAATTGGTACCACATACATTTAGTCATGGAGTTGAGTTTCATTACATTGCATACATGTTGTATTATAATATTTGGATTGTGTGGAGTGTGAATTGTTGAATGTGTGATCATGTACGTGATAATTATGTACTTATATATTTTTATGTAGTTTCATTATATGATTGTAATTTCTGACTCCTTATGTTTGAATGTTTCCTTTTCACGGGCATCGTTTAGATAATTCGTAGTAGAGGAGATGGAAGTGAGTGGAAGAGATTACTCATCTTTATACTTTTGTTGAGTCAACATCTGCCTTGTTATGTAACATTGGGGATATAACACCTGTTCTTTATTTTATGTTGGGATGAGACTATTATGTGACTCTCCGATGTTTGATAATTCCTTATAATTACATTTTTCTTATAATTCATGTTTGAGAATTTAAAACTATTCGGTTTGTTGATGTTTTTCCGCTGCTAATAAAATATTGGAGTTCAGACTTGCGTTATGGTTTCTATTATTTTTAAATTCCATATGTGTTACATATCCTATCGTATGAGCTGGTAGAAGTTGAATGTAGCATCCTAATTTCTTGATTGTTTTATTTTACTATGATTTTTATTAATAAATTACACCAAAGAATTAGGGTGTTACAACACCAAACAAGAATACATCTCAAGCCTCACCTCCAAGAAAAGTTCGAGCAAGTGTCTATAAGATTGAAGTAACTAAAAATTCTTGAAGTGTGAATGCTCTCCCTATCATGTTTGTGTGAACAATATATTGTAATAACATAAGGACTTTATCGTAAATCTATACGACTAGTCACACACACACGCGCGCACACACACACACACACTAAAACAAATTTTATAACTTATTTTTCTTATGAAAATATTTTTAAAAGTGTTTTAAAGCCATGCCAGTTGAATCGGGAGCTGTAAGAAAAATTCTGAGAATTTTTTGTATTGGTCAATCGATTGGAACTTATACCAAATCAATTAGGTTAGTGAAAAAATGCATCCTAAATATTTAGGATTATGTCTTAATAAATGGTAACAACTATATATCCTTTCTTGAATTTTAAAACTTTCTAAATGGTTAATTTCAGGCCAAACAATTGATTGGAGCATTATGGTAATCGATCTACTCATCAATTCTGGCCCAAATTTTTTTTTGTTTTTGTGCCAACCTCTAGCCTATAAATACTGGTCATTTCCCTCATATTTTTACATCTAGAATCATGAGATCTCATATCTTACTCCTCACTCTCTCTCTCTAAAAGTGTTTTCTTACTTTCTCTCACTTAGAAAATTAGTCGTAATACCTTCAAGAAAGGTATTTTGCAAGTGAGATATTTGTGTAATTTTGGAAGGCTAATATTGTAAAATCACTAAAGAAATTTTCTTTTTACTTTGGTTGAATAATTTATCCAATTATGGATTTTTTATTTAGGTTTGAAGCTAAAACCTTTTAAAACTTTTTTTTGGGGATTTAATTACTAAGTCACCGTTTCAATTCGAATGCTCAGCCCGTTCAAAAGCCTTCACCGGTTCGAGATTATCCGGTATTAAAATATCAAGTTGGTTCATGGTTATCTTGTGTGAAACCTGGTTTGGTTCGTGATCTCAACCTGGTTTAAAGCTTACTAAGGTTAGAGATAAGCCTAATATAAAATCTCATAGGTTTTTGGTCAGTCTGCCAAAAACCCTGTTCAGTTCATGAGCTCTGTTCGATTAAAAGCTCTCATTGGTTTGAGATAAGCCTATGTAAAATCTCAATTTACATTGGGGACTAACTGCTTCATCTTGCTATTTGGAAAGAAGACTAGCCACTTCAATCTATTGTTTGGGAGGAAGACTAATCACTTCTCTCCTCTGTTTGCTGTAAGTTAGTCAAAAACTTCATTTTTCTTGTAAAAGGGGGTTCGAGAGTTTAACCTTCTAAAATCTGTTAAGTTTTATTCAATACTCTAAATATTAAATCTTGGGGATATGATTAACTCTTCTTGACTGAACTTGTATAATTCCTAGTGTCTTCTTTCTTCCCTTAAAATTTTAATTTATGTAATTTAAATATCCACTACTTAATTATAAAACATTTTTAAAATGTTTTTAAACTCTGAGAATGATCCTAAAAGTTTTGCAAACCAAATTATTTCTAAAACACATAATACACACCCCCTTCTTGTGTGTGGAGTCATATGTCCAACATGTGTAGCCTTTAATTATTTCATTACTTAAATGGATTTGTATAATTTTCCCATCTAGGGGAGGAGATTTACTTGGTTTTAAGCCAATGAGGGTTCTATTGGTAGGTTAAACATGAATTTTATATCAGATGATTTGTGGGAGCTTTTGGTGTGTCTTCTTAGTGAGCTTTGTCTAAAGATGTTTATGATTATTGCCAAATCATCCTTAGATATCCCAATAAGCTTTATGGATCTAAAAAATTTAGATGGACAGTGAGTTCATAGAGACCCCTTGCCAAAATTTTGAAGAGGTTCCCCAGATTATAGCATCAACCGAGACTATTACCAGTGTGCCAAAGAGCACCATACCTCCTTTGAAGATGGCTTCTCTCAAGGACGGCAAAGTAGTAGTTTAAGAAGGTGGGTGTACCATTTGGGGACAACTCCCTGATTTTCCTTACAAAACTGACAAATTTGGTTTGGGCTTTACTTCAGGAGCTCAAATGGTTGTTCGACGTGCTCGGGATAGAGGACCTCCTCTACGCATTAACAATCGTGGGGTCAATGCTATATAAGACAATGACGAGGATTCTGATATTGACAGCTAGATCTACCCTACTACCAACTGTGGACCTAGTAACTGGACGGCCAAAGATTTTGTGCCGATTACTTTTATTCAGCAGTAATTGTCTTGCTTGTTTTTCGGATTTGTAATAAACAATATAAACTTTATGGCCTTGTGTCTTACCCGAGGCACAATGGTTTATATGTGAGGGTTATTATATGTCATTATCATATGTCATCAATAAAACATTGGATGTTCTTGCATACAAATTTTGCGCTCTCTGTTTTTCTTTTCTGCTTTTCACTTTATCAATACAGCTATGCTCTTACACACACTTACATATCAAACTTTAGATCCATATCCACTATGGATCCCATTGATAACAGTTCTGCTATTGCTAGTTATAACTTCGAAAATCTGATCAACCAAGCCGAGGACGAAGGTGAGGAAGATTATGAGGTACCTGGAGAATTTGCTAGACTGTTACAGTGGGAAGAGATGGCTATACAGCCTCATGAAGAGCCAGTTGGGACAATAAACTTGGGCACAGAGGTAGACAGAAAAGAATTCAAGATTGGCGCAAATCTGGAGCTTGGTGTCAAATAGAACTCGATACAGATGTTGCACGATTATGTTGAGATCTTTGTCTGGTCATATGAAGAAATGCTGGGACTAGACACAGATACAGTGGTTCATCGTCTTCTAACTAAAGAAGATTGCCCTCCGGTAAAGCAAAAGGTCCGTCGTATGTGCCCTGAAATGTCAGAAAAGATCAAAGCAGAGGTTATGAAACAATTCAACGCTGGGTTCTTAGCTGTCACCTCGTATCGGCAGTGGGTTGCTAACATGGTCCCGGTACCTAAGAAAGACGGTAAAGTACGAATGTGTGTGGACTACGGAGACCTGAACAGGGAAAGACCCAAGGATGACTTCTCGCTTCCCCACATCGATGTTCTGGTTGACAACACCACACAGCATAAAATCTTTTCCTTCATGGATGGTTTCTCTGGCTACAACCAGATCAAGATGGCACCCGAAGACATGGAGAAAACAACCTTCTTCACACAGTGGGGCACTTTCTGTTACAAGGTGATGCCTTTTGGGTTGAAGAATGCTGGGGAAACTTATCAGCGAGCCATGGTAGCTTTGTTCCATGATATGATTCACCATGAGATAGAGGTCTATGTTGATGACATGATAGCCAGGTCTCAAACCGAGGAAGAACAACTTGATCATCTACAAAATTTGTTTGACAGGTTAAAGACATACACGTTGAGGTTAATCCGAATAAGTGCACCTTCGGGGTAAGGTCTGGTAAACTTCTGGGGTTCATCGTCAGTGACAAAGGTATTTAGGTAGACCCTGCAAAGGTGAAGGCCATACAAGAGATGTCGGCTCCCTGTACTGAGAAGGAAGTTAGAGGTTTCTTGGGACGCCTAAATTATATTGCCAGGTTCATTTCACATCTGACTGCTACCTGTGAGCCGATCTTCAAAGTCCCGAAGAAATATCAAGTGGTAAAGTGGAATGACGAATGCTAGATCTCCTTTGGCAGAATCAAGGAATACCTCCAAGAGCCTCCTGTGATCGGTGGGAACGAGAACTGACTGTTTTTGGAATGCTGGTTCGCGTTTGCGTTTGTTTTTGCAAAATGTCGCGGTAAGCAAGAGTCGTCACCGTCTTTTATTTTATCCAACAAGGGAAAGGACAAAAGCACAGAAAAATTCCTTTTCGAGATGTTTCTCGGGTTCGGGAGGTAGATTATAGAAAGGGAAGGTGTTAGCACCCTTTCTATCTGTGGTTATCCACGGGCTCTTAGGTACTTGCTCACTATGTTTTCAAAAGTTTGCTTTTCTTTGTGTTTGTGGGTTTGAAAAGTTTTTATTTGAAACTTCGATATAACTCTTGTTTCTGTCCTCAAGAGTGTAATGAAGTGTTTTTGAAAACTTTGTTTGTAAAAGTGTATGTGCGAAAAGTTTTGTTTTGTTTAAAAGAGAGAGCAAGTACTTAAGAACCTCTACCTACTCAAAAAGGAATTTAATTGTGCAAATGTCCTTTAGACAGTGCTATCCCACTATTGAGGAGTAGGTAGCACCGTCGTTGGAGTTTTCGGGTCAATTCGATTTTAGGGATGTGTGGTCACTAAAGCAACGTTAGGACGTCTTAGTGGTAATCCTAATGTCTTAGATCATTTTTATCGAGGCAACCATTTCGAGGCAACTTTGATCTTTGGACAGAAGGACGACCTCTAAAACATCCTATACTTAATGACCACATTCGAGGCAACCAAGTGAGGTTTACCCTAAGAGTGACATGTGCAAGTGTGTCAATTTTCAGTTATATTATTCTTGCATGTCATGGTGAGCTATTGTTGATTTTAAGTTAAGAGTTAATCTTGTCATGCATAGCCTAGTTAGCATACATCTAAACAATTAATATATGTACAAGAATTTAAAGTGCGGAAAATGTAAATCCTACGCTATTACAAGGCTTCGGGGAAGGGGAATATTTACATGTCCAAAATTGGGGGAATAAAAGCAGTAAAGATCTTAGTTTAAGCTATTACATCCCAGTAACATAAACGCGCGTGAATCTAAAAAAAATCCTAAGAATAAGAACTCTTTTTGTTGTTTTATTTTATTTTGGGAAAATTATCTAAATCTATTTAATTTTAGTTTTTTTTGGAAAAATGTTAAGAGAATTAAAAGGTTAATTAACAAGATTAATTTAATAGAAAAAGAACTAGCCTAATGTTTTTGTGGTTTTTGATTTCAAGGTTAATTAAAAAGATAAAAAAGAAGTCTATGGAAAACAAAAATAAAATACAAGGGGGATCCTTCGATCCAGGAAAGAAAAGGAGTTTCGACCCAGGGAGAGCATGGAAGCTTCGATCCAGAGAGAGTCCTGGTCCTTTCGATTGGGCCAGACAATAAGGCGTGAGTAGCCTTCGATCCAGGGAAGAGGATTGCCCTTCGATCATGAAGGTCATGGCTTTCGATCCAGGGATGAGGTGCCTCTTTCGATCCAGCACGCTAACGGGTTCGACCCAGAGAAGGGCTCTCCTTCGATCTGGGATGTTATACCTACAAAAGTATGTGAGCGAAACAAAAATGCAGGGTCTGGGTATTGAACCCCAGACCCTTCGATCCTGCACTTGTTGGGGTCTCTTCAGGCTAAATCTGCAGCAAATGTTAGCACACGAAAAACATGACCTGGGTGCCAAACCCAGGCCTTTCGATCCTGTCTAGGATGGCAAATTAGAGGTAACAATAAGTATGAATGTATTATGCAAATATGAGGTTGAATAATTTACCCTTTCTTACCAGCAGATTGGATCTTCGATTTGGATGTTTGCTGGACGTAGGCACCTTCGATCTGGGCACTTCCTGGATGCAGGCACTTTCGATTTGAGGGCTTCTGGGCATGGGCACCTTCGATCTGAGGGAATGCTTTTGCTTGTAAAATTCTGGGCAACGTCTCTCCAATGTTTTGTTCTCCTGCAGATTTTTTATGTGTGTATAATTTTCATTCTCTAATATTCGTGTCCTTGATAATGTGCCACTAGCCTCTGTATTTATAGGGGTGTGAGGGTGCAGTAATGGAAAGAGACAGCCATTAAACATGCCACTAAATTCCATGAGACAAGAAACGGACACATTAAATAACTTCCTTTTTTGAAACATTTGTGTCTCTTGAATGAACCTGGACATGTTGATTTGGGCGCCCTCTTGATGACCTCCTTCGAATGGGCTGATGGCGTCCTTCGAATGCTTTTCGAAAGCTTCTTCGAATGGACCCTTCGAATGCCTCTTCGAATGGACCTTCCAGAATTGCAATCGAAGGACACTGTTATAATGCCAATCGAAGTACTTGTCCAGAATGCCAATCGAAAGGCTCCTTCAGAACACCAATCGAAATGCTCCTTCAGAATACCAATCGAAGGGTCTTTCAGAATGACAATCGAAGTGCTCCTTCAGAATGCCAATCGAAATGCTCCTTCAGAATTCCAATCGAAATGCTCCTTCAGAATGCCAATCGAAGGGTTTTTCAGAATGCCAATCGAAATGTACTTAAAGCACCACTCAAAAATTTTCCTTTTCCTTAGGCAAGAGTTTGTGATCAACCATGCAGGGGGAAGACTTTGGAAAACATGAGAGGGCAAATTTTGGGGTTCAACAGTTGCCCCTGTTCAATTTTCTTAAACCTGAGGATATAGATTGGCTTTCTAGCCTTTCGTGATCCGAAGGTGGAATATAATTGAACACTAGAGTGCCCAGAAATTTACACTCGCATGGTGTAGTATCAACATGGTGACGTCGGGAATGGGCTTACAGATGCCATTTGGAGATTGTTGGTAGGAGATGGGCTTAAAGATGCCATCCAGAAGTGATTGTTGGACTGTATCTATAAGCTGGAACTGAATGATTGCCAGAATTGCGCCTGCATCTGGAGCGTATCTGAAATGTATTTGAATGAGTGACATAATGACATCCGAATCTGGATCGTATCTGGACTGTATTTTGAATGAATCTGGAATCAGAATGTCAGTTATATCTGGATCGCATCTGAACTGTCTCTTCTGACGGGGTGTCTCCTTTGACGAGTTGTCTCTATTGACAGGTTGTCTCTTTTGACGAGTTGTCTCTATTGACAGGTTGTCTCTTTTGATGGGTTGTCTCTGTTGACGGGTTGTCTCTGTTGACGGGTTGTCTCTTTTGACGAGTTGTATCTGTTGACGGGTTGTCTCTTTTGACGAGTTGTCTCCGTTGACAGGTTGTCTCTTTTGACGGGTTGTCTCTGTTGACGGGATGTCTCTATTGACAGGTTGTCTCTATTGACAGGTTGTCTCTTTTAACGAGTTGTCTCCGTTGACAGGTTGTCTCTTTTGACAGGTTGTCTCTTTTGACGAGTTGTCTCCGTTGACAGGTTGTCTCTTTTGACGGGTTGTCTCTGTTGACGGGTTGTCTCTGTTGACGGGTTGTCTCTTTTGACGAGTTGTCTCTGTTGACGGGTTGTCTCTTTTGACGGGTTGTCTTTATTGATGGGTTGTCTCTTTTGACGAGTTGTCTCCATTGACGGGTTGTCTCTTTTGACGGGTTGTCTCTGTTGACGGGTTGTCTCTGTTGAAGGGTTTTACCTCAGAAAAATCTTTAGGAATCGATTTAACTGATTTTGTCTCCATTAACTGGCTTTGCCTCAGAAAAATCTTTAGGAATTGATTTAACTGATTTTGTCTCCATTAACTGGCTTTGCCTCAGAAAAATCTTTAGGAATCGATTTAACTGATTTTGTCTCCATTAAATGGCTTCGCCTCAGAAAAATCTTTAGGAATCGATTTAACTGATTTTGTCTCCATTAACTGGCTTCGCCTCAGAAAAATCTTTAGGAATCGATTTAACTGATTTTGTCTCCATTAACTGGCTTCGCCTCAGAAAAATATTTAGGAATCGATTTAACTGATTTTGTCTCCATTAACTGGCTTCACCTCAGAAAAATCTTTAGGAATTGATTTAACTGATTTTGTCTCCATTAACTGGCTTCGCCTCAGAAAAATCTTTAGGAACCGATTTAACTGATTTTGTCTCCACTAACTGGCTTCACCTCAGAAAAATCTTTAGGGATCGATTTAACTGGACCAGAGAAGGCCTTTTGATATGGCTGAGAATTTAACTGCATCCTTCCTGAAAGGTAAAGGTCAGTCATATGCAATGCATGATATGAATCAAGCAATGATGTTCTCAACATAAATGAGATTGTGTGGTATGATGCGTTTATGCATGTATTATGATGTATGGAAATGTAATGTTTTAGATGGGGAAAATAAATCCCGGATAGCTTCTAGAGAATAGTGTCGAGTTCTTCGTTTCCGCTGGGGATGATGGACGAAGATGATTGCAAGAATGAACCTGCCGGAGAGGATGACTCCATTGGGGAATAAACTTGATGAAGAGATTACTCTGCGGGGAATTACTCTGTGGGGGAGAGATGTTCTGTTGATGATTTTAACGATAAACTCCGCTGGGGATTCCGTTGATAAGCTCTGCTGGGGATTTTGATGATGAACTCCGTTGGGGATTGATTACCATTGCTGGTGATATTGAATCTGTTGAGGATAGAAGTCCTGCTTGGGGAAAGAAAGAACTTCACTAGGGATGATCTTTCAGTTGCAACTTGCTGAGGATAACCTTCTGAAATTGACTGGGGAGATTTATTTTGTACTCTGCAGGGGATAAGCTTCCAGAATCTGCTGGGGAAGAAGATTCAACTCTGTTGGGGAAACCTTGTATTCCTCTGGGAAACATTCTTATACTCTGTTGAAGAATATTAAGACTGCCGGGGATGCCCTTATGCTTGCTGGAAAATATCCTTATACTCCGCTGGGGAATATTAAGATCTTCTGGGGATACCCAACCTTTTTAGGGCTGATGGTAGACCAACTTTGCTTGAGGAGAGTATTGCTGATTTGTACATAGCTGCAAGTCTCAGCTGGGAGAGCTACCATTACTGCCTTATTCTGCGGGGAGTGAAAGTATCTTAGCCCTGTTCTTCAGCTGAATCTACCTTTGTACCTGGTGAGCAGAGCAGCTGTACAGTTTGGACAATTTTTATTGCCCATGTTTCTGCGGGAGAAGGTGCCTGCGGAGGCCCTGTGGATCAAGTATTATCCCAACCTATGAGGTGCTTGGTCATTGCCGATTGAAGTTACAAATCTTCTTCTGGTAGGCAAGTGACGAGATGACGGGACATAGTCGTACGCTTTGATCCCTAATTTTTGCCTGGACCTCCCTTTCGGGTTTTCAGTCCATCGGGATACCCTTTTTTGCCCAAGCTGCCTTTTCAGGTTTTCGACTTGCCGGGTGTACAAATTTTCATTTTCATCCCTTATTTTTGCCCGAACCCTTTTGGTTCGCCGGGAAGCCCTTATTTTTGCATAGGTCAGTCAACCTAGCGTGTCTTTGATTATGCGTAGTACTTTTTTGACTATGTCCACGCTCTCAGAGTGTAGGGAGGTGTCACTGCCAGTAGTGTCGCCATACTACCAGAAGATGTTTGATCATGCAAGATTCGTTGCTGGAATTCATGTCCAATGCCCCAAGTGACTCAGATGGAGGTCTGCCCCTGGTTATTTGGCCTTTTTCAGAGATTTCCTGGAATCTTGACTGGACTGCCCCAGGTGTGGAAGATGATCATGTCTGCCCCTTGGTTGGAAGTGTTTCTTCCACTTGAGATGACCCTTTTGAGAAGGCTTTTGTTCACTAGATATTTGTCGTGTGAATTTCTCTGCTATTTGAACAAATAGTCATATGCAAACAATGTTATTTTAAGAATGCAAAGCTTATGTCTGTCTTGAAGTCTTTTGAAAATGCATTTTTCAGAAAAACAGTAAAATGTGATGTCAACTCAGGATTTACAGCAAGTCCTACAGGAGTCAGGATACCTTTTGTAACAGTATGCTTTCAGACTAACCCATGCTTTAGCTAGGACTTTTAAGGGTTATAACGTGGCCTGGTTCACGGTTTAAGAAACAAAGGATAACGGCTCAAAATTTATTTGTACCCATCCGCTCTTCGTGATGTTCTTCGATCCTAAACTCAACTAATCGTGCATTAGACCTTGTTTGAGTCTTTGCTCTGATATTCTAGTGATGGTTCAGATGCCGACAATTTATTTTTGAATAGGCAGTCATTTTTGTTGAGAGTTTTTAGGACCTCTTTCTTTTTTATTATCCCTGTCTTTTGCCAGAGCTGTTTCTTTTTGTATTTACAGTCAGCGGGATGCCCCAGTTTTTGTAAGTCTCCTTAATAGGTTTTGACTTAATGGGCTTTTATTCTTTTGAGAGATTGACTGCCTATGAAATAAGGAACCACCATTGACTTTTGATTTGGAAGGACTTCTTTGATGCCATTCATTGTGCACCTGGATCAACTGAGGAAACTACCCTGCCCCAGGTTATAATTAAGGGTTTTTAATTTGTGAAAAGAAAAACTCCAACTTCTTTGGCTCAAATGGGTTGACGAGGGATTATCTTCCTTATAACTCCACTGTTTAGGATTTGAAACAATGCCTGTACCTCATCAGTAGGGTCTATTCAAAAGCATACTGTAAAGATCGTGGTATCGTTTTTGTCATCCTCCCTCAAAAGGCTTAGAATCGAGAGTTGAACATCACAAAAGGAAATATGAAGCAATTTAAGCATAGTGAAAACAATTAATTCAAAACAGACACTTGTAATGCACTAATGAAATAAAAGGGTTCGACATGATAACAATTGTTTGAATAAGCAAAGAAAAATACAATTTCAGAATTCAAATGAACAAAAGTGTTTTTAATCCTAGTCATGTTTTGGCAAGGGAGCAGTGATCACATTGGGAGTCTCAGGCGCCTCAAACTCAATCTCCTTTGCATCGATTAGGTCTTGAACCTTGTTCTTCAAAGTCCAACAATCATCCGCATTATGCCCCGGGATCTCAGAGTGATAGGCGCAGCGGGCATTGGGGTTATACCTTGATAACGTTGTATTTGGATTCTTTGGAGCTTCTTTTAGAGTCACCAGATTAGTCTTCAACAACTGTGGCAACATCTGAGACAAAGTCATGCTGAGACGAGTAAATTGCCTTCGAGGTCTCTCTTCCCTCTGTTGGTTGTGATGCTGAGGAGCACCAGCAGGTTTTAAAATAACAACCGCATTGACAGCTTGGCGGTGTTCAGGTCTATTCTGTCTTTTTGAACTGTAGACAACACTGGACTCTTTTTTCCCATTGTAGGGCTTTCTCTGAACATCAGAAGGTGCAGCTTCTTGAATCTTCCCACTTTTGATGCCAGCTTCGACCCTTTCGCCGGTCAGTATTAGCTCGGTGAACCCGGCTGAAGAGCTTCCGATCAAGTAGTTAAAGAATGGACCAGACAGGGTCCCCAAAAACATATCAACAAGTTCACGTTCAGCCAAAGGTGGTTGCACCCTTCCGACCAGGTCTCTCCATTTCTGAGCATACTCTTTGAATCCTTCACCCGTCCCTATTGACATACCCTGAAGTTGGGTACGCGTAGGAGCAAGGTCGGAGTTATATTGATAATGCTTAAAGAACGCAGCAGCCAAATCCTCCCAGCTGCGGATACTGGCTCCATCCAACTGATAGAACCACTCGAGCTGAGTCCCTGAGAGACTGTCCTGAAAGAAATGGATCCATAAATTCTTATAAGTAATGTATGGTTGGATCTTCCTCACATATGACCGGAGGTGTAGCTTGGGACAGGAAGCTCCTTCATATTTGGCAAAGGCATGTGCCTTGAACTTGTGGGGAATCACCACCCCAGAGGATAGACCTAGATCTCTGAAGTCCAGACCGGGCACCTTCTGTATTTCCATAGCGTTCAAACGGTCTTCCAGCTGTTTGTACTTATCCTCAGCAGGAGGATACTGTTCTTCATCATAGTACGTCTCGTTGTCAGAGACTATAGAGCTAGGAGCCCTCCTTTCTTGTGGATTGTCTTTCTCTCCAGATGGGGTGGTCAGATCAACTTCACTCTGCAGCCCGTTTCCAAACCTGCGTCCAGTGTTGAACAGGATGGTCCTCTTTTTCTTCTTCTTTTTCTCTTTCAGAATCAGGGTCTTCAGGTCCTGCTGACCCTTAGCTAGGCTCATGACCAACTCTTGAAATTGGGCATTCTGAGCCTGGAGGGCCTTGATAGCTTGCTCAGTTGAAGGTTCAGTAGACATGATGATTGCTGAAATAAACAGCGAAGAAGATAAGAGACTTGTACTGGGAGACATGTTATGCAATGATATGTATGATATATGTATGCAATGTTTTCAAGGATCTCGCGGGGTAAACAAGAAACTTGTTAGAATTTGAATCTTGTAACTTTGATTGAAGGAACTTCATGTTGCTGAGAGTCCTTCTTCAAGAGTCAAGCTCACCATATCGAGTGGGTCATAGCCCCTAACTCAAGTTATCATGCTTGAATTTCTAGACAACTTTGGCTAGAGGAAAATAAATCCCCTTTGCCCCTTGCTGGACAATTGATTTATCATAACCTGCATCACAAGCCCTTGAGATCCTTGAAATGGTTAAGGAAATGTTAAGGTATGATGCTATGATGTGTATGCTATGCATTTAAGCAAAAAGTGAGGTGATGTAAGTAAGCCCTGCAATAAATCCAATTTGTTGGATAAGGACTGTAAACAAAACCTGCAAGGAACCCCTGTTGTCAGATAACAAGTAGTTCAAGTTTGAAGGCACACAAGTCACACATATAGCCTTAAGTTTAGGCTGGCATGGAGTTTAGGCATTACCCTCTTTCAGTTTAGTTGGTTTAAACCTGTCCTAAAAAATAGTAACTGGGTTCTAGAGGATCTCAATATCACTGACTACCCTCAATCGGTCATAATTCCATCTTAGCAACCTTTTCTTGTGGCCGGAACCATCGCGAGAGTTTAGTCTCAATGAGTGTAGCATACTGCTACTGTTCTATGGCCAAGTTGGTCAATTTAAGGTTCTAAGGTCAGTTGGTGCTTAATGACTCCTTAGAAGACCCATATTCTCCTCGTTTCAACACAAGGGATATCGGTACAGACTAAGGGGCAACACCAACGTAGCTACTGCTTCATCCGTGTCGGTCTACGCCGGACAGATCCCTCACAGTTTACTTCTACTTACCTAAAAAGGGTACCCCAGATCCGGGTTAGGATCTATAGAACTCCGATACAAGCCCACAAAATTAAAAGCATAGAAAGCAATACAATTGAAAACACAAGTGATCTAATCCTAAGGTATACCTCACTTATTAAATGTTCCCCAGCAGAGTCGCCAGTTCTGTGATCGGTGGGAACGAGAACTGACTGTTTTTGGAATGCTGGTTCGCGTTTGCGTTTGTTTTTGCAAAATGTCGCGGTAAGCAAGAGTCGCCACCGTCTTTTATTTTATCCAACAAGGGAAAGGACAAAAGCACAGAAAAATTCCTTTTCGAGATGTTTCTCGGGTTCGGGAGGTAGATTATAGAAAGGAAAGGTGTTAGCACCCTTTCTATCCGTGGTTATCCACGGGATCTTAGGTACTTGCTCACTATGTTTTCAAAAGTTTGCTTTTCTTTGTGTTTGTGGGTTTGAAAAGTTTTTATTTGAAACTTCGATATAACTCTTGTTTCTGTCCTCAAGAGTTTAATGAAGTGTTTTTGAAAACTTTGTTTGTAAAAGTGTATGTGCGAAAAGTTTTATTTTGTTTAAAAGAGAGAGCAAGTACTTAAGAACCTCTACCTACTCAAAAAGGAATTTAATTGTGCAAATGTCCTTTAACAGTGCTATCCCACTATTGAGGAGTAGGTAGCACCGTCGTTGGAGTTTTTGGGTCAATTCGATTTTAGGGACATGTGGTCACTAAAGCAACGTTAGGACGTCTTAGTGGTAATCCTAATGTCTTAGATCATTTTTATCGAGGCAACCATTTCGAGGCAACTTTGATCTTTGGATAGAAGGACGACCTCTAAAACATCCTATACTTAATGACCACGTTCGAGGCAACCAAGTGAGGTTTACCCTAAGAGTGGCATGTGCAAGTGTGTCAATTTTCAGTTATATTATTCTTGCATGTCATGGTGAGCTACTGTTGATTTTAAGTTAAGAGTTAATCTTGTCATGCATATCCTAGTTAGCATACATCAAAACAGTTAATATATGTACAGGAATTTAAAGTGCGGAAAATGTAAATCCTACGCTATTACAAGGCTTCGGGGGGGGGGGATATTTACATGTCCAAAATTGGGGAAATAAAAGCAGTAAAGGTCTTAGTTTAAGCTATTACATCCCAGTAACATAAACGCGCGTGAATCTAAAAAAAATCCTAATAATAAGAACTCTTTTTGTTGTTTTATTTTATTTTGGGAAAATAATCTAAATCTATTCAATTTTAGTTTTTTTTGGAAAAATGTTAAGATAATTAAAAGGTTAATTAACAAGATTAATTTAATAGAAAAAGAACTAGCCTAATGTTTTTGTGGTTTTTGATTTTAAGGTTAATTAAAAAGATAAAAAAGAAGTCTATGGAAAACAAAAATAAAATACAAGGGGGATCCTTCGATCCAGGAAAGAAAAGGAGTTTCGACCCAGGGAGAGCATGGAAGCTTCAATCCAGAGAGAGTCTTGGTCCTTTCGATTGGGCCAGACAGTAAGGCGTGAGTAGCCTTCGATCCAGGGAAGAGGATTACCCTTCGATCATGGAGGTCATGGCTTTCGATCCAGGGATGAGGTGCCTCTTTCGATCCAGCATGCTAACGGGTTCGACCCAGAGAAGGGCTCTCCTTCGATCTGGGATGTTATACCTGCAAAAGTATGTGAGCGAAACAAAAATGCAGGGCCTGGGTATTGAACCCCAGGCCCTTCAGTCCCGCACTTGTTGGGGTCTCTTCAAGCTAAATCTACAGCAAATGTTAGCACACGAAAAACATGACCTGGGTGCCAAACCCAGGCCTTTCGATCCTGTCTAGGATGGAAAATCAGAGGTAACAACAAGTATGAATGTATTATGCAAATATGAGGTTGAATAATTTACCCTTTCTTACCAGCAGATTGGATCTTCGATTTGGACATTTGCTGGACGTAGGCACCTTCGATCTGGGCACTTCCTGGATGCAGGCACTTTCAATTTGAGGGCTTCTGGGCGTGGGCACCTTCGATCTGAGGGACTGCTTTTGCTTGGAAAATTCTGGGCAGCGTCTCTCCAATGTTTTGTTCTCCTGCAGATTTTTTGTGTGTGTATAATTTTTGTTCTCTAATATTTGTGTCCTTGATAATGTGCCACTGGCCTCTGTATTTATAGGGGTGTGAGGGTGCAGTAATGGAAAGAGACAGCCATTAAACAGGCCACTAAATGCCATGAGACAAGAAACAGATACATTAAATAACTTCCTTTTTTGAAACATTTGTGTCTCTTGAATGAACCTGGACATGTTGATTTGGGCGCCCTCTTGATGACCTCCTTCGAATGGGCTGATGGCGTCCTTCGAATGCTTTTCGAAAGCTTCTTCGAATGGACCCTTCAAATGCCTCTTCGAATGGACCTTCCGGAATTCCAATCGAAGGACACTGTTATAATGCCAATCGAAGTACTTGTCCAGAATGCCAATCGAAAGGCTCCTTCAGAACACCAATCGAAATGCTCCTTCAGAATACCAATTGAAGGGTCTTTCAGAATTCCAATCGAAGTGCTCCTTCAGAATGCCAATCGAAATTCTCCTTCAGAATGCCAATCGAAATGCTCCTTCAGAATGCCAATCGAAATGCTCTTTCAGAATGCCAATCGAAGGGTTTTTCAGAATGCCAATCGAAATGTACTTAAAGCACCACTCAAAAATTTTCCTTTTCCTTAGGCAAGAGTTTGTGATCAACCATGCAGGGGGAAGACTTTGGAAAACATGAGAGGGTAAATTATGGGGTGAAACACCTCCCATTCTGATGCCTCCGATTGAAGGAAAACCTTTGATAATGTACTTAATAGTGCTAGATAATTCAATAAGGTGTGTGCCAGGGCAGCATGACGAGTCTGGTCAAAAAGAGCACGTAATATACTACCTTAGCAAAAAGTTTACCGGCTGTGAGACAAGATACTCACTGCTCGAGAAAACTTGTTGCGCTTTGGCATGGGCTGCTCGCCGACTAAGATAGTATATGTTGACCCACACAACTTTGCTGATATCTAAGATGGATCCGATCAAGTACATCTTCGAGAAGCCCGCTCTCTCCGAAAGAATAGCAAGATGGAAGATGATCTTAACAGAATACAATATCCAATATACAACCCAGAAAGTAATCAAGGGAAGTGTATTAGCCGATCGTTTGGCTCATCGGGCCGTGGATGACTACCAGTCCATGAATTTTGAGTTCTCGGACGAGAATATTATGCTAGTGACTGACTATGAAGAACCTGGACCGGATGAAGGACCTGAAGAAGGATCCCGATGGACTATGGTTTTTGACGGAGCCTCGAACACACTTGGTAATGGCATTGGTGCTGTAATCATATTCCCTGAGGGTTGCCATACTCCTCTCACTGCCAAACTATGCTTCAACTGTACCAACAACATGGCGGAGTATGAAGCATGCATCATGGGTCTCAAAGCTGCTATTGACCTGAGGATCAAGTTCTTAAGCATTTTCGTGGATTCAGCCTTGGTGATAAGTCAGATCAAAGGGGAGTGGGATACGAAGCACCCGAATCTCATCCCGTACAAAGAGCATGTGTTAACATTGCTTCCACACTTTGAGGAGGTAACTTTTGAACATTTTCCACGAGAAGAGAACCAGTTAGCGGACGCGCTAGCTACCATGTCATCTATGTTCAAGGTCAGGTAGGATAACGAGCTCCCTCAGATCACTATTGAAAGGTTAGATGAACCGAAATATTGCTACGAGATCGACACTGAAGGAGTAACGGACAAACCTTGGTTCTATGAGGTGAAGACATATCTCAAGGCTCAAGAGTATCTCGAGGGGGCGTCTGTCAATGATAAAAAGTTTCTGAGAAGGTTCGCCGCAAAATTCTTCCTCAGTAATGGAATCCCCTACAAGCGTATCCATGACTCTACTATACTTCGGTGCATAGACAAGAGCAAAGAGGAGAGGATTATGACATATTTACATGAAGGTACCTTCGGAACCCATTCAAGTGGACATACCATGGCTAAAAAGATCCTACGGGCAGGATTTTATTGGTCCACTATGGAAGCAGACTGCTACCAGCACTCCCGAACTTATCACAAATGCCAGATCTATGCTGATAAGGTGCATGTGCCTCCGGTTCCTTTGAATGTCTTAACGGCCCCTTGTCCCTTTGAAATGTGGGGCATTGACATGATCAGAGAGATTAGACCTACCGCTTCCAATGGGTGTCGCTTCATTCCGGTGGCCATTGATTACTTCACGAAGTGGGTTGAAGCTGCCTCTTTTGCTACTGTTACCAAGAATGTTGTGGCGCGATTTATCAGGCATAACCTGATCAGTCGGTACAATGTTCCAGAGAGAATCATCACTGATAATGGTATGAATCTCAATAACACGATGATCACCGAACTCTGTAAACAGTTCAAGATCCAGCACCATAATTCTTCCCCTTACCGGCCGAAGATGAATGGCATTGTGGAGGCTGCTAATAAGAACATCAAAAATATCATACAGAAGATGACGGTGACATACAAAGACTGACATGAGATGTTACCATTTGCTCTTCATGGGTACCGTACCTCCGCGCGAACATCGACAGGGGAAACACCCTACTCTCTGGTATATGGCGTGAAGGATGTCCTGCCTATTGAAGTCCAGATCCCTTCTCTGAGAATCATGAAGGATGCAGGTCTGAATGACGATGATTGGATCCAGACTCGACTTGATCAACTGAATCTGATCTATGGAAAGAGACTTACCGTTGTCTGTCATGGTTAAATGTATCAAAAATGGATGATCAAGGCTTTCAACAAAAAGGTCAGGCGCCAAGCATATCAAGTCGGGGATCTAGTGATCAAGCGCATCATACTGCCGCAATGTGATCCCAGGGGCAAATGGACTCCCACATACGAAGGGCCATTTGTGATCAAAAGTATATTTTCTGGTGGAGCCATGATTCTGACCACCATGGACGGTGACGACCTTCCTCACCCTGTCAATGCGGACATAGTGAAAAGATACTACGCATAAATAAGACCAGCTAGGTTGACTGGCCTAGGAAAAAATGAGGGCTTCCCGGCGAACCAAAGGGTTCGGGCAAAAATTAGGGATGAAAACAAAAAAAATCTGTACACTCGACAAGTCAAAAACCTAAAAAGGCGGCTTGGGCAAAAAAGGGTATCCCGGTGGACTAAAAACCCGAAAGGGAGGTCTAGGAAAAAGTTAGGGATTTAAAGCGTATCACTATGTCCCATTGGATCACCTTGCGACCAGACTTCAGTATCATCTATCAAGCTCAAAACGACACCAATCAATTTAGTCAACTTCAGACAAGCAGCAAAGTGATGAGACACTCGAAGAAATGGCGGCAATAGCAGAATTGAAACTCAATGGGATTATTATGCATAGATGTTTTCTTCTCTTTGTACATAATATTATATAGCTTTCATTTTCACGGCGGCGTTCTCTTAGTAGAGCGTCAGCTTCCTTGTACAAAAATGCCTGTTATAGGCCAACTTCAGAAATTAATACAAGTCATTTTTACAAAACCATTTGTTTTTATTTTTCTGTTTTGTTTTGCAAAAACATCTAATGATTTATTCTTGACATATGCATTTGAATATGATTGATATTCACAAATATTTGCATAAGAAACGGAAAGACAATTACTTATAACTTAAGAAACAGGGGCAAAAACCAAAAAAACCATGTCAATCCCAACAGTTACTCCTTCCGGCAGGTACAGGGGCATGGACAACTTTGAAACAAAGCCACCATTACATGCGACCCCGTGACGTCTACACTCCCCATAGATTAGAGGCAACCAAAGCTTTGACATCGGCTTCCCCAAACAGGAGTTACTTTCCCCGGCTAAGTTCCTTCAGAGAGCTGACATCTATATTCCCCAGCTGAATTTTATAATCGCAAGTGGTTCATAAAGTTGCCTCCCAAGCAGAGTTTATTTCTCTAAATACATAAGCTCAATCCCCAACAGAGTTTATTCCTCCATCTACGGAAGTTCATCCCCCAGCAGAGTTTATTTCTTCGAATTGGAAAAATCTTCCAGCAAAGCATCTCCTCTCTCAAACAGAGTCATTCCCCCGCAAAGTTATTCTCAAGAAGAGTCTCTCACCGGCAGAATATTCACAAACAGAAAGGAGTAAATCCACGGCATAGTCATCTCCGTTCACCATCCCTAGAAGAAGTAAAAGAACCACTTTTTCTACAACGGTCAAGAATTCAATTTCCAGTACTCTCCAACAGTAGTCAGGGATTTATTTTCCCAGACTCGGATATGTCACAATAGCATTTCATGTTCATACATCATGACGTGCGCATACATATTGCATACAACATAATCTCATTTATTTTGAGAACATCATCACATAATGCATTTCATGCATCACATATAATTAATCCTGTACCTTTTCAGGAAAGATAGTTATCATCAACAATTCCAACAGTTCAAGATTAAATCCATGAATCTATACATGTCATATCTGTAGATAACTAATGGAAGATTAGTTCCCAAAACCAAATGGGTCAACTAATCTACGTGATCAAATGAGGCAGCCCTACTACCCAGGATTTATTTTGATGTAACCCTACTACCAAGGTTCCTTATCACAGCCCTACCACCCAGGCTTTATTTAGAAACAACCCTACTACCCAGGCTTTATTTCAAAGTAACCCTACTACCCAGGTTCTTTCACACAGTCCTACCACCGAGGCTTTCATTCCTTCTCATAGCCCTACAACCCAGACTTTTATTTCGAAGTAACCCTACTACCCAGGTTCCTTCTCATAGCCCTACTACCCAGACTTTATTTCGAAGTAACCCTACTACCCAGGTTCCTTCACATCCCTACTATCCAGGCTTTTATTTCGAAGTAACCCTACTACCAGGTTCCTTCTCATAGCCCTACTATCCAGGCTCCTTTTTATGAATTACCTGACACAATTTTGCATGGACTTATCCCGAGAAAGCCCTATACAGGCTCCTTCTCTTTTATCTCCGGACAACAGTTTACAACACTGTAAAACTTGGACCCGACCAGATATGATCGATTTCATATTCCCTAGTAAGTCGCCGTGAAACCCAGACTCAACCAGATAACAGCTCATGTTTATCTCATCAATCAAGAGTTAACTCCCCAGTAGAGTAATGGACAACCGAAGCTCCTAGACTCTATTTCCCAGGACATAAGTCAACATTCCATGGCGAAGTCCTCCTCAACGGCAGGTACAGGGATTCTAGCAAAGGAATCCCTTATGCGACCGATATCTTTTCTGGATGGCATATTTAAGCCCATCTCTGACGATTCTCTGTCGCCTTCTAAATGGCATCTGTAAGCCCATTCTTGATATTATCAATCGACATTCACTTCATGCGAGTGCAAATTTCTAGGCACTCTAGTGTTCAATCATCTTCCACCTTCAGATCACGAAAGGCAGACAAGCCAATCTACATCCTCAGGTATAAGAAGATTGAACAGGGGCAGCTATTGCACCCCAAAATTTTCCCTCTCATTTTACTCAAAACATACTCCTAGGGGTCCTCAATTTCTCAAGATGACTAAGGATTGACCAGACAAATCCTCCTCCTAAGACAATGAGCCTCAAACTAGGGTTTCACTCCTTACCAAGATGTTTTAGTTCCAAGGGTCCTAAATTGTTTCCATTTCCCTAATATGCCCTCAAGATCATCCATTCAAAGTTTCATTCCTTGCACAAGAAGTTTGCTCAGTCAACTGCTCAAATGCCTGAAAATCAACTATATTAGGTCAAAAGTCAACTGTGACCCACATATAGTCAAACTTAAAGATTTTTGGTCAACATCAACATTTTGAAGTGATATCCATCATTTTTCAAGGGTTGATCATTATTCCTCAAGGAATGCTCCTAATTCATCAAAACTCAAAAGTTGCTAAATTAGGGTTCCTATAGGAAAAGTCAACCAAACTTTGACCAGGCATAACTTTCTCATACTTTATCAAAAATTTATCATCCAATGCTCATTTTGAAGAGAATCCAATTACCTACAGCTTCTCTTCATCCCACAAGTCCAACAAATTCACCATTTGAAAGATACAAGCTCAGACATTATAGGTCCTTCCAAAAAGTCAACAAAAACACCTTTTGGGTCAAAGCTTCTTACATGAACATGGAAGATCCAATGGAGATGAAACCAAAAGGGTTGTTTAGAGGACATCCTAAGAGTTCTAAAAAGTCCAAGAACACCCTCTTAGGGTCAAAATTGAGAGAGATATGCATTGTCAAAGTTGGCCATTTTTGGAAATTTACACAAAGTCAACAATGCCCAAAATTGCATTTTTTTCCACATGGGCCCATATTTTCAAGATTGAATCTCATTTCTAGCATGGTCCACGACCTATGGGACCCTCCATACCTTATTTATTTGTTTATTTAATTTATTTTATTCATTTAAAACTCAAATAAAATCAAATAAATCTAAATAAATCACATAATTTGTGTTAGGAATGATTTTTGCATTGAATAGAGATCTCATATGCTGTCAATAGCCAAAGAAATCATGCAAGGCCAAATGGACACATAATATTCACATATGGCAACTTTTCAAGATTTGATTTTTTTTCTTAAAACCAAGCCATTAATCTTTGGATTCTTGCCACAAATATTACCCTAATCTGATTCACTACATATGCCAATGTATTGCAACCCTAGAACACAGGTTTTCAGATGCGCAACTACCTCTAAGAGCAAGAACAAAGTGTCAATTTTTTATCAAAAAAGTGCAGATCGGATTCCTTTCCACAGGCGAGTTCAATCATTTCAAGGACTGAGCAACAATCCTTGGACCTCTAGGAAGTTACCACACTCATTCCCCAGGCCTGTAGCATCAAGAACAACTTTATACACTCACGGTTTGTGTTCACTTTTTCCCAACTTCGATTCCATTCATTTACCCAATGTAAACATGATTTGATTTCATCTTCATAGGAACCTTTTTGATGGTTTAATCAGAGTTTAAGCGCAGGTACAACCATTCGCCATTGTTAGTGTTCCGAAACTCCAAATTGGGGAACTCTAACTAGAGGCAAAATTGGACAAAATTAGGGACGCTATCATGCTCAGGAAATCGTTTATAGTCAATCCATGCCTTTGGTTTGAATTTATGTTGCTTGTATCGTGTTTTAGAATGTTTCAGGGTTATAGCTATGGACAAAAACTGTCACTATAGCTTTTAGTGACAATTTTGTCCGTAGGTAAAGGTTTAGTATAAAAAACGACAATTTTGTTTGGCTTATGTTTTATTTATTTATTATATATACAACATAACTTTCCAGCGCAGTTGGTCCAGGTGTTACCCTTTGAGAGGAAGGACCTGGGTTTGATCCCATGTCTCAACCTTTTCCTATTTTCTGAGTTATTTCTTGCAGATCCCATGTGCCTCATCATCAAATGTCCAGTATGCGCCCCTGATCTCAACCATCAGGTCTATCACGTGATCAGATCTAAACGTCTAGCAAAAGCAGCGCATGGTGAACCCTCAAATGAGAGCCTCACTGAATCACGCGTAAGGCAGATGGTCCAACTATTCTGGGCCTAGCACAAATTCAGCAAGGCACCCCCCGGTTTGCTATTTCATACCAGGCCCATTTTAATTCTTTTTAATTTCTTTATTTAATTATTGGTATTTTAATTACTTTACAAAAATCATTGTTTTTTTAAAAATCACAAAAATCACAAAACATTAGAATTAGGTTTTTTTTCTTAAAATAATTAATTTCATTAATTGATTAAATTAGCTTAAATTAGGATAATTTAATTCCCTTCTCATAATTAAAATCAATTAGAGATTAGCTTTAATTTGCAAAAATTAATTATTTTCTCAAATAAAAAATGCAAAAATATTTTTCTTCTAAATCAATTAGATTCGTTAAACTTTAATTCCTCATATTTAATATCATCGCGCGTATTCTTTTCATTATTTTTTCCAATTAACGTAATTGCTCCGAGGTTTGTAATAGTTAAAGTTAGGATATTTACTGCTTTTATTTCCCCTGTTTTAGTTATGTAATTCCCATCCCCCGAAGTCTTGTAATAGTTAGACTTTAAATTTCTCGCACTTTATTTTTTGCTATTAATTAAATCGTTAGATGATTGATAATAGGATTGTATGCGAAAGATAAATCAATGTTTAAAGTAGTAGAAAACCCTAACTGTGCAAAGATAATTGACTGAAAAACAAACACTTGCACGTGCTCACTCCTAGGGTTTTTCCCCACTTCGGTTGCCTTCGGAAAACGGCCACTATTCTTGAAACGTGTGAATTTTTAGTGGTTGTCCTCTAATTCAAAAGATCACTAGTCCCTCGATGACCCTTTCGACGTTGCCTCGGTAAAAAAGTGATCTTATAGTTTTAGGACAATTACTAAAAGATCTTGCCCAGTTGCCTTAGTAACCGTAAACGCCCCTTTCGATAGTCCCTTAACATCCAACGGTACGGCTACCTACTCCTTAATAGTAGGATAGTTCTGTCTAAAGGAAACGAGAAAATGAATATCCTTTTTCGAGTAGGTAGATACTGTTAGGTACTTGCTCAAAAACCAATGTTTTTTCACAAACACTTTCAAAACAATTTTCAAAAACAACTTCGTCACACTCTTGAGGACAAATATAAGAGTTACCGCGACGTAAACAAAAATTTTTCAAAACACAAGCACAAAAGCAATTTAAAATGAGCAATTACCTAAGAGCCTATGGAAAACCACATATAGAAAGGGTGCTATCACCTTCCTTTTCTATAATCTACCCGCCGTACTCAGAAACATCTCGAAAAAGGTTTTTTCTGTTCCTTTTCCCTTTTCCTTTGTTGGATAAAATAAAAGACGGTGGCGACTCTTGCTTACCGTACATTTACAAACAAAAAAACACAAACCAGTAATAACAATCGGTTCTGCCACCGTATCATAATGTCTCATATCCCTAGTGGAGTTGCTTAGATGAGAATTCACAGTATAAAGAGGTTTCAAATCCCTAGAGGAGTTGCCAATTAGAGATTACTCGTCCTGATCTCTCATTTCCGAACTAATTTGGTTGCTTGGGGCATCCTTATTTCAGGATCTTTCCTTATCCTCAGTGTAGTCGTTGCTAGTCGATTAATTGAGATTTTGTTAATCTTCAGCAAACAGTAGAGGACTTTTCGACAAAAGTTTCCCCAGCGAGGGTTTTGATTCCCATGTCTGGTTTGTCATCTTGGTATCATTCTCAACATGGCTGCACAACATCTTTTCCAAAAATTACAGTCTTGCCCTGATTATTTTTAGCAACGACCAATTTCTATTTTGGCATTCTTTTCCAGAGATTACAGTTTTGCCTTGATCTTCTCTAGCAGAGTTTGCAATTTATTTTTGCAACTCCTCTCGATGTATGTGGCCGGTTTTCTAATGGTTGCTCAGTTATTACTCCCCACGGAGTTCCAGTTCTTCAAGGGTTCCTCCTCAGCGGTTCCTTATATCTTCTCTTCTACAACAGATTTTGCAATTTATTTTTGCAAGTCTTGTCAGATTCGGACTTTTGGGTTGTTGGCCCCTCGATTGGCCATTCCCCAGTGAAGCATTCAAACATGCATCATTACATTGCATCTACTAAAACGCGTAGCATTTCCATTATATGGAGCATTACGCTACATTAAAAAAAAATTAAAACATGCATCAGAACATAAGCCATTATTGCTTATGTTTTACCCAGTGATTTTTTTAATTCTTCAGATTATATCCCCAACAAGGTCTTCACTCTCATTGTCTCAGGTTCACCCCATACAAATATCTTTTTGATGTTAATCATTTGATTGGTTGAGTGCCCACTCTTGATTGTAGTTCAGTTTTGCCCTGGCACAATCTTCTCAGGTCTTTACTACCCTCGTCGGTTCATTTCAATGTCTATTGATGTACCTTTTGAATATCAGTTTTTCCCTGGTATTCACTTTCAGCAGGTTTTTAGTTTTACGCCCTAATCACCTTGCTTTGGGTTGAGCTCTGAGTTTCGTCTCCTCACCCGCGCATGAAATCTAGTTTCTTCCTAGTACTCATCTAGTTTAGTTTCGCCTAACTAGTTAATGACTCAAGTTTCGCCTTGTTTTTGTTTTCATACCTTGGACCCTTTGACGGTTTTCGCTTACCGAGTCTCTTTGCAGTGTTCGTGCTGCGTCCCTGGTTGAAATCAGTCTCTTTTGTTCCTTGGATTCTTCTATCATTTTTCGTCACTGTTTATCCATTGATATGAGACCAGCAGGTGCTCTTAGAAACGTGCGCTCTCATCACTTTGCTTTGGGTCGAGTTTCGATCTCGTCACCTATGCATGAAATCCAGTTTGTCCTGGTACTCATCCAGTTTAAGGTCGCCTAACTAGTTAATGAGTCAAGTTCCATCTCGTTTTTGTTTTCATACCTTGGACCCTTTGACGGTTTTTGTTTACCGAGTCTCTTTGCAGTGTTCGTGTTGCGTCCCTGGTGGAAATCAGTCTCTTTTGTTCCTTGGATTCTTCTATCAGTTTTCGTCACTGTTTATCCATTAATCTGAGACCAACGGGTGCTTTGGGAAACATGCACTCTCATCACTTTTGCTATGGGCCGAGTTTCGCCTCGTTACCCGTGCATGAAATCCAGTTTCTCCCTGGTACTCATCTAGTTTAGTTTTGTCTAACTAGTTATTGGGTCGAGTTTCATCTTGTTTTGTTCCTTACTCCTGGGATTCTTTCAGTTCCTTCATACCGTCTATCTTAGGTTGAGATTAGCAAGTGTTCCTAGAATCACGTACTCTAGCCACTTTGCCCTACGTACTTTTCTTTTCCAGAGTTAGTTTCGCCTATTCTCCGTGGTTTGAGTCTTATCTCACCCCTTTTTGTGGTCTAGTTTTGTCCTGGCACTTTCATTCTGAAGTTTAGTTTTATCTACTCTTCTAAGTTTTAGTTATGTTTCAACTTTATTTATATCTGCGTTAAAATTTCATTTTGACGCATGTCTTGGGAGGTCCAATGTTCATTAAACCCCTTGTTTGCTAAATCCAATTTCGTTTGGTATCTTCTTAATCCTGCATCTGCTGGTTTTCTCTGTCTTTGGGGGGTTCTACTTTTTCTTCAAGAGTGTAAATTTTTGGGTTCTTTTGTATTCAATCATCTTCAACGCTGAATGCTCGAAAGTTGTCACTTTTCTCACTTATCATGTTAAAGATAATTGAATAGGGGCAGTTGTTGCACCCCAAAATTTACCCTCTTGATTTAGGCTTATGTTTCATCATAAACATCATATTGCATTGCATTCATGCATTGTGTAGGGATCAAAGTATTTTGGTTATTAAGTCTCCCTCAAGCTTTGGAAGATTGATTGTATTTCAAAGTTGCTCAAGGAGGACCTTATTATCTAAACCTCTGGATCTTTAAAGCTCAAAGATACCACATATCTCAAGATATCTTACACACCTCATTGGATCATCAAAAGATTAAGTATTATGCTGTTTATAAGGAAAATCACATCCTTTGGATTCATCAGTCAAAATTAGGGTTTTTCCCAAGTTGGAGTTATTGGGGTCTATATGAGCCAATTATTGGAGCACGATTCCTTTATCATCATTAGAATCAATTTGTTCAAAAAGCCTCTCTTGATGCCCAGAGGAATCAAGGGTTTGAAGCTTGATCAGTTATCTCCTAGTGCAGAGTGCAAAACTAGGGTTTGAGTTTTAATCAGGGATTCTTTGGAATTTTTGAGTGGAAACTCTATGTGTTTGGAATATCATATGTTTGAAGTTTTTATCATCAATTTTGAAGAGAAGTGGATCAATTGAATCAAAGGGGAAAAATAGTCATTTTACTCAAAGTCATCAAAGTCAAAGTCGACCAAGTGCACTTTTGGTCAACATGAAGCATTTGACATGTATTTTCATGTGGGATGATCATTGATGATTTATTCTGATGAGAATTGCAAGTTTAAGAGGTTACTTGGATTCGAAGTTATCTTGGTGATTGAAAATTTCACTAAGTGTTCTTGATTTAGGCCTGACTTTACAAGGGCATAACTTTCTCATTTTCAGGGGAATTTGGTGGTTCCTTTTGCCAATTGAAGAGGGGGAAAAGATCTACAAGGCCCCACAGAGGACAAAAACACACTTCTTACTCAAAATCAAAAGTTATGAGCCTTTGAAGTTCAAGGCAAGTTAAGCATTTTTTGGGGCAATCTTGTGCAACTGGCCAGGAAAGGAAAGGCATTTGGCCTAGGCAATTTATCAAACAGTCGGTGACATGCCTATAATTGTTGATTCAAGGCATAATTCAAAAATGTGCCTCGTTCACTTTAAAGAGGGCTATGACAGCTTCTTATTAAACTCGGAATCTATCAATTTTGTTTAAAATCGAAGAGGATGTTGAGGAAGTTGGATATTGAAACCAGGGATTCAAATGGCTCTCTTTGATTTCCTTCAACTTGGGCCATTCAAAGTAGCTTTGTAGGCTGGTCGAAGCCTCCTTTTGCTCCCTTTGTTTTCCTACAGTTTGGACCATTCGAAGTAACTTTGTAGGCTGGTCGAAGTCTCTTTTTGCTCCCTTTGATTTCCTACAGTTTGGACCATTCGAAGTAGCTTTATAGGCTGGTTGAAGCCTCCTTTTGCTCCCTTTGATTTCCTATAGTTTGGACCATTCGAAGTGGCTTTGTGGGCTGGTCTAAGTCTCCTTTTGCTCCCTTTGATTTCCTAGAGTTTGGACCATTCGAAGTGGCTTTGTTGGCTGGTCAAAGCCTCCTTTTTCTCTCTTTGATTTTCCTCAGTTTGGACATTCAAGGTGCCATCTTAAGGGCTGGTCGAAGCCTTATTCTCCTATATTCTTTTGGACATTCAAGGTGCCATCTTGAGGGCTGGCCGAAGCCTCATTCTCCTCTCTTCGTTTGAACATTCAAAGTGTTACCTTGAGGGTTGGTCGAAGCCTCATTCTTCTCTCTTTGTGTGAACATTCAAAGTGTTTCCTTGAGGGCTGGTCAAAGCCCCATTCTTCTCTCTTCGTTTGGACATTCAAAGTGTTATCTTGAGGGCTGGTCGAAGCCTGATTCTTCTCTCTTTGTTTGGACATTCAAAGTGTTATCTTGAGGGCTCGTCGAAGCCTCATTCTACTCTCTTTGTTTGGACATTCAAGGTGCCATCTTGAGGGCTGGTCGAAGCCTTATTTTTCTCTCAACTTGGACCATTCGAAGTGACCTTATAGGCTGGTCGAAGCCTCATTCTTCTCTCTTCGCTTGGACCATTCGAAGTGACCTTATAGGCTGGTCGAAGCCTCATTCTTGCTCTCTTCGTTATCTCATTTTGGAAGATTCGAAGTGTTGCCTTATGAGAAAGCTAGCGCGCACACAGTCTTGGGCAAGTTGGCTTGAGTTTCCCAAGAATCCTAAGCCTCATATCTTACTCATCTCTCCATCATTTCTTTCGAACCTCGGCTTGTTTCGAAGCTTAGAGTGTTCTCCTTAATTGGCTCAAGGAAAATTTGAGAATGCACGAACCAATTTTCTATGGCCTCAATTAGAAATCAACTGATCTTTGGTGCACGCGTGGGTTGCAGATTTTGTGCACCATTTGATTCTGTTTTTTTCCAGGTTGATATTGCACATGCTTGGGACGAATCACGCACCTCATTTCTTACTTCTTTTGGCCAAACAATCACACTTTTCTTGCATCCCCACGCTTTTTACATTTTTTTGCCAAAATTGGTAACTTTAACCTCAAGCAAAACCACACCATGTGCAATCCTTACCACCTCACCCCCTCACGCTTCACTCACCTCATTTCATTAACCTATGAGCTCATCAAAATGCATCATAAAAGGCCGAATAACAAACAAAACGCAAGCACATGCTCTCACATTTTCATTTTCCTGTTTTGGCCAAATTTCCCTCCAACGGATTTCTATGAGTTATGACTTTATTGACCTCACTCTATATAAACACTACATTGCTCATTCAAAAGTAGGAGGAAGAAGAAAAAAGAGAAGAACAAAAGGTTGCATTGGAAGTTCAGATCTAAAATCACTTTTTCTCTCAAAAATCCATTTCTTTGATTCTCCCAATTTGCTCGTGAGTTTTGAGTGATTCTTCTTGCATTCTCTTCTCCAAGTGCTAAGGGTTGTAGATCGAGGCTTGGTTTGTAGCTGGAGTGAAGGAGGCAGTAGATACACTTTTGCCTCAAAATTTAGAATCCTTAACTTTGGATCTTGATTTCTGGCCATGAATTGTATGATTTGAGTTTGGAATCATGTTGTTTGATGTTCATTGAGTGTTTCTGCAGCTTTAGAGCTTTTGATTTGATGAGATATGCATGTATGATGATTCTGAAATATTTTGCTTAGTGTGTTTATGCAATCTTAATGAGATCTGTTCTTGATCTATGGATAATCATTCTATGTGATTCGAATAACATGATGTAGATCTTATTTCTGGCTTTAATTTGCATAAAATTTCATAAAAAATGATGTGGAAATGAGTATATGGTGATGATCTGAACATTGAGCCCTAGCATCCATTTTTCGCGTGTTTCTGGTTAGGGCTAGAGGTTGAAGACGAAACGTGTAACCTTTTGATTGGTCCATTTGAATTTTTCATTTATTTGAATTTTGTTTTTATAACTTGATTTTCCTGATTTTGTTTCTTGCTCAAAAATGGATGAAAAATTCTGAAAATAATTCATGAAACCTAAAAATAATATTTTTGACCTTCTGCATTTGTTTCAAAATTTTTGAAAATGTATTGATTGGCTTTAAAATTCGTGTGATCAATTAATTGTTTATTTGACATTTGATTTTATTTTGATATTTCCTTTACTCCAAAAATTCCACAAAAAGTCATAGAAGCTTATTTTTAATACTAATATTTGAATATAATTTTGGTTGAATATTTTTCTGATTCTTTGATTAGAATTTTATTTTAAAAAAGTGAATATGTGTTTAATTAATTAATTGCTTGAATTTTATTTTATTTCTGACTTTTCTTTAATTCTAAAAATATATAAAAATGAGTTTTCTGAGCTTTGGAGTTTTCTATATTTTGTATGACTTTAGATTGAATTGTTTATAATTGGAACTTGATTAATCAATAATTAAGTTTATTTTATAAATAATTAGGGTTTTGATAGTTCCCTTGTTGTTTTGATTCCAAAAACCAATTTGCTTTGAGTTTCAATTGAATTCAACTCCTGTTTGAAGTTCATAGATGGATTTGAGGATCTCAAAAATATTTTTCTTGAATTAATTTATGAGGTTAGGTATTTTCCATTAATTTATTTTGAAAACTTGCCTAGATTGGTGGTTTCATCAACTAGTTTTGATGTTTGAAGCTTATTTGATCCTTTCCTCAACCATCAATGAACTTGAGACTTGCTTTCTGACTTCTATACATCTTGAAGATGCTGAGAAATTTTTTGTTTGAATTATAGAAGTCCTTTCCTATTTTTGGTGGATTTTCAAAGTGAAAATGCCCAATTGATGTTGCATATCTTGTAATTTATTTGATGGCCAATGAACTTGTGTGAGGCCTATAATTCAGAACTTAATGATAATGTTGCTACTGTTTTCCTCACACCAATTCAAATCAATCCACTTGATTTCCAATAATTGGTTGATGACCCCTTTTGATTCATGCCTCCTAACTAATGTTCTTTTCTTGTTTTTGCTTTGAATTTTAAACTTTTGGCTTAAGTTTGAGGTCATCAAATGACCAATGATAACATGTTGAGGAATGATATATCAAGGATAGTCTCATAAAGGCTTGAGATCAATTTACCTTTTAGACTTGAACTAATTTCATTCATATATGAATTTGATGTTCCTTTCTTCTTTCCTTTTGAATCTTTGAGGTGTATTAAATGCACTTGTGCAACATGCTTTAGAATTAAAAATTTTAAACTCTTGATCATATCCTCATAGCATGTCAGAAGCTTGATTTCAAGTCTTTGAATGGTTTAACTCTTCTAACTTTGTCTTTGTTTGACTTCCTTGCCTTGCTAACTTGTGATCCAAGCTTTGTGATACATTTTGTGGTGCCCCTCTTTTGTTATGCTTGTGAACCATGATGAAATGAATGAGTATGGATGTGAAGTGTTTTCTACTGACTTATAAAGTCTTTTATTGTATTCTTCTCTTTCTCCTTTGATCCTTGATTGATATTTACTTGTCAATTTAACATGGTGACAGGAAAGGAGCAACAGTTCATTAGTTTTGACCTAGTTATTGTTTGAGTTTGCTTGATGCTTCTTATAATTACTGCCTTTGATGTTTGCTATCATGTTTATTTTACACTCTCATAATTATATCATCATCCATCCTTTATTGGTTCATTATTTCTCTTTGAAATCACTAATTTATTTGTTGAATGTGCGAGGTACTTTGAGGAAAAGTTTTTTCATTTAGACTTGCAATTGTAGTGTTCCACTTTATTTGTGGAACACAATTGGTTGTGCTTGCACTATTCTGATGCTTGGTATATTTGTCATTCTTTTGCAGGATATATATATATATATATATATATATATGTGTGTGTGTGTGTGTGTGTGTGTGTGTGTGTGTGTGTGTGTGTGTGTGTGTGTGTGTGTGTGTGTGTGTGTGTGTGTGTGTGTGTGATTGTGACTGCTATAGTCTTGCTCTTGCAGCCGCAGTGCATATATTTGATGGTGTGATTTCTGACTTGACTTGTTTACTGATGCTAGCTTGCTTGAAGTTCTCTGGGTTTTTTTTGCTTGCTCATTTGCTACGGATAGTTATCCGTTTGGTATTGCACTATTTCCCTTTTACCGTTTCCACTCATTATTGCTTTCTATTGCATGATGGGACCTCCGTTTTTGATATATGTCAGGAGTCCCTTTGATTTATTTAAAGATGTGTTTAAGGAGATTCTGCATATGTACCTTACTTGCTACTCATGTTTAAACTCTTGTTTGTTTACTTATTTGGTATTTTCCATGATCCCTTAGGATTGCTCGTATAGGGTTAGTCCTCAAGCTAGACCTTAGGATAGGAATCCATGTATGCTAACTGTGATACGGTGGGAGAACTGACTTGGGTGTTTTGCGTTTTATTGCAAATGTTGCGGTTAGCAAGAGTCGCCACCGACTTTTCTTTTATCCAAAAGGAAAGACTAAAAAGAACAGGAAAGACCTTTGATATTGTTTCTTGAGTTCAGGGGGTAGATTATGAAAAGGGAAGGTGTTAGCACCCTTTTCATCCATAGTTATCTATGGTCTCTTAGTTTCTTTCTAGATCACTTGCTTTTGTTTGAAAATGTGCTTTGTGTGGTTTTTGAAAGTATTTTGAAAAGGTGCCATCATTTAGGCAAACTTTGTAATAGTTCTCGTTCGTAAGAACGTATACAAAGTGTTGATCTTTTGAAAATGTTTCAAGTTTGGAAAATGTTTTGAAAGTGTTTTTGAAAGTGTTGGTGTTTGTTTTGAAAATAAGTAAGAGTGTTTGATTTGAAATTGAGCAAGCAACTAGGAACAATCTACCTACTTAAAAGTATTTGTTCATTTCTTCCTTTCCTTTGATATTGCTATCTTACCATTGATTTGGTAAGAATCCCTATCTTTCGATGTAAAGGGACGGGCGTGGGTCATCGTATATCCATGATAGAAATGTTGTGAGGTATCTTAGCAATTCTCTTTGAGGGACTAAGATCATTTTGAAAGGCAATATTTGATAGCATCATCGAGGGACTATGATCTTGTATTTTTGATTGCTTTTTGCTAAGATATCCCACATGTATAACATGGCCATTTTTATAAGCCAACAAAATGGAATTACCCTAAGGGTGCAAGTGTGCAAGTGTGTTAATTTACATGCATTGTTTTGTCTTGAATTAGGGTTTGCTAACTTGTTGATTTTAGTCTTTCCATATAAACCCTAATTATTAGCATTAATATAAAGCGATAAATTGCGGAAAATAAAAATACTAAGCTAATACATCATTAGGGGAGGCGGTATACAAATTTACAAATGGGGATTTTGCAAGAAAATTAACTCTAATTAACTATTACAACCATATTGAATAATTGTACAATAATTGAAAATAAAATGCATGAATATAAAATGGAAAAAGAAATGATTTTTGTTTAGATTTTTATGAAATAGGTTTTAACCTAATTAACTAAAAGAAATGATTAATTAAATTAAGAAAATTAAACCAAAATTAATTAAGAAAAGAAAATAAATTTAATCAAGAAATTGTTTTTAGGGTTTTTTATGAAAACAAGGTTTTTATTTAATTAAACTAGTATAAAAATTAATTAAAAGAAAAATCCAAATTCTAAGTTAATTTAATTAAAATAAACTAAAACCAAGGTCTAATATTTAGAAATGTAAATAAATTTATAATAAGAAAATATTTTTGGTCTTTTGTCTTAATGAAATAAAAGTATATTAATATATAAATAATAAAAATATTTTTTTGAGATTTGTTACTAATAAAAATAAAAATAATAATAATATTAAAAAGAAAATAAGATAAGAAAAATAAAATAAAGGTCAGGAGGGTGTGAAATTTATTTAAGGTGTATGGAAGTAGAACTGTTTTGTTTTAGTTTGGGCCCAATATGATTTTTGGTCAGATCAAAGAGAAAAATAAAAAATGTGAAGTGGACTGTGTTGTTATGGAAATCAGGGGGGGTCAAATTGAGTAAAAAGTACAAGGCCCGGTGTGATACGGTGGGAGAATTGACTGTGAGTTTTGCGTTTGTATTCGCACTTGTTCGGTTGAGCAAGAGTCGCCACCGACTTTTTATTTTATCCTAAAGGAAAGGTTGAAAAAGCACAGCAAAAACCTTTTGAGATATTTCGTGGGTCCGGGGGGTAGATTATGAAAAGGGAAGGTATTAGCACCCTTTTTATCCATGGTTATCCATGGGCTCTTAGTTACTTGGTTTTTTTAGATCACTTGCCTTGATTTTTGATTGCTTGAAAATGGTGTGTATGTGTGTGTGTTTTTGAAAATGTTTTGGAAGAAGATGCCTTGTCTTAGGCTACCCTTGTAACAATTCTTTACTCGAATGTTTTACAAAGGTGTGTATCTTTTCGAAAAGATGTTTCAAAATGTTTTGAGAGTTTGTTTTGAAAGTGTTTGTGGAATGTGGTTTTTGAAAAGAAGACAAGTGTTTTTGCAAGTTGATCTCAAGTAACTAAGAGTTTTGTCTACCCTATTGTACTCAAAGGTTTTCTCTATGTTTTCAACCCTTTTTAACAATTTTGTTCCACCATTGAATTAGGTGGACAATCTTGCGTTTAGGATGTTTAACGGGACGGGCGCGGGTCATCGTACGGACCATGAATGCAATGATGCCAAGTGTCTTTAGCAATTTGCTTTGAAGGGACTATGATCATTCCATTTAGGCAACTTTCGAAAGCGTCATCGAGGGACTTATGATCATTTGAATTCGTTTTGCCAAAGATACTCGACGTGCAAGCATGGCCCATTTTGGAAGGCAACATGTGGGATTACCCTAGAGGGTGCAAGTGTGATTGTGTATTGATTTCATGTATTTGTCTTGTATTAGGTTATCTAGCGTTTGATTTTATGTACATGCAAACCCTAGGTCTAACCATGGTATAATTGAAAGCGGTAAATTGCAGAAATGTAAAGTCTACGCTATTACAGAATAAGTATCCGGGAGTGGGGGTACAAATTTACAAATGGGGATGAGACTTTAGGAATGTAGTGTCCAATAAGTTACAACCAAATCGAATTTGCAATCAAATGTAAATGTAACGAATATACAAAATAGGCAAATGTATAATGTATCAAATATGAGTATATTGTGTAAGTGTATGTATATATGTGTATGTAATTATTTACAGGTGCGACAATGTGAATTAATGTATTGCTTAAGCATTGTTTTAACCTAATGGTGAGAATTAAATATTTGCTTAATTTGTAATCTTGTATATTTCTTTAATATGTACAAAAAGAAAGTTTTAATGAAAAAGAAAAATGTTTTCAATTTTAATTATATTGTGTGTAAAAGATACATTTCATTTATTATGTACAAAAAAGAAAATTTAAGAAAAGAAAATGTTATAAGTCTGAAAATTGTCATTTTAAGTTTGATATAAATTTGTATCTTTATGTTTTGTTTTTAATATATACAAAAAAGGATATTTTAATTAAAAGATAGAAAGAATGTTTTTTTATTTTAATTATATTATGTCAAAAAATGCATCTTTCAAATATTATATACAAGTGGTGTTTCCAGAGTCATTCTTATGCATTTGTATTTTATTTAATTATGTTAGTATATTTTTTCAAAAGAGTTAAGTTAAAACAAGATTTTAGTTTGTAACAAATAAAATGAAATGAAGAGAAGAATAAAATGGGCTTGGGAGAGTGTTATGGGCTTGTACAGAAAAATGAATGAGGGGGGGTGTGAGTTGGAAACGTGGAAAGGCTTGGGCGCTTCAGATGAGGTTATGGCCCAAGTAGGCTTATGAAGGTTTTAGGGTTAAACAAATTGTTTCATTTGGGAATTGTTTTAGGGTTTGGAGGGAGCAGCGGCGTTGCTAGTTCCACTTTGTCTTCTCCGTTTGCCTTCGTCCTTTGGCCATGGTTGTTGAACAGCGCCTCCTCGCCTGAGCCACCAACGCTACCCCCTAAACTCTCCTTCCTCCATAGCTCGAGCCCAGTGGTCTTACGAAACAAGGTTTGATTTTGATGTTTTATACTCTCTTACGAATTGCATGCTTATTTCGTTTTGAACTTTGACCTTAAACTTTTGTTATTATTGAGGTGGCGGAAGAAAAAGAGAGAGAAAGGCGTACTACCTTTGTTTTCTAGAGATGGAGGAGAGGTAGGGTAGGTGGTGCTCCGGAAGCTTGCCAGCGGGGATGCGGTGCTGATGAACTCTTTGAGCTTCCTGGTATCTTTACCTTTTTGCCATTTTAGGGTTTTGTGATGATATTGACTGAAAACCCTTTTGAAAATTCACTTATTTCTTCTTCTCTTCTACTGTATGCTCGTTGCTTATGTTGCCTTTAATGCTTGAGATGCTTCTTTTACTTGTCCCTGAGTTGCCTTGCTCTGAGTTGCCTCAGTATTTCTTTACCTCCTCCTTCTATTGCCTTGAATGTTTGCCCTTTTTTACTGCCCAATGATGAGTTTTCTGAGGGCTTAGAGTTGGTATAGGCTTGACAGGCTGATGCTTCTACTGGTTAGGCTAGTTTTTGTTTGAGGGTTCAAGCTGGTTTGGGATTTTGGACTGGTTTATGCAGTAACTTGAGGGTGTTTTTGGATTATGGACATATGTGGTTTTAAAAGCTTTACATTTTTGCTTCTTCTTGAATGGTAGGCTTTTGGTTTGAAACTGGCTCTTGGCCTTGGATGAATTTTCTGGTTATTTTGTTTTGATATGGTTTATGGTTTAGGCTGATGCAGGTGAGGCTTGTGGTGAATTCACAGGTTTTAGCTTTAGTGAGGCTTCAGGCCGGTTATTTTAGTTTGATTGCAGGTTTTGGGCATATGTTAGTTATGTTTTGTGTGCTTGAAGGCTTTAGGCAGATTGTGTGTTTTTGAACTGATTATTGTGAACTGGCCTTTACTGCAGGTTTGCTTTTATTCAGCAGACTTGGCCTTTGTTCATCAGGCTTGGACTTTAGTTCAGTAGGCTTGGCCTTTGTTCAGTAGGCTTGGCCTTTGTTCAGCAGGCTTGGCCTTTGTTCAGCAGGTTTGGCCTTTTGGATGCTTAGGCTGGAAGGTTTTGACAGTTGTGGTTATCTCTCTTTGATATCTTTCTGATCTCCTCTCTCTACTGTGTTCAGTTTGTTTCTTTTTATCTTTTTCTTCCCGCCTAAAGCCTAAACCTGCTTTCTTTGTTCTCTTTATCTTCTCTCTCAGTACAGTTTGCATTAAAATATTATTTATGCTTTGTACTTTCTGAAAGGGCAACTTGGGAAATGATGAAAATGAGTATGTTGCTTGCATATCATGCTTTCTCTGCATATTTTTCCCTTCTTTTGACAGCTTATTGTACTTTGTATCTTTGGATATCCTTCTAAATCTTCTCTATTGACAACTTGGGTACCCTTTTGGATAGTAACTTGTACTTTTGGCAGAAAGTTTGAGTTTGGACTTTCTGTTTGTATATGCTGTTTGCTTTTGAACTATGCAGTTTGACAATTTTTGAATTGTGCAATTTTGACTTTTGTGCATTCATTTTTAGCAAATAAACATTCATCCCTCTTTGTGAACCGGGAGAAATCCCGTGATTTGCAGAGAGGGTTAACTGATCCCCATCAGTTGCCCTTAATGATGAATTTTATATTTGTCTCTTTTATTTATCTGCTATTGACTTTCCTTTTTTTCTTTTTGCAGATGAATAATTAAAATGGAGCACTGGAGCGAGGGATAGCAGATGAAGAATTGAAGAATAGAAAATGTTTAGGATAGTTTTTTATTTAAGTTTAAATCACTGTAAAATTATTGTCGTAAACAAATTGTAAACAATAATTGTACGAATAATTTAAAAGTAAATAAAAAGTTTTTATCCAATTAATTCTTTTTATCCTTTATTGTTTATTTATTATTTAAAATTCTTTGAATTATAATAAATGGAAAATAAATTCCACTCTTTTAATCCTAGAATAATAAGTAATTAAATAAACAATGCTTTAGTATTTGATCAGTTAAACCTGGCATTTCCAACGTCCAAAGCAAAACAACAGTTAATCAAAACAACTGATCAGGCGCATTCCCTTTTCACTGATTTTTACCCAACACTGCAAAATTCAAACTGAATGTGTCCTTTCACTGATTTAATCATACAGACGTGAATTCAATCCAAATGCATTCTTTATATTGATTAAGCCAAATAATGCGTATTCAAACCAAATCCCGGAACAACTTGCAAAGCACCGTAGAATTAAATCTTTATGAAGAATCGCGTATGAACAACCCTAATTCCTGATTAAATGCCAAAGAACGTTCGCCTGATCAAAGCTGAGCCAAAATCAACCAAAACCCTAAGCCAATTGTTTGAAACATTCTAGAGCCCTGAAAATCAATAAAAACCCTAATTGTGTCTGACTGACGAGAAAAGTCTGTTTGACCGATTCTTGAGCCAATCTGAAAAAATCAGGAAACGCCTGAAGCTGTGATTTCTTGTGGAAAAATGCGAGGGCAAATTTTGGGGTACAACAGTTGCCCCTGTTCAATCTTCTTGGACCTGAAGAGTTAGATTGGCAAGTTTGCCTTTCGCGACTTGAAGGTAAAAGAAGATTGGACACTAAAGTACCCAGAAAATTTGCGCTCGGCGATGTGATGGCAGAGGTGAATGGGCTTACAGATGCCATTTGGTGATGGGCTTAAAGATGCCATCTGATGTGATAGAATCTTGTCGGGGGATGGGCTTATAGATGCCATCTGAGAATGGGCTTAAAGATGCCATTTGGTGATTTTGAACTGTATGTCAATGGTGAGTGGACGAGTATCAGAAAGGCCTCCCTGTTTTGGAACATCTCTGAACTGGGGGTCTGAATAAGCAATAGATTGACATCCGTGTCCGGAGAATCCGTGAACTGTTTTCAGGAGTTGAGAAGAGTAAGCCATAGAGCCACATCCGTTGTTGGGAAGCGTCCGTGAACTGTTTTCAGAAGTTGAGGAGAGTTTGAACAAGCGATAGGTTAACATCCGTTACTAGAGAACCCGTGAACTGTTTTCAGAAGTCTTGAAGTTGAATAAGCAATAGAGCAGCATCCGTTGTTGGGAAGCGTCCGTAAACTGTTTTCAGAAAAATTGCATCTGAACAAGTTGGTAGATTAACATCCGTTGTTGGGAAGAATCCGTAAACTGTTTTCAGAAAGTTGCATCTGAACAAGTTGGTAGATTAACATCCGTTGTTGGGAAGAATCCTTAAACTGTTTTCAGAAGTCTTGAGAAGAATCTGAACAAGTGATAGGTTAGCGTCCGTTACTGGAGAACCCGTGAACTGTTTTCAGAAATCTTGAAGTTGAATAAGCAATAGAGCAGCATCCGTTGTTGGGAAGCGTCCGTAAACTGTTTTCAGAAAAATTGCATCTGAACAAGTTGGTAGATTAACATCCGTTGTTGGGAAGAATTCGTAAACTGTTTTCAGAAAGTTGCATCTGAACAAGTTGGTAGATTAACATCCGTTGTTGGGAAGAATCCGTAAACTGTTTTCAGAAGTCTTGAGAAGAATCTGAACAAGTGATAGGTTAACGTCCGTTACTGGAGAACCTGTGAACTGTTTTCAGAAATCTTGAAGTTGAATAGGAACCGGTGTAGGGCTTCCTGATGATGCGTCCGTGTAAAACTGCATCTGCATGAATCTGGAATAAGTATCAGAATGTCGCCGTGTTTGGGTCACATCTGAACTGTCTCTGAGTGAATCTGGAATAAGTATCAGAATGTCGCCGTGTCGGGGTCACATCTGAACTATCTCTGAGTGAATCTTGGAAGATGATCTGTGTCTGTCGACTGATCTTACCTGAAAAGGTAAAGGGTTAGTTGTATGCAATGTTATGATGCATGATGCAATGTATGTGACATAAATATTTACGACATGAATGTGATGAATGCGCATGTAAGCTGGAGAGCTGTCTTGCTGAGGATAGATGGATCCTGGATGACTGAAGATAAAAGAATCTTGACTGCTGCCGGGGAGAACAACTCTTGGGCTGCTGCTGTGGAGGGCAAGAGTCTTCAACTATTAAAAATGAGAAGTCTTGGGACCACTGTTGGGAAAATTAGAAGCTTGGGTTGTATGCCAAACTACTGGGGACTTCCTGTTTTGAGGAGATCTGTGTAGGATTTCCTGATGATGAGTCAGTGTAAAACTGCATCGAGTTTTTGAACACTTTTGACATTCGAATGCCCCAAGTGGTGATGTAGATAACTTCCATGGCTTGTTACAGGTGTTGATCTTCAATCGGTCGTCCACAGATGTTTCCTGGCTTGTTACAGGTGTTGATCTGGAACTCTTCAGACGTGCCCTGGCTAGATACAGGAATCGAGTCTGGAAATAGTCGTCAACAGATATGCCCTGGCTGGATACAGGAATCGAGCCTGGAAATAGTCGTCAACAGATATGCCCTGGCTGGATACAAGAATCGAATCCTCAAACTCTTCAGACGTGCCCTGGCTAGATACAGGAATCGAGTCTGGAAATGTGATAGTTAACAGATATGCCCTGGCTGGATACATGAATCGAATCTTCAAACTCTTCAGACGTGCCCTGGCTAGCTACATGAATCGAGTCTGGAAATGTGATAGTTAACAGATATGCCCTGGCTGGATACAGGAATCGAATCTTCAAACTCTTCAGACGTGCCCTGGCTAGATACAAGAATCGAGTCTGGAAATGTGATAGTTAACAGATATGCCCTGGCTGGATACAGGAATCGAATCTTCAAACTCTTCAGACGTGCCCTGGCTAGATACAGGAATCGAGTCTGGAAATGTGATAGTTGATTTGTTGAACACTTTTGACATTCGAATTCCCCAAGTGATGATGAAGGAGTCTTGAATCAGATTACTCTGCATATTGAGAGATTTCTTGAAACCTTGACTGGACTGCCCCAGGTTAAACTAACTCTGAAAGATCTGTTGAAACCTTGACTGGACTGCCCCAGGTTGATTGGATGGTGACATGTCATGCCCCTTGCTGATAGGAGATTTGTAATGGAAGTGTCATCCTCTTGAAGTGATTTTAACTTACTGAGAGAGTTTTCGTTCCTCCAGACATTCGTTGTATGAAATTCTTCGCTGTCAAACAAAAAGCCAAATGCAGACAGTGATATTCAAACAATGCAAAGTTTATGTTTGTCTAGAAGTTTTGAAAAATGCGTTTTTTAGCAGAAAACTTTTTATAAGACAGATCAACACAAGATTTAGAGCAAAGCCTTACAGGAGTCAGGATACCTTTTGTAACAGTATGCTTTCGAACTAACCCATGCTTCAATTAGGACTTTTGAAGGGTTGTAACGTGGCTTGGTTCACGGTTTAAGAAACAAAGGATAAAGGCTCAAAGTATATTTGTACCCACCCGCTCTTCGTGATGTTCTTCAACCTAAGCTCAGTTAATTGTGCGTCACACTATGTTTTGAGTTTGGAACGACTTTTGGGCGATGGTTCACCAGTTGGATTTGGGGAGACAGTCATCATCTCCTCTTTTCTTTTTCAACATTTTTCATGTTGTTGAGGATTTTGTAACGACCTCACTATTTTGATTTTGATTTGTTATCCCTAACTTTTGCCTGACTGTTCCCATTTTCGAGATTACAGTCAGCGGGATGCCCCAGCTTTCTTAAGCCTCCTTTATAGGTTTTGGCTTGGTGGGATTTTCTCTTTTGAGAGATTGACTGTCTATGTGATAGGGAACCACCCTTGTCTTTTGATTCCAAAGGAGTGCTTTCTTTTTCGATGTCGTTCGTTGTATTACGAACTGAGAGTTTGCGACTTTAATGCGCATTTTCTTTTGAATTAACTGAGATACTACCCTGCCCCGGGTTTATATCAAAGGTTTTGATTGTTTAGAACAGAAAACTCCTACTTCTTTGGCTCGAAGGGGTTGACTAGGGATTATCTTCCTTATGACTCCAGTGTTTGGGATTTGAAAGAAATGCCTGTACATCATCAGCAAGGTCTGTTCAAAAGCATACTGTATAAGATCATAGTATTGTTTCGTCATCCTCCCTCTAAAGGCTTGCAGCTTTTTATCAAGAGTCAAATATCATAAAGAAAAGCATAAGAGTAGTGAAACGAATGGATGAATTCAAGACAAACATATGCAATGCATTAATGAAAACAAAGTTTAACATCAACAGATAATTGTTTGACAGCAAAAGAAATTATAACTTTGAAAATTCAAAAAGAAGCAAAAGTCTTTCAGCTTGAGCTTCGTCACTTCAAGTGGAGAACCCTTTAACGGAAGATTTTCATCTCGCCGTCTGGCATGAATTCCAGCACCCCAATGTCGATCAGATCTTGAATCTTGTTCTTCAAGGCCCAACAGTCGTTGGTGTCGTGTCTCGGGCTGTAGGAATGGTAAACACAAAATGCATCAGGACGGTAGTTAGGAGAGGAGATATTGAGCTTCTGAGGAGGGTCCTTTAGGGTAAGCAGGTTGACCTCCAACAGGCGCTTCAGTATGAAGAATGATGGTATTTCAGTCTCTGTGAACTGTCTTCCCGACGTTTCTTGCTTACGCCGATTACCCCGTTGACGCTGGCGAGGTTGTTGATGGGCTTGTGACCCTGAAGCAAGCGAAGGAGCCTTCCCCTTGTCTTCTTGAGTGGATGGAGGCTGAGCGGTGACTTGCTCTTCAACCTCAGATGTTTGCCCCAGTTGGTTGTTTGGAAGCAGTTGGCGAACAAGAACTCTGAGTTCCTCTTGTCTTTGAGATAGGTCTTGGATGAGAGCCATCTGGCCCACCAACTGTCCCATCACTTGGGTCCTCAATGTTGTCAGATCAAACTGCATCTCTGCAAGCTGATCACTCCTGGCATTGTTGGAATTCTCCAAACCCTTGGTGAGGAGAGCTTTCATTTCTTCTTGCCCCAGAGACAAGTTCAGGAACATCTCCTGCAGCTGAGCCGTCTGGTCTTGGATGTCTTTGACAGACCTTTCTAGGGCCATCTCTTACTGAAATAAACAACAGGAGAGTAAGGAAACCTGAAAAAGGAAAGACTGTCAAAATGCAATGCATGATATGTGGATGCATGCTTTCAAGGATCTCTTGGGGTAAACACAAGAAAATGTTAGAGGTTGAACTTTGCTCTTGGATTGGAGAACTTCGCACCAGCGGATGTCTTTCCACTAGAATCAAGCTCACCATGTCAAGTGGGTCATCGCCACTGATTCAAGTTGTTGCACTTGATCCTTGATTTGGAGAACTTTGTATCGGTGGATGTCTTTCCACGAGAATCAAGCTCACCATGTCGAGTGGGTCATAGCCACTGATTCAAGTTGTTGTACTTGATCTTTGATTGGTATTGGTTAGAGGAGAAACCTCTTGACCCTTGGTAGACGTCTGGTTCAACGTAATCCTGCATCAAAAGAACCCTCGAGATCCTTGAAATGGTTATTGAAAATGCTATGGTATGATGTCATGATGTTATGTACATGTATGCGAAAAGCAAGCGAGTGTATATATAGGCAAACATATTCACACAAAGCAAACAAGTCCTTAGGTTTAGGCTTGCATGGGGTTCAGATACTACCCTCTTTCAGTTTCGTTGGTTAAAACCTGTCCTATCAAAAGTAACCGGGTTCTAGAGGATCTCAAATCATTGGCTACCCTCGATCGGTCATAACTCCAACATCGCTATCTTTTCTTGCGGCCGGAACCATCGCGAGAGTTTAGCCTCAATGAGTGTAGCATACTGCTACTGTTCTAATGGCCAAGTTGGGTCAATTTAGGGTTCTAAGGTCGGTTGGTGCTTAATGACTCCTTGGAAGACCCATATTCTCCCCGTTTCAACACAAGGGATATCGGTACAGACCAAGGTGCCACACCAACGTAGCCACTGCTTCACCCATGTCGGTATACCCCGGACAGGTCCTCGCAGATTATGCTACCTAAAAAGGTTTCCCCCAGATCCGGGTTAGGATCTATGAAACTCCGATACAAAGCCCACAAATGTAAAAGCAAACAAAGCAATCAATTGAAAACAAAGGTGATCTAAACCCTAAGGTAACCCCACTTTGAGTAGTATCCCCAGCAGAGTCGCCAGTTCTGTGATATGGTGGGAGAACTGACTGTGAGTTTTGCGTTTGTATTCGCACTTGTTCGGTTGAGCAAGAGTCGCCACCGACTTTTTGTTTTATCCTAAAGGAAAGGTTGAAAAAGCACAGCAAAAACCTTTTGAGATATTTCGTGGGTCCGGGGGGTAGATTATGAAAAGGGAAGGTATTAGCACCCTTTTCATCCATGGTTATCTATGGGCTCTTAGTTACTTGGTTTTTTTAGATCACTTGCCTTGATTTTTGATTGCTTGAAAATGGTGTGTATGTGTGTGTGTTTTTGAAAATGTTTTGGAAGAAGATGCCTTGTCTTAGGATACCCTTGTAACAATATTTACTCGAATGTTTTACAAAGGTGTGTATCTTTTCGAAAAGATGTTTCAAAATGTTTTGAGAGTTTGTTTTGAAAGTGTTTGTGGAATGTGGTTTTTGAAAAGAAGGCAAGTGTTTTTGCAAGTTGATCTCAAGTAACTAAGAGTTTTGTCTACCCTATTGTACTCAAAGGTTTTCTCTATGTTTTCAACCCTTTTTAACAATTTTGTTCCACCATTGAATTAGGTGGACAATCTTGCGTTTAGGATGTTTAACGGGACGGGCGCGGGTCATCGTACAGACCATGAATGCAATGATGCCAAGTGTCTTTGGCAATTTGCTTTGAAGGGACTATGATCATTCCATTTAGGCAACTTTCGAAAGCGTCATCGAGGGACTTATGATCATTTGAATTCGTTTTGCCAAAGATACTCGACGTGCAAGCATGGCCCATTTTAGAAGGCAACATGTGGGATTACCCTATAGGTGCAAGTGTGATTGTGTATTGATTTCATGTATTTGTCTTGTATTAGGTTATCTAGCGTTTGATTTTATGTACATGCAAACCCTAGGTCTAACCATGGTATAATTGAAAGCGGTAAATTGCGGAAATGTAAAGTCTACGCTATTACAGAATAAGTATCCGGGAGTGGGGGTACAAATTTACAAATGGGGATGAGACTTTAGGAATGTAGTGTCCAATAAGTTACAACCAAATCGAATTTGCAATCAAATGTAAATGTAACGAATATACAAAATAGGCAAATGTATAATGTATCAAATATGAGTATATTGTGTAAGTGTATGTATATATGTGTATGTAATTATTTACAGGTGCGACAATGTGAATTAATGTATTGCTTAAGCATTGTTTTAACCTAATGGTGAGAATTAAATATTTGCTTAATTTGTAATCTTGTATATTTCTTTAATATGTACAAAAAGAAAGTTTTAATGAAAAAGAAAAATGTTTTCAATTTTAATTATATTGTGTATAAAAGATACATTTCATTTATTATGTACAAAAAAGAAAATTTAAGAAAAGAAAATGTTATAAGTCTGAAAATTGTCATTTTAAGTTTGATATAAATTTGTATCTTTATGTTTTTGTTTTTAATATATACAAAAAAAGGATATTTTAATTAAAAGATAGAAAGAATGTTTTTATTTTATTTTAATTATATTATGTCAAAAAATGCATCTTTCAAATATTATATACAAGTGGTGTTTCAAGAGTCATTCTTATGCATTTGTATTTTATTTAATTATGTTAGTATATTTTTTCAAAAGAGTTAAGTTAAAACAAGATTTTAGTTTGTAACAAATAAAATGAAATGAAGAGAAGAATAAAATGGGCTTGGGAGAGTGTTATGGGCTTGTACAGAAAAATGAATGACGGGGGGGGGGGGGGGGGGGGGTGAGTTGGAAACGTGGAAAGGCTTGGGCGCTTCAGATGAGGTTATGGCCCAAGTAGGCTTATGAAGGTTTTAGGGTTAAACAAGTTGTTTCATTTGGGAATTGTTTTAGGGTTTGGAGGGAGCAGCGGCGTTGCTAGTTCCACTTTGTCTTCTCCGTTTGCCTTCGTCCTTTGGCCATGGTTGTTGAACAGCGCCTCCTCTCCTGAGCCACCAACGCTACCCCCTAAACTCTCCTTCCTCCATAGCTCGAGCCCAGTGGTCTTACGAAACAAGGTTTGATTTTGATGTTTTATACTCTCTTACGAATTGCATGCTTATTTCGTTTTGAACTTTGACCTTAAACTTTTGTTATTATTGAGGTGGCGGAAGAAAAAGAGAGAGAAAGGCGTACTACCTTCGTTTTCTGGAGATGGAGGAGAGGTAGGGTAGGTAGTGCTCCGGAAGCTTGCCGGCGGGGATGCGGTGCTGATGAACTCTTTGAGCTTCCTGGTATCTTTACCTTTTTGCCATTTTAGGGTTTTGTGATGATATTGACTGAAAACCCTTTTGAAAATTCACTTCTTTCTTCTTCTCTTCTACTGTATGCTCGTTGCTTATGTTGCCTTTAATGCTTGAGATGCTTCTTTTACTTGTCCCTGAGTTGCCTTGCTCTGAGTTGCCTCAGTATTTCTTTACCTCCTCCTTCTATTGCCTTGAATGTTTGCCCTTTTTTACTGCCCAATGATGAGTTTTCTGAGGGCTTAGAGTTGGTATAGGCTTGACAGGCTGATGCTTCTACTGGTTAGGCTAGTTTTTGTTTGAGGGTTCAAGCTGGTTTGGGATTTTGGACTAGTTTATGCAGTAACTTGAGGGTGTTTTTGGATTATGGACATATGTGGTTTTAAAAGCTTTACAGTTTTGCTTCTTCTTGAATGGTAGGCTTTTGGTTTGAAACTGGCTCTTGGCCTTGGATGAATTTTCTGGTTATTTTGTTTTGATATGGTTTATGGTTTAGACTGATGCAGGTGAGGCTTGTGGTGAATTCACAGGTTTTAGCTTTAGTGAGGCTTCAGGCCGGTTATTTTAGTTTGATTGCAGGTTTTGGGCATATGTTAGTTATGTTTTGTGTGCTTGAAGGCTTTAGGCAGATTGGGTGTTTTTGAACTGGTTATTGTGAACTGGCCTTTACTGCAGGTTTGCTTTTATTCAGCAGGCTTGGCCTTTAGTTCAGTAGGCTTGGCCTTTGTTCAGTAGGCTTGGCCTTTGTTCAGCAGGCTTGGCCTTTGTTCAGCAGGCTTGGCCTTTGTTCAGCAGGTTTGGCCTTTTGGATGCTTAGGCTGGAAGGTTTTGACAGTTGTGGTTATCTCTCTTTGATATCTTTCTGATCTCCTCTCTCTACTGTGTTCAGTTTGTTTCTTTTTATCTTTTTCTTCCTGCTTAAAGCCTAAACCTGCTTTCTTTGCTCTCTTTTTCTTCTCTCTCAGTACAGTTTGCATTAAAATATTGTTTATGCTTTGTACTTTCTGAAAGGGCAACTTGGGAAATGATGAAAATGAGTATGTTGCTTGCATATCATGCTTTCTCTGCATATTTGTCCCTTCTTTTGACAGCTTCTTGTACTTTGTATCTTTGGATATCCTTCCAAATCTTCTCTATTGACAGCTTGGGTACCCTTTTGGATAGTAACTTGTACTTTTGGCAGAAAGTTTGAGTTTGGACTTTCTGTTTGTATATGCTGTTTGCTTTTGAACTATGGAGTTTGACAATTTTTGAATTGTGCAATTTTGACTTTTGTGCATTCATTTTTAGCAAATAAACATTCATCCCTCTTTGTGAACCGGGAGAAATCCCGTGATTTGCAGAGAGGGTTAACTGATCCCAATCAGTTGCCCTTAATGATGAATTTTATATCTGTCTCTTTTATTTATCTGCTATTGACTTTCCATTTTTTCTTTTGCAGATGAATAATTAAAATGGAGCACTGGAGCGAGGGATAGCAGATGAAGAATTGAAGAATAGAAAATGTTTAGGATAGTTTTTTATTTAAGTTTAAATCACTGTAAAATTATTGTCGTAAACAAATTGTAAACAATAATTGTACGAATAATTTAAAAGTAAATAAAAAGTTTTTATCCAATTAATTCTTTTTATCCTTTATTGTTTATTTATTATTTAAAATTCTTTGAATTATAATAAATGGAAAATAAATTCCACTCTTTTAATCCTAGAATAATAAGTAATTAAATAAACAATGCTTTAGTATTTGATTAGTTAAACCTGGCATTTCCAACGTCCAAAGCAAAACAACAGTTAATCAAAACAACTGATCAGGCGCATTCCCTTTTCACTGATTTTTACCCAACACTGCAAAATTCAAACTGAATGTGTCCTTTCACTGATTTAATCATACAGACGTGAATTCAATCCAAATGCATTCTTTATATTGATTAAGCCAAACAATGCGTATTCAAACCAAATCCCGGAACAACTTGCAAAGCACCGTATAATTAAATCTTTCTGAAGAATCGCGTATGAACAACCCTAATTCCTGATTAAATGCCAAAGAACGTTCGCCTGATCAAAGCTGAGCCAAAATCAACCAAAACCCTAAGCCAATTGTTTGAAACATTCTAGAGCCCTGAAAATCAATAAAAACCCTAATTGTGTCTGACTGACGAGAAAAGTTTGTTTGACCGATTCTTGAGCCAATCTGAAAAAATCAGGAAACGCCTGAAGCTGTGATTTCTTGTGGAAAAATGAGAGGGTAAATTTTGGGGTACAACACCCGGGAGGGGAAGGCCCAAGCGCGTTGGTTCAAGCAAAAAATGGGGAAAATGTGAAAAAAATAGGCAAAAAGGGTACCACTAGGGCTCGAACCCAGGTCTCATAGGTAACAGGCGTGCACTTTAACAACTAGGGTGGTGATACATCCGTTAACTTAAACAAAACAATAAATATGTAACATAAATCTTGCTCTGAATGTACTTCATCTTCAACCTCCAGCCAAAGGATATGTAACTTATTCATTTCTCATCCATTCACAAAACTTCCAACATCAAACTTGTTAGAAATTTTCTCACGATTCTGAATATGTAAATAACTTAAGCTAATTCTCAAAGATGAGCATGAATTTCTAACAGTACCAAATTCTGACCTAAATATTTTCAGAGATTCAAACTCAAAATTCTCCCTACTCAAGCAACATAAATGAAATCTATGGACATGTATAGTTTCAGGGAAATGATGTCTACATTTTATATTCACAAATGCAAGCCTAACAATGCCTAAATATGAAGGTAGAAGTTCAAGAAAAATACCTCAAAACTGGAAATCGTGAAATGAGTTTGAGCTTGTTTCAAGCGATGGTGATGATCAGGTTAGCTTCCTTGAGTCTCTAGGAAGCTAATGCAATGCTTAGCTTGAGTTGAGAGTGGCTGGAATGGCCTGGAGAAGTACAACTGCAATGCTCTATTTTTGATGTGAGGAAGCTTTTAAAACTAAAAGGCCAAGAAACGCACGAGGGAAATAGAAGTTTGAAGTTCAAAGCCATAAATGACACAAAAATGGAGGTTTTATGCAATCTGAGTTTTCAGGGAGTTTGGGAGTGCTTTCAATCGTGTGTTAACTTGCAAATAACTTGTATGGTTATATGAAAAAGGTTAGAGGGCTTGAGGCGGTCAGAAGTACAAGATATAAATTTATGGCTATGTTACTTGATTTTGAAGAAAAGTGGAAAACATGGTTTCAAGGCATAGTACAAGCATGGCCTGAGTTTATGGGAGGCTCTATACATGTTGCTTTTTCCTTTGACATTACTTATGTTCAGATGGAATAAGTTAGGAGCTTTATGTATTGACTTTGTGATTAAAGTCACTTTTCCAAAATGGAAGTGTGAACTTTATTCCAATAATGGAATAATCACTTGGACAATGACTCAAACACTTGGATCTTAGCTCAAAAAGTTGTGTAATCTTCTAATTATGGATATATTTAGAGGTTAGAAGCCTGCAAAGTAAGATTTGTGCAGCATGGGTGTGGATTTGAATTCTTGTTCATCATGGAAATGACCTATAATTCAAGAATGAATGTCAAACATGATCACAATGAGTTCTTGGACATTTTGGAAAGCTTGTAAAATCCTATACAAACTTTATGTTGTACATTTTTGAAAATTACTCTTGGAACTATGTGAAAAATTTCAATGAAGTTAGGTTAAAATCCTGCCTAAACTAGGGCAAAATTTCACAAAGTTTCCAAGTTTCATGAACATGTATTCACAAAATCATAACTTGAAATCTATGAATTTATAGGAGAAGTTGTGTTCTATAATGTTTTAGATATCATTGAGATCTACAACTTTCATGTTGGAATTTTCCTTTGAATCATCTTGCATCATGATGGAAAATTGGTTCAAAGTTATGAAAAATAATGAAATTTTCAACACAGAAAAATTTCCAAGTTTAGAAATTATGACTTTTCAAAATGAAATTTTTACTTTTTGATTTCTTGATGAACAAGTTTATTATTTTGACATGTTTTGATAAATTGTGATCTTTGACACTTGATTTTGACCAAAAAGTCAAAGTTTTACTTTTCAGTGTATAGTTGACTTTTGATTAGTTGATTGGAAATTCATACGTCAATCAATTGATCTTGAGCAATGTTTTGAGCCGTGCCATTAGGTCAAAATTATGCATTTGAATCCTTGATATCATAACCTAAACCAATCGACCATTTGCTAGGTCAAAAATCAGAAATTGCACCTTCTCAGTCAAAACCCTAATTTTGACCATTTGCCCTTTTGATGATCTGATCAAATTTCTTAAGGAATTATGATCAAAACATGATCAAATGACATATATGAGTTCATAATGTTGATATGGATAAAAAATTGTGAATTTTGACTTTAAATTGATCACAGTTGACTTTTTCCCCAATACAACTGATTTTAGGTCAACTGATCAATTGACTGAGCAAAAATGTGATCCAAGACTTGAACCTTGACATGAGCAAACTTGAGGGTCCAAAATTATCCATGAAAGTCATATGAGGAATTGAGAGTTCATTTGTCCTTGTGCAATCTCAAACCCTAATTTTCACTCATCAATGCTTAAGGAAGTGTCTTGAGCTGATCAAACTCTGTGCAGTCTTGAATCCAAGGAAATCTTGTGAGAGATTTATTTGAGAAATGAGAGGGAAAATTTTGGGGTACAACACTAACATAGGGTAGAAACTTCCCTCTTTCATCCTCAACCTTAGGATCAAACATTATATGATAACATTAGGAGTAGTGTTAGGCTAGTTTCCCTTAGTTGTTTTTCCTTTCTTTGCATATTGCATCTTAAAACTAAAACTTCTTCTTGGTAAATCATAAAATATCTTTAATAAACTCAAATCCTTCTTCAAGGTAAAAAATACAAACCAATCTTATTTGTTTTCGCGCCTCTTGGCTTTGTTTTAAATCTTGTCAAATTGTTTTGCCATCCTTGCCATGACTTTTTGTTATCTTTTAGTCGATGTTTCGCCATCGCATATTCTTTTTCTAATGTTTCACCATCGCATATTCTTTTAGACGATGTTTTACCATCGCACATGTTTGTTATCCTACTTTGATTCTCAATTTCATTGTTAGGTGTGATGTTTTGTCCTCTGGTTTATTAATGTTTCGCCATCTTTTCCATGTTATCTTGCCATCTTTTAGTCGATGTTTCGCCATCGCATATTCTTTTGCCGATGTTTCTCCATTGCACATTCTTTTAGATGATGTAGCGCCATTGCACATGTTTGTTATCCTACTTTGATTCTCAATATCATTGTTAGTGAAATTCTGGCTGCAGATACTCAATGTCACGTTCAATGTTATGACACCGTATCTGACTTACTATATGACAGTAAATACAAAAGCAATAAAGAACACAATCAATTGTTTACCCAGTTCAGTGTGCAACAACACCTACTCTAGGGGCTACCAAGCCAGGGAGGAAATCCACTATAAGAGATGTTAATTCAGGAATAAACCAACCAGTTTATCTCCTTCACTTAAGACCTACCCAATGCAATTCCAATCTAAGTACAACTTAAACCTGAGTTCCTACTCACTCCCCCTCAATCACAGCAGTGATACATAAACCAATTTGACTTAAGAATTGATGAAGACACTCTTCAAAAACAAACACTTGATTAAGCTTCACAGCTTTTTAATCAAGCAACACAATCACTCGTGCTTCACAGCTTTGAGTGATGCACACAACTAACTTGACTCTGCTTCACAGCTTTAGTCAAGGAACATTCAAACACTCTTGCTTCAAAGCTTTGAGTGCTACACAACCCTTACAATTAGAAACCTATTCCAAGGCACTTATCACAATGATAATTACTTGGAGTACAATAATCAAATCTATACAGATTACAAATGATCTTCTGATCAATCAAGAGGGATGCTTGAAAAACAGCAGCTCTGTTGAATATATAGCAGCTGCAACTTCAGTTAGGGTTTCCAAAAACCTAGGGTTAATTCCGTTTGACCTAAAGACCAGGTCACATGACTTTATTAACCAGGTTAGGGTTGAGCTAGGTTACCCCTCAGAAAACGCAGGATTCTGTTCAGGAAGGACTGCGTTATTTCCTGAAAAAACTCAGACTTATCCAACCCTGCAATCCTGTTAGTTCAGATCAGGATGTCATAACATCTGTTATGACATCTGAGAAAACCTGTCTACTGATTTAGCAAAATGTGATCATTTTGCAAAATGCTCAGATACACACTTATAAACATCAGTATTTGAATTACAATATTTTTCTGCAAAGGTACCTAATGAGTCAGTACAAACTGAACTAGAATGTTATGACATCAGTCATGACATTCACACATACACTTGGGATTTACCAAAAATGCAAGCCAATACCTAAACACCTACAAACTCCCCCTTTGGCAGATTTTTGGCTAAAGACCCTAAACAATCAGAGATAGATAGCAGCAGAAATAAGTGACAGCAGAAAAATAGAATGTCAAGTACTAATTAAGTAAGTACCAAAATATCCTCCCCCTCTTTAGCCACAAATGGGCCAAAAATACATGTTCATAAAATTATACAGTTATCCAAAACAAAATAATAGCAGCAGAAAACAACTTCCAAACTCCACCAGATATCAACCAGCAACACCACCAAACAGCAATCAACCTTCAAGCACTGTCATCAGACTCTGAGGAGCTAGTTTCTTCAATGTTGAGATGTCCTTCACCTTCTTCCCTTCTGTTTTCTTCAGCTTCCTCCTTTTCTAGCCTGGCAATTAGAATTTCTAGGGTCCTTTTTCTAGCATCCAGCTCTTTGCAAGTTTCTTTTAAAACAGCTATGACATCTGATGTCTTGGACTGGGTCTTTACAGACGATGTCTCAGCTGATGTTATGACAATGTCTGGAGCATGAGATCCCTGAAACAGTTTGTAGTGCATGCCAAGGGCAGGAGCTCTTTTGCAGACTGTATCTCTTGCCACAAGGATATCAGGGTATTGTGCAAGGATGATTCCACAAAGAAGGGAGGGAAAGGCAATTGGTCCTTTGACAGCATAACTGCCAGCATGCTTTAAGGTTTGTTCAAAGATGTACCTCCCATAGTCAAAGGCAGTCTTGGTTCCCACAGCATAGATAAATCTCCCCAATCCTGTGGAGATAGTTGATTTGTGATTTGTAGGCACCCAGTTGGCTGCACCTATTTTATGCAAGATGGCAAATTTCATGCTGAGTTTACTAGCCTTCAGCTTCCCTTTCAAAGGCCAGCACTTTACTTGCCTGGCTGTGATGGTTAGACAAACTTCATTGTCAGTTGCCTCTAGATCAGGACAGTCCTCATTTGTTCTTCCAAGAAACTTGTTGATTTCTGATGGAGAGAACTTGACCCTTCTTCCTCTAACAAACACACTTTCAAAGTCAGCTGACCTTCCATCAGCACAATCATTAGACAAGTTCACTACAAACTCCTTGACCAGATTTTCATAGCATTTGTTAAACTTTATCACTGTCTTCATTAGTCCAGCATTCTTGATCAGGTCCATGATGTCTTTGCACTCCAAGGCATCATTGTTGAGTTCTCTCTCTAATGCTATTCTCTTTAAGCAAACATACTTCCATCTGTTTGCATTGTCAGGATGATGAAAAGAGATGTTGTCTGTTGGCACTTCAGGCACTCTAGCAATCTTGCTGGAGGGGAGCTTCCTTCTGATGGGAGTTTCTTCAATATCAATCTCAAATTCTGATTCCTCATCAGAATCAGAAGTTTCAGGTTCTTTACTCTTCTTAGAGATTGGTTGTCTAGCAGTATGCACCTGGGCCTTCTTCCCTTTTGTCTGAATACTTTTCTCAGCCATGCCTTCAGCCTTGGATTTCTTAGCATCAGGTTTATCATTCTGACTACTCTTTCTTTTCATCAATCTCCTAGCTATGCTAGGGTTCACATTAGCAATCAGTTCATTATCTGAGTAATCTTCATCCACATCAATGATAGGTGGATCAACAGCCTTTTCAGAGGGGTTCTGAATGTTGTCTTTTGGTGTCACAACATTCTCAGTGACATCTACATTTTCAGAAACTTCCACATTTGGACTTTCTGATTGATTTAAAGGGATAGAAATCCCCGGTACAGATTGGTTGCCACTCAGTATACTAGTAACCAGCCTAGCAATAGCTTGGTGAACTTGAACTGATCCTTCTCTATTAGGTACAGAAGACGAAGGATGAGAAGAATTACCAGAGGTTGTAGCTTGAGCTCTTCCTGCATGTCTGGTTCTGAGCTTTTTGACTCTGGCTGGGTCAGTTGCCATCTCCCTAAGAGGAGTGACCTCAAGAACTTCAGATTCTATGCATGTAGTGATTGCCCTAGAATCTTGGTCAGATGATGACGATGATGAGGAAGACGAAGTCGCCATGGTTGAAGACGATGTCTGAGACATTTTGATTGACTTTGAGTAATGGCAGCAGTTTGAGAAAAATCTTTGATTGGGAGGAGGAAACAGGTTGCAAGGATGAGAGAGGTAGAGGGTAAAAAGGAGTCTCTTCAACTTCTTAAAGCTTTTGAAGGAATTGTGAAAGAATATGATTAACCCACTAAATATAGACTTAATAAAATTAATCCCTTCAACCCTTGTTTTAAGCAAAATTAATTGCTATAATTTCTTATGTTGGTGAATACCCAACCTGCCCCTCAAATTTTCAAGTTTATTTCCAACAAGAGCCTTGGTAGAAGAATCAGTCAGCTGAAGCTTAGAGAAACTATGTTCCAGTTTAAATGACTTCTTCTCTTCAAAGTCAATAGGGTTCAAGGAAATGTTGATTGTTTTCAGATTGTCACAACATAATGTCACAACATCTTGTGTAACATTGTACTCAGGGAGCATCTGTTTTGACCAGATGTTTTGAGAACAGAATTTATTAGACTTGTTATTTCCAACATCCTTGTCAAGATGACTTAAGGTTCTGACAACACATTCTTCTTCAAGTTTATTTGTCACATCACAGATATTATCAACCTGTAGTTTTGGAGTTCTTCTGACAGTTTCCATAGAGATAGCTCTCTTCATTCTTCTTAGATGAAGGAGACCAAGCTTATGCTGCCACAGTTTCATCTCTTTTTCTTCTTTGATGATTTGACACATAGTGGAGATATCAGTGTTCTCAGGCTGCCACACGTAACAGTTATCTTTGGATTTGATTCCTCTCATTACAACTTCTAGTTTTTCATTAATTACTAGACATTCAGATCTTGAGAAGTTGACCTTGAATCCTAGATCACATAATTGAAGGATACTAATGAGATTAGCAGTCAACCCTTTTACCAGCAGTACTTTATTCAGACTTGGAACTCCAGGGCAGTCCAAATTACCAACTCCTTTGACTTCACCTTTAGCACCATCTCCAAAGGTCACAAAACTGGTGGTGTGAGGCATAACATTATTGAGGAGATTTTTGAATCCAGTCATGTGTCTGGAACATCCACTGTCAAAGTACCAATCTTCCTTTGCAGAGACCCTCAGGGAAGTGTGAGCTATCAGTGCAGTAGCCTTTTTCTTCCATTTAGGAGCATGATGTACCTTTTTAGACTTAGGTTTGACACCTGAGTTCTGATTAGGATATCCATGTAGTCTGAAGCAGAAGGGCTTTATGTGACCATATCTCCCACAATGATGACATTTCCATCTTTGGTACCTTTTCTTCATATGTCTCTGTTCCTGATGTTGAGAGTTGTGTTGAGACATCCGTTTTGACATTTGCTTACCAGTACCAGATTTCTTTGCTTCCATAAATCCTAGTCCAGATTTATTTCCCACATTTTGTCCAACCTGAAGGATCTCTTCCAATTTGTCTGTTCCATTGGTCAACATCTTAACAGATTTGGTCATTTGATTCAGTTGTGAGTTCAGCAGTTGAACTTCTCCTTCTAGATGACTTATAGTTTCAAGATTTGCCCTTTTTTCAGCCTCCAGCTTTATAATGAGTTTTGATTGTTTCTCATTCTGCACACAGACTTCAGCACTTCTGATACACAATTTCTTGTAGGTATCAGCTAGTTCTTCAAATGTCACTTCTTCATCACTAGTGTCACTTTCAGAAGTACAAACACTAGTTAGGGCAGTAACTAGTTTGGAAGATTCTTCTTCAGAATTACTTTCTGAATCATAGTCAGACCAAGTAACAGTCATTCCTTTCTTTTGCTTCTTAAGAAAGGTAGGACATTCAGCTCGAATATGTCCATATCCTTCACATCCATGGCATTGAATACCTCTGCCTTGGTTTCCCTTATCTTCTGACCTTGGTCTTCTGCTGGAACTGTCAATGTCAGAGGGAATGTTATGAACATTAGACCTTGACTTTGGGTCCATTCTTTTGATGAGTCTGTTGAACTGTCTTCCAAGCATGGCAATAGCTTCTGATATGTTTTCTTCTTCATCCTCCTTGTATTCAACATCAGTGTTGGATACAAGTGCTATGTTTTTGTTCTTCTTGTCACCATTATCATTGATCCCCATCTCAAAAGTCTGAAGAGACCCAATAAGTTCATCCACTTTCAACTTGCTAATGTCCTGGGCTTCCTCTATGGCAGTTACCTTCATTGCAAATCTTTTAGGCAAGGATCTGAGAATCTTCCTCACCAGTTTTTCTTCTGACATCTTTTCTCCCAGTGCTCCTGAGGTGTTGGCAATCTCCAAGATGTTCATGTGAAACTCATGAATGGTTTCATCTTCCATCATTTTTAGATTCTCAAATTTGGTAGTCAACATCTGAAGCCTTGACATTTTTACTTTGGAAGTGCCCTCATGAGTAGTTTTGAGAGTGTCCCAAACTTCCTTGGCCAGTTCATATTGATGTACTAGTCTGAAAATGTTTCTATCAATTCCATTGAACAAGGCATTTAAGGCTTTTGAATTTCCCAGAGCTAACTCATCTTCTTCTTTACTCCAATCTTCCTCAGGCTTCAGACTGATTGTCCCATCTATCTCAGTTATGGTGGGATGAATCCATCCTTTGTCAGCAGCTCTCCAAGCCTTTTTGTCCAGAGATTTTAGGAAGGCAATCATACGAGGTTTCCAGTAGTCATAATTAGTTCCATCCAGAATGGGTGGTCTATTTCCAAAAACTCCTTCTTTGTCCATAGTGCCAGAAAGTGATATCCCTAGATCTCACCCAGTAATACAGGCAGGGTGCCTGCTCTGATACCAATTGAAATTCTGGCTGCAGATACTCAATGTCACGTTCAATGTTATGACACCGTATCTGACTTACTATATGACAGTAAATACAAAAGCAATAAAGAACACAGTCAATTGTTTACCCAGTTCAGTGTGCAACAACACCTACTCTGGGGGCTACCAAGCCAGGGAGGAAATCCACTATAAGAGATGTTAATTCAGGAATAAACCAACCCGTTTATCTCCTTCACTTAAGACCTACCCAATGCAATTCCAATCTAAGTACAACTTAAACCTGAGTTCCTACTCACTCCCCCTCAATCACAGCAGTGATACATAAACCAATTTGACTTAAGAATTGATGAAGACACTCTTCAAAAACAAACACTTGATTAAGCTTCACAGCTTTTTAATCAAGCAACACAATCACTCGTGCTTCACAGCTTTGAGTGATGCACACAACTAACTTGACTCTGCTTCATAGCTTTAGTCAAGGAACATTCAAACACTCTTGCTTCAAAGCTTTGAGTGCTACACAACCCTTACAATTAGAAACCTATTCCAAGGCACTTATCACAATGATAATTGCTTGGAGTACAATAATCAAATCTATACAGATTACAAATGATCTTCTGATCAATCAAGAGGGATGCTTGAAAAACAGCAGCTCTGTTGAATATATAGCAGCTGCAACTTCAGTTAGGGTTTCCAAAAACCTAGGGTTAATTCCATTTGACCTAAAGACCAGGTCACAGGACTTTATTAACCAGGTTAGGGTTGAGCTAGGTTACCCCTCAGAAAACGCAGGATTCTATTCAGGAAGGACTGAGTTATTTCCTGAAAAAACTCACTTATCCAACCCTGCAATCATGTTAGTTCAGATCAGGATGTCATAACATCTGTTATGACATCTGAGAAAACCTGTCTACTGATTTAGCAAAATGTGATCATTTTGCAAAATGCTCAGATACACACTTATAAACATCAGTATTTGAATTACAATATTTTTCTGCAAAGGTACCTAATGAGTCAGTACAAACTGAACTAGAATGTTATGACATCAGTCATGACATTCACACATACACTTGGGATTTACCAAAAATGCAAGCCAATACCTAAACACCTACAGTTAGGTGTGATGTTTTGTCCTCTGGTTTATTGATGTTTCACCATCTTTGACATGTTATCTTGCCATCTTTTAGATGATGTTTCACCATCACATATTCTTTTGTCGATGTTTCGCCATCGCACATTCTTTTAGCCGATGTTTCGCCATCGCACATGTTTTTTATCCTACTTTGATTCTCAATATCATTGTTAGGTGTGATGTTTTGTCCTCTGGTTTATTGATGTTTCACCATCTTTGTCATGTTATCTTCCTATCTCTTATCCGATGTTTTGCCATCACACATGTTTATAGCCGATGTTTCACCATCTTACATGTTTGTTATCCTACTTTGATTTTCAATATCATTGTTAGGTGTAATGTTTCATTGTCTTGTCTGATGTTTTGCTATCATGTTGGTGTTTTACCGCCTTATCTGAGTTTGTGTTTCCATGCGATGTCTTGTCATCTCTTTTTGCTATTTTATCATCATTGTTGACATTTTTGTTGTTCTATCTTATGTTTTGCCATCTTGATTGTTTCTTTTATTTTCCTTAACTAAAAAACACAAACCAACCAAAATATATAAGCCCAACTACGGCTGCTCTGATTCCTTAAAAGGGATACGTAGGAACTGGGGTAGGGCCTGAGTGAGCACAACTTTTATTTTCCCTACATTCTTTTCTCCTTTCTTTTGCATGCATTCCCTGTACAGCCTAGATATTGATTTTTACATACACATTAGATTAGACAACAAGAGTGGATACCGTAGAGTACTACGGGTGTGTGGGATGCTAATACCTTCCCCTCGCGTAATAGACTCCCTTACCCGATATCTCGGTTGCAAGACCGTGATTTCACCCTCTTCAGGTTTTCTCGATGTTTACCTTTCCCTTCTTGTAGGATAAAAGACATTTGGTGTCGACTTAATTGATATTTCATTATCGGACGACGGTTCGCCCAGTTGTTTCAACTGGCTTACCCATTGAGAGTTTGAAGAGTTAATGCTATCTAGCTGGAATTAATCCATTTCTCATGGTTGGAAAGCTTTTATTTTGAAATAAAAACTTAAAGGTCTCAAAAGGGTGTTGAAATTCCAGCATAAAAGTGCATTCGGGAATTTAGAGTCTCAAATATATTATTTGAGATAAATGGTGAGTTCCCTAGATTCTAGGTTAGATTTTGTGCTCTTTTTATAGAGGATGTTGGTGTAAGGACGAGGGCTATTGCGGTCTTTGGTCTTTTCTTAAGATCAAGGTTTCTCAATGCAGCCAAAGGTCCAAAGCTAAGTGGCTTAAGGAGGGCGATGATAATATTAGCTTCTTCCATGCTTATATGAAGGGTAAGAGGAGAATGAACTAATTTTTTATTGGATAGTCAGAGTAGGAAAGTGGATTTTTGGATTCTTACCTCCTTCTGGAAGGATACTGGATAATACTCCTTTGTATGTCATATTCCCCAGGATTCTTGTCATTTATGATCAACATGACCGATCTTTTGTGAAAGTGGTAGTTTTGACTAATGTCCAACTCACTTAAGATTTGAGGTGGAACAGACCCCTTTTAGTATCAGTAGGTAATGGTTGCAAAAATGATACTTATCATTCAATGCTTATCATTTGGGGTGTTACTCTTTCTCATGATTAAGATAAATGGTCATGATGTCTTTCTAAGGATGATGTGTTTTGAGTTTCTTCGGCTTATCAGGGGCTCCTTTAAAGAAGACTTTACATTATTATATTAATTAAAATCTCTTCTTGTATGCTTTACCAGTTTGATGATTTGAGTTATTTTCTTTCTTTGATTGACCTATCCTCCTTCGGATTTGACACATTCCAAGTTGATTTTGCCTTGCACTTCCTATTTGTTTATAATTTGGGCCACTTGATTTGTTTTGGTTCAGTCATCCTATTTGTTGGGAACTAGTATAATCTTTGGCACCTCATTGTTACTCTTCCCATCTGTTGGGAATTGGCGTAATTCTTTGACATTTCACCGTTACCAGTCCCATTTGTTGGGAACTAGAGTAATTATTTAACGTTGTTGGGGATCATTCTCGAACAAGAGTTAGATCCTCTTCACTTCCCCTAGATTTGAGCCTGAATTGAGGTACAAGAGACACTTAAATGATTTAAAATTTGAATGTTTTTTCTATAAAATACTTAGCTTAAATATCGTTTGGATCCCTCAGTTTGGGGTAAATTATTGGCTCAGGAATTTTATGATGTGCTCTGACCCCAGAGTCACTCCTGACTAATGATAGTTTGATAGTTATCTGGCATGCCATCCTTACAAATGGAGTTGAGGTTAAATGGTCCTTTAAATGGCTTCAATGGTTGTACTAACTCCTTTTAGATGTCATCACCTTTTTTGTTAAAATGCATATAAGGGTTAAAGATTGATGATCATGAACAATTGAGCATAATTAATTGGATGATAAAGGTTCCCTATTTATATTAATAATTCGTACTTGATGGCATATCACTCTCAAGTATGCGCCACTATAACTACAAGGTATTTCCCGCTTTAGGTGTGATAACCCTCACTATTTTACCTTTAGAAAAAAACCTCTCGTTCTATATAGGTAGGCAACAATAATAATTATTTCTTTACTCCCACCACAAAGTTCTTTCTTTGGAGGATTAAGGGTAGTTCCATCCCTAGTTTAATTAATAATGGTCTGCCTGATTGAGTCTGCGACTTCTTTCTTAAGGGGATTCAAGGAAGTGTAAACTTGTAGATCTTCTATTTATTTGATCTATGGTTGGCTCTTGTAGATCTATTATCTCGCACCGGTGAGTGCTGAGACTGACATGTGCGAAAATGTTTGTCTCTATCATTGAGGAAAACTGCATGTTCATAGTCTTACATCCCCGATTATTCTGAGGCGTGTTGAACCGTCGTGATCCCTGTTGTTTCCTAGAGTTTGAATTACATGAGAGGTCGTTATTTTTTAAGCATTATGGTGAGGATCCCATTAGTTCTTACTTGACCTTGGAATGTTTGAATTCATTTCGTGGTCTCCTCATTTCTCATTTTACTAACATCGATCAAAGGAAATTCAGTTAGGAAAACTCCTTCTTACGTGGTGATTTTCTTTTGGCCTCATCAACAATGGGAATCAGAAATTGGGTTTGGGTTGAAAGATTCAAATAAATTCTCAACAAAGTTATCTTCTCCTATATTAGCGCTATATTATGGAGAAATGACTTTCTTTTCATATAAGATTATTTGTGAATAGTGATGATGAACTTTTGATGCAGTGTTGCAAGCATTCGATGCAGTGGAAAGTGAAGGTGGATCTGAAAGGTCAGCACTCCAATGATCATATCAGTGAATGAGTCCAAAAAAGAGTAACGTGAAATGTAAAAATTATGCATATTATAAATCTCACTCTTGTAATAGTATATATATATTAGGCTTACATAATAGTTATTGAGACAAAAAATTAAATAAATCGTGGTTATAATATTTTATACCGTAGACAAATAAGATATTTATTGCAAAATAACATTTGTCTATTTTCAATTTTTTAATTTTTTGGCTACCAAGTCTTACCGTTGTCAAATTATCTATATAATTTATTTAAGAACAAAATTTAGATATAATTTCTTAGATATGGTTTATAATATTTTCTAATGAAAATATAACAAGTGTACTTAAATATTCTTTAGAGAATGAAAATAGGAGGAAATTATAGATGTGTCAAAGGAAATTATAAATTTATCATATTTTCATTGAAAAACAGTATAAACCACACCTAAGAAATTATATATAAGTTTTTTTCCATTATTTAATCCTTAAAACCAACATCAATTATATTCACTTTAGACATTTTAAATACTAACTTCTTCAAAGAATGTGAATGAGTTCTTAAATAGTCCATGCCTCTAAATCATAACTGAAAAGATGGAAGCTTACAAACTTCAAATTTTATGACATGTTTTCTGATATATGGAGACCAATATTTCCAATATCAATAAAAATTGATGATTTAAATATAATAATAACAATAGTTCACGTATAGATATATAGATTTAAGTATTTAATCATCGGTCTTTTTAAATATTAATAATATGTACATACAATTAAAGATTGAGTAAATAATAAATATGTCAAGTAAACAAAAAGAATAAGCAATTAATCACTATAAAAAATACAAAATGAAAAATCGGACTTAGGAACATATCACCATACACCAAAATTTCTAATATTATTTTCATTCTTTTACATCATCATCTGCAAAAAGCATCAGGAATAATAAATCTTACAACCCACATCAAAGAAAATAGTAAAATACAACATACCTAATCAGGAAAATCGAAAAGCATATGAAAAATAAAAAAATACATGAATTTAAATTGCTTAAAGAAGAAGAATTAAAAAAAAATATATAAGTAAAATAAAATTGAAAAAGTAATGATCGAGCTATGATCAAAGTTATTAATCTCGGATAACGGAGCGAAGTGACCGACTCCAAAAGTTATATAGCGGAATAACTTTTTGAACAATAAAATTTAAAACAATAAAACAATCGCAGCATCTTGTAAAAAATAAATTTGGTCTCCTAAGTAAAAAATTCAAAACAAGTTAAAAACAAGTACTGTATGTATAATCAGAATTTGAAAAAAAAATCTAAAAACATAAGAAGAGAAGAAGAATAGAAGTAAAATGATAAAATAATAATAGAAATAGAGAAGAAGATAAAAAAAAACAATAAAACAATACAATAATAAGACATAAGTAAAACAATCAAATAATAATAAAAGAAGAAAAGAAGAAGTAGAGAAGAAGAAGAATAAAAGTAGAGAAGACAGAAAACTAGGAGGTGAGAAGCGGTTAGGGAAAATTGGAAGATAAGTAGAGAAGAAAAATAGAAGATGAATACTAACTTGAAGTAGTTGAGGCATAGGAGAAGTTAATGTGGAGGAGTTGATCAACAAAGAGGAGAACAAAAGGAGAACAAGAACACATGTGATGAGGAGAAACAAAGTCTGAGGAAAATGCAAGGAAAAAGAAAAGAGAAAAGAGAAAAGAGAAAAGAGAAAAGAGAATCAATGGGTATTTTTTAAGGATAACTTAGTCTTTTCAAACAAAAAACCCTAAAAAATAAAAACGGGATTTGACCTGTGCGGGTTAGGAAGCGACCTGCTATCAATGTAATTGTGGTTGCAATCTCAAACTAAGATATGTGTCGCTCCTCCATAGCGGAGGGTTACCTCACGAGGAGTGATTCTTGGGATAGCTCCGTTATCAGGCACAATTAATAACTCAAGTTATGATAAGACAAGGAACATCAATTAAATAAGCACAAGGGGTTCCCAACCCAACACACAAAGCTAAACCAATAAAATGTCATTGACGCCAAATTACATAAGACAAGCAGACAAATTAATAAACTAAACATACCACTCTATAACCCTAATGGAACTATTAGAAACCATAAATCGCTCCCAAAATAATATTGGATCATCCCTAGAACATCAATTTTTTTAACCCCATGTTAAACATAAAGTTCTTACAATTCTCAATGGCACAAAAAAAAGCTAATCCAAATAGCCAATGAAAATGAACACTTAATTTAGATTTTAATTTGAGCTTTAATGTACGTAAACATGAAAGTAACGAACCTGAGTAAAAGTCAAGATCCAAACCAATCCAATTAGAACATTTTTCCAAAGAAAATCCTAAACTGCCCAAGAATGAAAAATATGCTCTAAATCCTCATCACCATCAAAACACAACGGACAAACCAAGTTATAGACACCTTCGATAACACCCCGTCTAGCCAATTCCATCCTAGAGGGTAAATTGTTGTAAAGTAATTTTACTAGGAACCCTTGATTTCCATAAATATGCCAAATCACTCCTTAAACCCGCCTCTAAAACATGTCCCAAATTGGCTAACTTGTGCATCCTCAAACAACATTCTTTGAACATAATACCATTTATGTGCCTCTACCAAATAAACATGTCTTGTAAACCTAGAACCGAATTAACCCCTTATAGCAGCACTTTTAATCCTTCAAATGCTCAATATCCTGGACCGAAACCACCTCCTGAATTGAGCCAACATTCCAAGACCAAGAATCCTCAAACCACTATATTAGATCGCTAAAGGTTACACTGCCAGCCCATGAAATCTAAAATAGCGATAAAAACAATATACATTGGCTCCAAACTTATCCAAAGGTGCCTATAAAAATAAATATTTCTTTCATTACAAAGCTTGCAAGAAAATGAGGTTGGAAACCAATGCTCTTGATTAAGTTCTAACATATCACCTACTGAACAGAGTTCCTTCCACCATGAAGACACTTTTATATCATTGTTCTCCAAATAAGGAACTGGCATAAAAATCTTCATATCTTCATACCTATAGGAGAGAAAATCAGCCCATACAAAATATTTTTCATTTAGGATCCATCATTTTATTACAAGAGCTATATTGAATCTCCTGCAATGCTTGACTCCAAGTTTTCCTTCCTCCTGTGACATACAAACCTTCAACCAACTTACCCAATTAATTTTCTTATTGTCTTCTCACCCAAAAAAAAATCCATGGAGCATAATGATTTCCTTAATAATAGATTTAGGAGCCTTATAAAAAGAAAAATAATAAGATGGGAATATTAGTCAAAATTGCATTCAAAAGTACCACCCTTCCTCCAATTGACAAATGTCTATTATGCTAAGCCACAAGATTTCTTATAACCTTAAAAACAATAGGATTAAAAAATTCCTTTCTTCTTGGATTAATTTCAATAGGAATGACAAGAACAAAAAAATAAGGAGAACAAATCCTACAATCCAAGAAAGACGAGGCAACTTGCAAAAAATTAGGCTTCAAGTTAAAACAGAAAAAAATGAACAAATGAACACGCAAGCCAAACACCAATTCAAAAACTCTAAGTAACACTTTGATACTCCACGAATTCTTCCAAAAACCTTGGCATATCAATACAGTATCATTCGCAAATTGAAGGAGCTCAAAATATTTTCCATCATTAATTTGAAAATCTTGATACTCACCTAAAGCCACTGCATTGCGCATCAACCCCGCTAATCCTTCCACCACCAATAAAAAGAGAAAAGGAGATAAGGAACCCCCTTGTCATAAACCTCTAGAAACTTTAAAATCATCAATGGGACTACCATTGACCAATATTAACACAGAACTGTTAAAAATGAGACATTCTATCCACCCTATCCACTTGGTGCCAAAACCCATTCTTCTCATCATATACCTCAGGAAATATCAAGACATACAATCATAGGCTATTTCAAAATTAACCTTCACCATCATATAACTCCTTTTATGTCTCTTGACATCATCCATTAACTTATTGACGATAATAACACCATCCAACAATTGTCTCTTAGGCATAAAAGTAGTTTGGCAATTGGAAATAAGATCAAAGATTACCTTCTTCAGCGTAGATGCCAGTGACTTGGCTATTATTTTATAAAGGATCCAAGCCAAACAAACGGATTTTTACTCGTCAATGGAGATGTGATTAACAGATTTAGGGATCAAGGTAAAAAAGTAAGCGGCTATGTCTTTTGGTAACAAAGGATAATGTGATACGGTGGGAGAACTGACTTGAGGTTTCGCGTTTGTTTTCGCACTTGTTCGGTTTAGCAAGAGTCGTCACTGACTTTTTATTTTATCCAAAGGAAAGGTCAAAAAGCACAGGAAAGACCTTTGAGATGTTTTCTTGGGTTCGGAGGGTAGATTATGAAAAGGGAAGGTGCTAGCACCCTTTTCATCCATGGTTTTCCATGGGCTCTTAGTTACTTGTTTTTAGATCGCTTGCCTTTGCTTTTCAATTGTTTGAAATGGTACTTTGTGTGTGGTTTTTGAAAATGCTTTGAAAAAGAAGCCTTGTCTAGGTAACCTTTGTAATGATTCTTGTTTGAATATATACAAAGGTGTGTGTCTTTTTGAAAAGATATTTCAATATTTTGAAAGTTGTTTTGAAATTGTTTTGAAGTTGTGTTGTGAAGTGTGTTTGAAAAATGGCAAGGATGTTTTGCAAGATTTTGATCAAGTAACTAAGAGTTGTCTACCCTATTTTACTCAAAGATCTTTATTATGTTTTAACCCTTTTTAACAGTGTTGTTTCACCATTGTATTTGATGAACAACCTTGTGTTAGGATGTTAAACGGGACAGGCGCGGGTCATCGCATACAATCATTGAAAGCAACTTATGAGACGCTCTAGCAACTTTGTAAGGGACGAGATCGTTTTATCGAAGGCAACATCGAGGATCATCGAGAGACTACGATCTTTGTTTATCGAAGGGGCATTTGCTAGAGTGTCTCATACTCGAGGGACATGATTGTGTTTTCCGAGGCAACAAGCGAGGTTACCCTAGAGGTGCAAGTGTGAATTGTGTATTGATTTTCATGCATTTATTCTTGTATTAGGTCATCTAGCGATTGATTTTGAATCTTGCTATACAAACCCTAATTACTATACAGTATATTGAAAGTAGTAAATTGCGGGAATTTAAAGTCTAAGTTATTACAAATGAGTATCCGGGGATGGGGGTACAATCATTTACAAATGGGGATGAGTCTCTTCAAGAATAATAATGTCCCAATATGTGTTACAACCAAATTGAACTGTCGCATTTTCAATATAAAAATTGTAACAAATTAAGGAAAATCAAAGAACTAAGAGGTGCATATATTTATTTACAAATAAACAAATAAAAATTTAACCTAGTGAAGACTTAAGTATTATTATTATTTTTTTTGTGTTTTTTTTATTAATTATGAAAAGAAAAGTTTTAAAGAAAGGAAAAAAACTACTTAAATTAATGCTCTTATTATATTTTTTATTAATCAATAAGAAGGGGTTTAAAGAAAACCAGAATTAATCAAATCAAACTAACTATTCCTTTTTTGGTATTTTAATTATGTTTAAACAAGATTAGTAAAGAAATAATAAAATCTAACTTAAAAGAAAATAAAACAAAATTAATTTAGTATTTGTATTAACTAAAAGAAAGAAAGTAAATTAAAGAAGAAAAAAAATTAGTTTTGAAAAGATAATAAAAAAGGATGGGCCTATGTGTTTGTGGCCCAAAATAGAAAATGAAGAAGAATAATTTAGTAAACCAGAAATGAAGGAAAGGGGGGGTGGGGCGTGTTCAGAAGCGCTGTGGGCTTAGCAGTCTGGGTCAGGCCCAAAATCCAATTGGCATAATTTTGTTAGGGTTTCACTCAGTTTAGGGTTTGCAAGCTTTAGGCCTCAGCGGCGCCTCCTTCTTTTCTTCTCCGCTTCTTCGTTTCTCTCATCTCTCTCAGGCAAAGCGCTGATCATTCCTCACACCTCTAAGTTGCCAGAGTGCCACCTTCGCCCTCTCCTCTCCACGACGGTCCAAGGCAATGGTTTGAAAGGTACAGTTTCGTTCTAAATGGGTTTTTAGGGTTTTTTTACAGTTTTGCATGTTTGATTCTCTTGATTTGTGTTTTGGATTTATCTTCTAATCTATGGTTGTTATGAGCATGATGTAGTGTAGGGGGTGAGGAAACTTACCTTGACGTTTTGTCTCTGAAAAAGATGGAGGGAGGGTTGGACCGGCGGCGCTCTTGGTGGCCGGAGGCGGAGAAGATGATGAGACAGTTGCTTGCTTGCCTTACCGGTATCTCTGTACTTTCTTGATTTGTTTGGATGATGATGACTCTGAAAACTAGCTTATGTTGACTTGATCTTCGTTGATGATGAAAATATGTTCTGAAACTTGCTTGCTTCTTTGTTTCTGAAAATCTTCTTCTTTTTGAATGCTTGAATACTGATGATGAGATTGTTGGTTAGCTTCTGAAAACCTATTTGTTCTTTGACTTTTGTTGATGGATACAAACTGGAACTTAGTTTTGCTTGATTTTCGTTTGCTGATGAATGTACTTCTGAAAACCCTATGTTATTTTCACTTCTGGAATGCTCTTCTTTTCTCTTTGATAGGTTAATGATGATTTGAAATCACTTCTGAAACTATTTGTTCTTTCACTTCTGAAATGCTCTTCTTTTCTCTTTGTATGCTGATGTTTGATGATGATGAACCTGAAAACTGGTGTTGTTGTTTTGCTTGTTCTGCAAGCTCTTCCTTTCTCTTGTTGATGATGTTGATGATGAGTGATGAAATCACTTCTGAAACTATTTTGTGTTGGCTTGTTTGAGTTTGTGGTTGTTTTTGGACAAGTTGCAGTAGTTTGGTTATGCAGATTTGAGTTGGCTACAGTTATGCAGGTTGGGGAGTTTTGGTTTGCAGGCTTGCAAGTTTGCAAGCAGGTTATGTTATTTTTTGGGCAAGCATGCTTGTGAGTTTGAGTTTTGGAAACAGGCTTGAGTGTTTGTAATGCAGGTTGTTTGTTTGGCCTGTGAGCAGGTTTTCTTATTTTGAGAATAGGCTTGCAGGTTTTTGTTTGAGCTTGCAGTTTGAGTTTTTGTGCAGGCAGGTTTAGAGTAGAATTTGTTTATGGGTAAACTTGGCTTGTAGACTTGAGTTTTACAAGCAGGCTTGCAGGGTTTTTGTGTTTTGGTATGCAGGTTTGCTTGAGTTTTTCAAGCTTGGCCTTTGTTCTGTTTGTGGTTTACAGGCTTTCTTGTTGGTGTTTAGATTTTTGCAGTTTTGGTAAGTATTCTGCAGTAGTTTGTTTTTGGAGGCAGGCTTGAGTATTTGTAATGCAGGTTTTAGTTGTTTTTTGGCCCCTTATGGACTGTTATACAGTCTCCTCTTTATATCTTTTGTTTTCTTTTTTGTCTTGAAAAATAGCCTGCTTTTTGCCCAAACTGCAAACTTTCACTGAGGTTCTCTCTTTCTCCCTCTCTCTCTAAGCACTTTTGCTTATTTTAATATAATTCTGAAAAGTTTTGCCTAGGCTGGAAAATGATGATGGCTCTAGCAAGCCTCTTGCTTGTAACTTGGTTTATCTCTGCATTGTTGTACTGTTGACTGCATGTTTCCTGCATTATGTACTTTGTTTGTTTTGCTAGTTGCTATGCTTCTTGTAACTTAGTTTTGACATGCTTGGTTACTGCAGTTTGAAACTCAGTTTGCAGTATAGTTTGCTTTGTATGCAGCCTTGTACCTTTGTATTTGAACCATGTTTTTGCATCTAGTTTGACATGCTTGCATTTTATATCTTTTATTTTTCTCTCTGAACCGAGAAGAGCGATCTTCTTGTGATTTGCAGAGAGGAAAATAAAATATGATGAACATAGCATTCTGATTCCATCCGACAAACTTTAATGATGATTTCTTTTTATCTGCTTGAAAATTCTTTTCAGTTAATTGTGTTGATTTCTTTTTCTTCTGTCTTTTGCAGGTAAGTACCAGTTGGATGATAGAGGAAGCAGTAGAAGCCAAAGATTTTAGGAGATTAGGCTTAGATTTATTTTTTCCATTTATTGTAAACAAATATTATTGTAAATACTGTAAGTTGTAAATTTACAATATTCAGATAAATTTTGTAACAATATTTGAAGTAAATAAAAGTCTTTATCCAAAAAGAATTTTCTACTGTCAAATATTCCAATCTTTCCTTGCATTGTCTATTTAATTATTTAAGACTCTCAAATAAAAATAATTGGAACTGTATCCCAATAATTCTAATCCAGATGAAATAAATAATCAACAAACTTTGCAGTCTCGTAACCTTGCATTACTCATAATACGCATGGTATTCCAATTAACACACGTATTGTACAGTTAAACAAACAAAGCATTCCATTAAACAGTAAACCTTTCACTCCACTAATCAAGCAGATGTCTTGATATTCCAAATAACAATCTCAGCTCTTGTTTCAGATAATCAGGCTTTTGAGAACAATCAGTAAATCTTTCAGCAAATTTTGACAAAGTGCGAAAACAATGTAACAGTGAACTGAATTACTGTGGATTCAATTTCTTCTGAGAAATGCGAGCGAAAACCCTAATTCCGGATTTGTTTCCAAAGAAAAATCTTCTTGATCAATTCCTGAGCCAATCTCAACAAAATCAGTGAAAATCCTAATTCTGGATTGACTGATAAAGAAAAGTTTGTTTGATCGATTCTTGAGCCAATCTGAAAAATTGGGGAAAACCTTGAGGTTGTGATTTCTTGTGAAAAAGGGAGGGAAAATTTTGGGGTACAACAGATACACATAAAAATCATTCGCAAACCTAAAAAGATCATCCTTCACAAAATCCCAACACGCTTTGAAAAACACCATATTGAGCCCGTCTGGACCCGAAATTTCCTCCCCCTCTCAAGACCAAATCACCTTCTTTAATTCATCCAATGAGAATGGATCCTCCAAATACTACCTTTCCTCACAAGACAACTGATTGGACAAAACGTCAAACAAAGTAGGCCTTCTATATCTAAAATCTTAAAATCTAGCTTCAAAATACTTCTTAACCTGCAATTTAATCAACTTTACTTGTTCCACCCAACCATTAGCAGTTTCAATTCCCAACAAATTATTGCTCAGAAATCTTTTTTTCATCACTCTATGAAAAAAATTAGAGTTAGAGTCCCCTTCTGCAATACACTTAAGCATGGCCTTTTGCTTAAGAATAATCTCATTCACTTGAGAAGAATGCCAAGCCCTACTGAATACTAACGTCCTCTTATGAATCAAATCCTCCTAATCCTGAGCCACATTATCTACTGTCAAGAAATCCATGGTATTCAAGTCCTGCAGAGCTTGATGAACTTAAAAAACTTAATCTATGTCTTCAACATAGATTCCATGGAAACCAAATGATAGACAAAAATCCTAGCATACAAGTAGGTAGAAGTGGAGATTGGTCAAGCCAGACTAGATTGTAGAAGATTTGTGTGTGACCTACAATAAATTTTTAAGCTTGATTTATAGGAAAATTACTGACAACATTCTAATAACTAATGTTATACCAAACTAAACAATTGAGATTACAAGTCCACCACCATGTAATTAGAAGCAAGACTGAATATAAAATTTGCAGCAATATAATTGACATGATAAGCTAACAATCCAATACTTACGAATTATAGATATATCATCCCATTATAACAAGATAATAGTATCTCTGTCATACTTTAATATTAAAAAATTACTAAAATATGTTAAAAAAACAAAACTCTATCAAAAAAATTGAAATGCTTGTTATTTTTCTTCTTTTTCTCTCAATAACTGGTTCTTATTTTGATTCTTGATTTTCATGTGTTGTATTTTCTTTTACTTGAGTGGAATTTATAGGAACTTGTTCACTCACCTCATTATTAATCAAAGAAGAAGTCATTTATTAGACAAAGTAAAAACATGAATTATAATATCTTATAGTAAGTAAAATCATGAAATTAAAAAGAATAAAAATAACGCATTTAAAAATATCTTTTGTTTATTAGGAAAAACGTATTTAGAAGTGTGTGTTAGTTTCAGAGTGTGAAGTAACTCTACTAATTTCTGGTTGGACAATTGGATGGGTAAAGTTTTGGCCTTTAAGTTTAAAATTCCTGAAAAACTTCACAATTATCTCACTACTAAGGTTTGTGACTATATCTCTGATAGTCAATGGAATATTCCTGCCAACATTGGCACTACATTCCCTAGTTTTTCTCTCTCTTGTTTTTAAGGTTCAACTCTCCAATTTGGGGTTGGATGATTCTCTGATCTAGAAGCATATTATCAATGGTTCTCAGCTTAAAGCAAGCTTACTCCTTCCTCATTGTCCCCTCCTCGGGTTTGACGATTATTGATTTCCTTTGGGACCCTAACATACTCCCTTCTCACTCCATGCTTGTTAGGAGATTCATTCATAACAAAATCCCAACGGATGACAACTTGATGCTTCAAGGTTTTTCTTTCCCTTCAATATGCAACATTTGCATTTCACATCATAAATCCTCCAGTCACTTTATTTTTTATTGTTCTTTTGCCTGCAACATCTAGCTTTGGCTGAAAGATAAGTTGGACTTAGAGGTTAATTTTCTTAACATTTGGGACTGCCATAAAGTTTTGGCTACAATCTGGTCTCCTCAGGCTGCTACAGTCGTTGCAACTTGTATGGTTAATGTTTTCTATCATGTTTGGAGAGCTCGTAATTTTTCCAGATTTGAGGATAAGAAGATCCCTTGAAAGAGCTGTATTGTCAACATTTCTACTCATGCAAAGCTGGTGGGAAACCTTACTAATGAATGCTCTAATGCTTCCATAAATAATTTCACCCTGTTAAAGTAGTTCGATATCACCATTCATCCATCCAACACTTTACATTCTATTGATGTTGTGTGGTCTCATCCTTCGGTGGGATGGATAAAGTATAATATTGATGACATTGCTCGAGTTCTCCGTCATTTAGTGCTTGTGGTGGTATATTCAGAGACGATAAGACTGATCATATTTCCAGATTCTTTAATTATCTTGGCGTGGGGAATACGAAATATGTCGAGTTTTGTGTTGCGTTGTTGGCTATTGAAAAAGCTAGAGAGTTTAGTTGAACTAACTTGTGGACTAAATATGATTGCTTACTTGTGGTTAAATTTTTTTCTAATTTGGATCTTGTGCCTTAGAATATCAAGTCTCGTTGGCTTAATGGTCGAGCGTTCACGCTTTCTATCAATTTTATGATCCCGCATATATATAGACAAGCCAATTTTTGTGTTGATTTTCTTGCTAGTCTTGGTCTTAAGTGTAGAACTTTTTCTTGGCTTACTTTTATTCATAAGGATTTGCTTAGGGATTTCTTGCTAGACAAGAAAGGTACCCCTAGACTTAGGCTTCTTTCTCAAGGGATTTTGATTTGGTCTCCCTTGTGTTCTTGTATCTCTTTTTTCCTTTTTAATAGATTTTTCTTCTTGTTTACAAAAAAAAAGTGTAGAATGTACTCTATTCCTCTATGTATTAACTAATAACAAGATTATATATGAAGTATTTATAATATTATAAAAATAATTACTTGTAACAATTAGCATACTTAGTAATTTGTAAGAAAAGCAAAAGGGAAGGCGCAGAAAAAAATACACACACAATTCACAAAGAAAAAAAAACAAGTACAATAAAGTTATACATTTAGCATGCACACATAATTATGCATCATGATTTAACATTTAACGCACACACACGATTCTGCATCATAATTTGACATATAATTAATGTTTAGCATACACAAATAATTTAACATTAAAATTTGCATTGTAAAATACATTATATATATATATATATATATATATATATATATATATATATATATATATATATATATATATATATATATATATATATATATATATATATATATATATATATATATATATATATATATATATATATATATATATATATATATATATATATATATATATATATATATATTCTCCATTGTAATGGTTTATAAGCAAAACACACACTTTTTTTTTTTTACAATTTATAAGCAAAAAAACATTAATTTAATTTCATTTGGACATCTTTTTTTCAAAATACATCTTTTTTAATGTAAAATTAAATGCAAATTATATTAAATATATTTTATCTCTCATTTTTCTATAAACAATAATCAATTGAAATTATTTTTACACGTTCCATATAATATATTTCAGAAAAGACACAAACATTTAAATTTTCTTAATAAGTGTGAAAATTTGACTTTTACTTATAAATTATTACAGAGGAAGTGTAAAATACATTATATATATATATATATATATATATATATATATATATATATATATATATATATATATATATATATATATATATATATATATATATATATATATATATATATATATATATATATATATATATATATATATATATATATATATTTTTTTTTTTTTTTTTTTTTTTTCATGTCTCATAAATTTTCAAATTATTCACAACAACAAATCTTATTTTTGTTTTACCATTTCAATAACTATCCTTTTCTGAAAGATTTCAACAAAATGGAAGTTAATCTATTAGTTATTAAATTAGACATTCATTAATTTATTCATAGCGTTTTGAACAAAAATTATGGAAATCAAAATTTAGAAAGACGGAAAATAATTGAAATCAAATTTGAAATTATGTTAGGGTTAGAATTGTAGAAAACATATAGTTGAAGATTCACATCATTGTCTATTCGATTCGCTTCGATTCACTTAAACTTAATAAGAAAGAAAAAATAGAAGAAAGCAAGAGATTTTCAGAGCGATGGCGGAGACAAAACGTTTTCCCTTGGTAATGGACGAATCAGAAAAGCATGTGTTTTTAGCACTCATAACAATTCAAAAGAAAAAGATCCATGACTTGTAGTATGACATAGATTACAAAAGGATTGTAAACAAAACCAAACAATCAAATAATAAACTGATTATTCACTTACCTTTGAAAGAACAATTGTATCTTCAATGGAAGATCATTGTACTTTCTTCAACGAACGACATTTCTTCAGTTTTGTGAACGAGAGGCGCTTCTTCAGTTTGTCATTCTCTTTACTTGAGTTAAGGTTTTGAACCTTTTTTTAACCACTCAAATTTTGAAACAACCCCCTCCAATTTCCAAAGATATTTCATCGATTCAATTTCAATTTTTTACGTGAATGAATTTTATATCAATTTATCTCAAATTGATCTATCTCAACCGTTTATATCAATATATCTCAAATTATCACATCCAATTTAATATTGGTATTCATCTAGGAATGTACGCTAAAATATTCATTAATATAATTCAATTTGATATATATATGTTTGTTTGATATAATTCATCTGAATATGCACGCTAAAAAATAAATATTTGATTTGACTTAAACAAAGAGTATATATATTCTTTGTTTAAGTCAAATCAAACATTTATTTTTCTTTTTTTAATCATACAAAAAATAAAATTGAATAACTTAGTTCATAACAATATCTTAGAGTGGGTTTCACAAAAGAGTAAGCACTAGATAGAACACTACAATAGAAATATTTAAAGTACTGACCAACTTCTTGTAATGTTTGATGGACAATGGAAAAATAAATAAAATAAAATAAAATATACTATAATTTTCTTTATAAGTGTAAATGTTAATAGAGAAAGAGAAAATTTAATAAAATCATATTTTTAATAGAAAATAAATTTATATTTTCATATTGTAAATATTAATAGAGAATGATGATAGAGAAGAATAATATATTTATAATAGAAAATAGAAGAGTATTTTTTTATATTTTAATAAAAAATAAATTTATATTTTCATATTGTAAATATTAATAGAGAAGGATTATATAGAAAAATAATATAGTTATAATATTAAATTCATAGTTGACTTCCATTATTTATTCTTTAAAGTCTCACTATAGTTGATTGGTTCAGCAGTTGTAAGTAAGAAAAAATGAACTAATTTTCTATTTAGTGTGACTTCATCATCACTAACCACTTCACAGTCTTGAAGCCTTGCTGGGAGAACTCTGGTTCTTTGAGGTCTTCAACTTATGTTAGCCATAACCTCTCTATTATCTGCTTCGACTTTGATTGTGAGTAGAGTGTTATTGATTAGAATTTCTTCATGCTCACTACTTTATTCATCAATGCCACTGCTAATCAATGACTTGTTAGTTGCATCACCTGAATTCAAATCACATGTAGAGTTCTCATCAATCACAATGTCTCGACTCATCATGATCTTATAATTGATTGGACTGAATAGCATGTATGCTCCAATTTTATGATATCATACTAGAATCATAGGTTCACTTTTATCATCAAGCTTCATTCTTCTTACATTAGGAACATGCTTGTAACAAATAGAGCTAAACATCTTCAGATGACTCATTGATGGTAGTTTTTCACACCATACTTCTTTGGGAACCTAGTTCTTAAGTTCTCCAGTTTGTCGGGCATCACGAGTCTTGGTATACAAGTTACCATATCTTGAGTAATTAGTTGATTAAATATCCTAAACTTTAGATGGCCAAACCTCAAATGCCACAACCAACTTTGATTGTGGTCAACAATTATTTTTAGGCATTGTACCTCAGTCGAATTGATCATGGTCTTAAATGCCATATTCTTTAACATGGGAGATTTTAGGACCAAATTATTCCGAGTGTTGAACAGTTCCAAAGCTATATCTTTCATAACTACTGAGAAACCTTTTTCGACCAGTTGTCTAACACTTAGTAGATTGCACTTAACTCCAGGTACATAGAGTACATCTGTGATCATAGCTTTTGCTCAGTTATTCTGTTTAATAACTATGTTGCCAGTACCTTCTACTTAAAATGAGATATTATCAACAAGTTTGACATTGCACTTATTCGACTCGTCAAAATCTGCTAACTAAACTCTTTGACCTCTCATGTGATTTGAGAAGCCTATGTCGAGAAACCAGATATTGGATTTGACACGCTCATTTGCAACTGCATCCATAGCCAACATAAATTCATAATCATCTGAATCTTGACGTGCAATGTTCGCTCATTCATCCTTGACTTTTATCGCTCCCTTATATTTCTTGAACCAATAATTCTTGGCCAAATAACCCTATTTTTCATTGTTATAGCACTACACACATTTCTCTCTCTTTTCTTTGTCTTTCTAATATGAGGTTCCTTCTCCTCTTTTGGAGGATTCATAATCCCTATCATCAACCTTCTGCTTTTAAGGTTTCACCCTGGACTTCTTGCTCTGAGTCTTCTCTCATTTCCCTTTAAACCTATTGGAACTACCATGCTTCTTCCATGTGTAAGCCTGCAGTTCTTATATCTAATATTGAACCTCTTTCCTCTCGAAAATATATAACTCATGTGCCTCCACCGAACCAACCGGATCTTCTAGTTTCAAGGTTTCAAGATTGTTGGATTCTTGAATGGCTATGATAATGTGATCAAATTTAATGATCAATGCACACATTACGTTATCGACTATCATTTTATGAGTTAGGACTTCACCACAACCTTTCATGATATAGACAAGATTATGCACCTTCGAGACATAGTCTGCAATCTTTTCATCTTCTCCCATCTGCAGTAATTCATACTGCCTTTGCAATGCCTGCAACTTAATACCTTTAAATTTCTCGCCACCTTTGTAATAATTGACAAGAATATCCCATGCCTCTTTCGTTGATTGAACATGAGAAATTCGATCGAAATTCGTTGCATCTACTGCAGATTGAATACAAAATGTATCCTTATAATATTTCTTCTTGGCGTCCTTGTAAATGATTCTATGAGCATCAATTACATTGCCAGCAAGCTTAAGAACACCATTAGTAACCACTTCTAGGGTGTCATGAAAACCAAATAATGACGACATATGTTTACTCCATCATATCCAATTTTTGCCATCAAGAACTGGAAGGGATTTGGGAATAATATTTCTACCATTCATTGTTATAGCAAACACGATTCACAATCCTTGAAAACATGACCACCAATGTGCAGTTCTTGAAAACACAATCTAGAAAACGAATCAGAAGCTCTAGATGTCAATTGTTAGTGCTTGAGGCACTTGGGTGAGAAGATAATGTGTGTGTGTGTGTGTGTGTGTGTGTGTGTGTGTGTGTGTGTGTGTGTGTGTGTGTGTGTGTGTGTGTGTGTGTGTGGTGTGTGTGTGTGTGTGTGTGTGTGTGTGAGAGAGAGAGATAGAGAGAGAGAGAATGACAGAATGAGAGAAATTGTACTGTGATATATTACTGAATTATTAAAAACTGAATTACACTAATGTGTTTATATACAAGTAAGTTACTTTCACTCCAAGTAACTTACAAGCTAAGTAAATAACTAACCAATAATTTGAGTTATATATCACAACAGTTATCCAATGCATTGTGTTTCTCTTATAGCTTTATAAATTTATAAAATGGCTCTTTCTCTCGTATCGTCTGAATAATATAATTAGGACGCACTCTCAATACAACACATTGTGTCATTTATTTGAAATGAATATGTTATATAATTATTTTATATGTCTGAATTATAACTCTTAATAAAAGATTTATTACTCTGAATTATAACATTTGAACCGTCACTATTTAGTAATACAATTTCACAAATTTTGTTATTCATGATCATATAATATATTTTCTTAAACCCTCTAAAAGTTCTTCCATTTTTATTCAATAAATTGGTTTGACAATACAATCCAAATGTATTTCAACACCATAAACATCATAAACATTGTAATTACTGATAATATTCATTTCTATACATTAACAATTTAATCACAATATTTTTCTTGTTGATTGTTGTAAGAATCACCCTCATGTTGTTTATGGTGTCCTCTAAAGCCTCCCAGATTATGTCCTCTGAAGCCTCCGGATTATAAAATATGGATATTTTGAATGTTTGTTTGAATTATCATATTTTTCATTGGTTATAGGTATGGTGCATCCTCATGTTACCAACCAAATTAATTCTTTAGAGGAATGTTTGTCGGAAGATCCCTGACTTTGTGTTGTGAAAGTTGATGTTGGGGAAGAGTTTAACAAAAAACAAGAGTTTACGTTATAAGATCATATGCTTAAATAGGTCTATGTGGAAGCTGTCAAATTAAGTTTTGGAATAGTAATCAGGAGGTTAGGTCTAAGTTTAGATAAAGAACAAGTATTTGTTATGATAAGATACGAAAGAAGTGGTCTATATAAAGACCATATCCATTAAACGTGATGACACCAAAACAAGGAAATAGGAATGTCCTTTTAAGTTGTGTGGGTATCTTAAGACGAATAATATTTGAACAATTAGTATGATATATGGTGTTCATAGTCATGGATTGAGTAAGAAGTTAGTCGGTCATGTGATTGTCAGACGTTTAGATTTTGAAAAGAAGACAATTGTTGTTGAGATGTCAATAAACATGGTCCATCCCAAAAATATACTCACAACTTTGAAATGATAAAACTTGAAAGTGGCTCAATTATTAAGAAAATTTATAATGTTTGACACATAAACAACAAGGCAATAAGGGGTCCAAGCATTGAAATGGAATGTTTATTAAAAAATTTGGATGAGCATCACTATATTTCTAAGTAGAGAGTGTGTGAAGATGGAAAGTTTATTCGAAATATATTTTGGACACATCTTGAATTATCAAATTGTTTAACATATTTACTATTATATTGATAATTTATGTAACAAGACCAACAAGTACATAATTAAACTTCTTGAAATTGTTGGTGTCACGTTTATAGAGATGACTTATTCAGTTGATTTTGCATTTTTGAAATCTGAATAATAAAATAATGTTACATGGATGTTGAGTGAATTTGATGTGGGAGAAACAACGTAGGGTGCATCTAGGTTATATTATCATAACACAATACGAGAGAGAGAGAGAGAGAGAGAGAGAGAGAGAGAGAGAGGAGAGAGAGAGAGAGGAGAGAGAGAGAGAGAGAGAGAGAGAGAGAGAGAGAGAGAGAGAGAGAGAGAGAGAGAGAGAGAGGAGAGAGAGAGAGAGAGAGAGAGAGAGAGAGAGAGAGGAGAGAGAGAGGAGAGAGAGAGAGAGAGAGAGAGTTGTGTTGTTCAATTAAATATATGACAATTAGAAGTTTGTTGTTTCATTCTCTTATTTTATAACCGATCAAACATAACAATAATTTCGGCCAATTCAAATTTTTATTTTAAATTTTTCTTTATAATATAATACATCAAATTGAATGAACGTAGTTGTTTCCAAAAAAAAAATTGAATGAACGTAGTAGTTCATAAAGAAAAATGTAAAGAATGGAGTGTGTTACATAAAAATGAAAATGATATTGAATTAGATAAAATAATTTATAGATTTTATTATTTTTTTTAATGTCTGTTTTTTTTAATAAAAGTAGTTTTACTTTTTTAATAATTTAAATTTTACTTTACAAAAATTAATGAATGAGTTCTTAAATAGCCTCTAAACCACAATTAATAAGATTGAAGCCACAAACTTAGCACAATGTTGGTAACTTGCAAACTTCAAATTTTTGATATGTTTTCTGATATATGGAGACCAATATTTGTAATATCAATAAAAACATATGATTTAAAAATAATAATAATAATAATAATAGTTGATATATAGATTTAAGTATTGAATCACTAGTCTTTTAAATATTAATAATATGTATAAACAATTAAAGATTGAATAAATATAAATGTCAAGGAAACAGAAAGAATAAACATATAATCACTATAAAGAGTACAAATGAAAGTTATGACTTAGGAATCTCATCATCATATATCAACATTTTAAATATCATTTTCATTCTTTTACATCATCATCCCCAAAAAACATCGACAATAATAAATCTTATTACGATCAGTGTTTTAAAACCTGATTCAAATTGGTCGGTCAAACTGATTAAATTGGGAATCAAAGGATAGAGCAATTCATTAAGGTTATAGAATCATAATTACAATTGATTCGGTAAAAATCAATGTCACTCAATCGATTTATTGATTAGATCAATAAACCAATGAATTTTCTGAACTAATAGATTTATCTTTTTATATTTATTTTTTTAACTCCTTAAAACAACAACGTTGTTTTCTATGGGAAATATAAAAAAAAATCTAAAAATTAAAAGAAATAAAAAAATGTTTTCACTCCCTCACATTTTGAAAATATTTGTAAACATCTTGTATTATTATTATTATTATTATTGGTTATTATGAGGGGATCATCTATTAGAGGGTAATTTAGTATTTGTCATTTGTTGGATATTCTCATTAGGCCATATGTGGCATTCTTATCTTTACTATTTTTGTGTATAAATAGGTGTACTAGGTTTACATTTAATACAATCAATTTCCTTCAATCATTAGTGGCAGCTTTTAGCATTTATCCTTTTTCTCTCTTCTTCCTCAATTTCATCACCTTGCACTAACAAATTGGTATCTAGAGCTCTTGGTTTGTTCTGAAATTCTGGGAAACACGAGTGATAGTGAGCTGTGTGTTTGATTTTTGAATCTTGAACAAAAATCTGAAACAAAATCACACTGATTCTGTGGGTTTGGGAAACACTGAGTGAGAAATCTGAGATCTGAGTTTTTGTGAAAGGTTTAAGATGAATGGAGGCAGTAGTTTGAACACTAAACTTCTAGTTTTTGATGGCAAAAACTGGAACAGATGGAAGATACAAATGCGTATGCTGTTTGGTGCTCATGATGTTCTGGACCTTGTTTCTGAAGGTTATGTTCTAGTTGCAACAGATGTTACTGAAGAACAAAAATCAGAAGAAAGAGCTATGAGGAAGAGGGATCAGAAAGCTCTATTCTTTATCCATCAGTGTGTGGATGAAAATGTGTTTGAGAAGATTGTTGATTCGACGACGTCGAAATGGGCATGGGATATACTGACCAGATGTTATGGTGGTGACGTGTCAGTAAAGAAGGTAAAGCTTCAGTCCCTGCGAAAACAATATGAAAATCTCAGCATGAAGAACAATGAGAAAGTTTCTGAGTACATCTCCAGAATGATTCTGATCACTAATGAGATGAAGGCTTGTGGAGAAACACTTTCTGAACAGGTAATCATAGAAAAGATTCTGAGGTCACTTACTCCTAAGTTTGATTACATTGTTGTTTCAATTTAACATTCTAAAAATCTGGAAACCATGAGAATAGAAGAGTTGCAAAGCAGTCTAGAAGCGCAAGAGTTGCGTATGACTGAAAGAACTTCTGAGAGGGAAGTAGAGCAAGCTCTGAAAGCTTCTTTTGTCAAGAAGGACTAGAAGCAGAATAGACATGGTGATAAATTCCAAAAGTCAGAAACCTCAACTTCTGATGAAAAGAAATATCAGAAGGGAAAGGAAAGGTATGACAAGAAGAAGGTTCAATGTTACTGCTGTAAACAATTTGGCCATTTTTCCAGAGACTGTAGAAACAGAGGAAGGAAATCAGAAGAAACAAATATAGCCAGAGAAGATTCTAATGATGAACTTGTGATACTGATGGCTTCTGATTCTGATGGAAACTGTTCAGAAGATTGGTGGTATATGGACACTGGCTGTTCAAACCACTTGACTAGGAACAAACAATGGCTGATAGAATTTGACTCCAGAAGGAGAACAAAGATCAGATGTGCTGATGATAAGTACCTTAATGCAGAAGGTATGGGAAATGTAAGAGTCAGAGTGAAGAATGGAAAAAACATTCTGATCAAAGATGTTTGGTATGTTCCTGGAATTAAAAGCAATCTGATGAGTGTGGGTCAGCTTATTGAAAAAGGTTTTTCAGTGGTTATGAAGGACAACCTCTTGACGTTGTATGATTCTAATCAGAAGTTGATTATGAAGTCTGATCAGGGAAGCAACATAACATTCAAGGTGAATGTAGAAACTTCTGAAGCGGAGTGTCTTAGTGCAGAAGGCGCTGAAGCTGACAGTAAGCTGTGGCACAAGAGGTTGGGGCACTTGAACTATAGAAGCTTAGGGCATCTAAGTTCTAAGAAGCTCGTACATGGCATTTCGAAGATTGTGAAGCCTCAGAAGTCATGTGAGATATGCATGAAAGGCAAGCAACCCAGATTGCCATTTGCATCAGAAGTAGCCCCCAGAGCAAAGCATGCTCTGGGAGTAGTACATTCTGATGTGTGTGGACCATTTCCAGTACCTTCACTTGGAGGAAACAAATATTTTGTGTATTTTGTGGATGAGTTCACAAGAATGACATGGGTAACACTCATCAAGTTCAAGCATGAAGTGTTTACTGAGTTCCAGAAGTTCAAGGTGAAGGCTGAGAAGCAGAGTGGTCAAAGCTGAAGATTTTGAGAACAGATGGTGGAGGTGAGTATAACTCTACAGAGTTCTAGAAGTTCTGTGACGAGAATGGAATAGAACATGAGGTTACTGCTCCATATACTCCTCAGTACAACGACCTTGCTGAAAGAAGAAACAGAACTTTGCTTGATATGACCAGAAGTATGCTGAAAGAGAAGAAGTTACCTCACATGTTATGGGGAGAAGCTGTTGCCAACATCAACATATGTTCTGAATAGGTGTCCAACAAAGATGCTGAAGGAAATTGTTCCTTTAGAACAATGGACTGGAGACAAGCAAAGTGTTATCCATCTGAAGGTGTTTGGTTCTGTATGCTACAAACACGTTCTAGAGGCTAGAAGATGAAAACTGGATGATAGAAGCAAAACAATGTTACTGGTGGGGTACCACAGTACAGGTGCCTATAAGCTTTATTGTCCAGAAACCAAAAAATTTGAAATCAGCAGAGACGTCATTGTGAAAGAGTCGGAAACATGAGATTGGAACAAGCTTCAATCAGTTTCTGGTGTAACGCCAACACCAGGGTTAGTTTCTGAAGACGAGTCAGAGTCAGAAGATGAAGACTCTGAAGATGAGTCAGAATCTCAGAGAGATTCTGATAGTGGATCTGATTATGATCCAAATTCTGATGATGATCCAGAATTTGGTGGTGATTATACTTCTGGAAGGGAAAACCTGAAGACATGGGGTCTGGAGAACAACTTTCCAGAAGTAACTCTGAAGGTGGTAATTCTGAAGGAAATAATTCTGGACAAAGTCTAGAAACTAGCATTGTTCCGAGTTCTGGAGAAGCTTCAGAGCAAGATCAGAGGCCACAAAGAATCAGACGAATACCAAGTAGGTTTGCAGATTTTAGTATGTTGCATGATACTGAAGTAGATTCTGAAGGAGAAATCGTTCAGTGTGCCATGCTAGTAGATTCTGAACCAGTGGGTATTGAATAAGCTCTCAAGAAGAAAGTATGGCTGAATGCCATGAAAGAAGAAATTGAGGCTATTGAAAGAAACAAGACTTGGAAGCTGATAGAACTTCCAAAAGGCAAGAAAGCCATCAGCGTCAGATGGGTTTTCAAGCAGAAGCTAAAGCCAGATGGATCAATTGGCAAACACAAAGTGAGACTAGTGGCCAGAGGTTTTCTTCAGAAACCTGGACTAGATTACATTGAGGTGTTTGTGCCTGTAGCTAGACACGAAACAATCAGACTGGTGATCGCTTTAGCTGTAAACAGAAATTAGCCTTTGATACATCTGGATGTGAAGTCTACATTTCTGAACGGTCCATTACAGGAAGAAGTTTATGTGTCACAACCTCCTGGATTTGTGAAAAAGAATCAGGAAGGGATGGTATACAGGTTAAATAAAGCTCTGTATGGACTAAAGCAAGCGCCCAGAGCTTGGAATTTGAAGATTGATTCATTTTTCAAGGAACAAGGGTTTCAGAAGTGTGAGATGGAGTATGGTATTTATGTTCAGCACAATTCAGAAGGAAATATAATTCTGGTATGTTTGTATGTTGATGACATATTACTCACAGGAAGTTCTGAACAAGAAACAGCTGAGTTCAAGAAAGTTCTGATGAATGCGTTTGAGATGACAGATCTTAGAAAAATGAGTTTCTTTCTAGGGATGGAATTTATATACTCTGAGAAAGGAATCATTTTACATCAGAAGAAGTATGAACTAGAACTTCTGGAGAGATTTGAGCTAGCAAATTGCAAGGTTGCTATCACACCTGCTGATACGAATCAGAAGTTGGACTCTGATTCTGATGGAGAGGATGTAGATGCTACAACCTTCAAACAGATGGTTGGTTCTCTGAGGTATTTGTGTAATACCAGACCTGATATTTGCTATGCAGTTGGAATGGTCAGCAGATACATGAGCAAATCAAAGTGGTCTCATTACCGAGTTGCTGTCAGGATTCTGAGATATGTAAAAGAAACTCTGAAATATGGAGTGTTATTTCCTTCCGGAGGAAAGATCAAATCAGAACTTCTGAGTTATTCTGATTCTGATTGGTGTGGAGATAGAGTTGACAAAAGAAATACTTCTGGATACTTGTTCAAGTTTATGGGAGGTCCAATTTCTTGGAGTTCCAAGAAACAGCCTGTTGTGGCTTTGTCAACATGTGAAGCTGAATACATTGCAGGTGCTGTAGCTGCTTGTCAAGCAGTTTGACTTCTGAATCTGCTGCATGATCTGAAGGTTGAAGTTGAGGAACCTCTGAAACTGATGATTGATAATAAGTCTGCAATTAATCTTGCAAAGAATCTAGTGCTATATGGAAGAAGCAAGCACATTGAGACGAAGTATCACTTTCTCAAAAGTCAAGTGCAGAAAGGAGTGTTAGAAGTTCTGCACTGTAGCACTTAGAAGCAGCTGACAGATGTTCTGACAAAGGAGATAAAAACAGACCAATTTCTTCGCTTGAGAGATGAAATTGGTGTTGTTAACTTCTGATAAGTTACTAAATTACAGGATGGTATTAAAGGGTAATTTAGTATTTGTCATTTGTTGGATATTCTCATTAGGCCCTATGTGGCATTCTTATCTTTACTATTTTTGTGTATAAATAGGTGTACTAGATTTACATTTAATACAATCAATTTCCTTCAATCATTAGTGGCAGCTTTTAGCATTTATCCTTTTTCTCTCTTCTTCCTCAATTTCATCACCTTGCACTAACATCATCCACACTGGGTCAAACACTCACCTAAAGATTAAAGACTCATTCAAACAAGTGAGAGAGACATCACATATTCACTCAAAATTTTAAAATAATAAACTTATGAGTCCTTTCACCTAGAACTTAAAACTTACACTTGTTTTTCAATGCAACTCTCACTTATTTCTCAAGAGTTTTAACTTATTTGAATTTGTATTCTTGTTGACTAAGTTTAGAACTTATTTTTTTTTATAATTATGTTACAAAATATTTGAAACTTGTTATGTTTGGAATTTGAAACTTTTATATAAGATTGTTATTCAACTTATTTGCACCAATAAATTCATGGAATTTTATTTTGTAAATTTTATAGTTATGAAATTTATGTTAAGAATTTTACTTTCATGAATATTTTTTATTTTCTTAATTTATATAAATTAGATTAGCAGTTATGTGATTCAATTACTTACCTAATGACCAATAATTTAACCGAATCAATGATCGGTTTGAATTCTCAAACATTGCTTAAAACCCATTTTAAATGAAATTATCGAATCACAACAAACTCAATAGGGAAAATTAAAAATCCTTTAAAAAATTGCAAAATATATGAATTTAAATTGCTTGAAGAAGATGAAGTTAAACAAAATAACAATAGAAATAAAATTGAAAAAGTAATTATTGAGTTAGAATCAGAAAAATGACTCTATTTATATATAAGAACCCTAAATAAGAGAGGTGATGAATTGACAAACTTAAAAAAATTAAATCGGTATCTTCAATATAGATTTCATGGAAATCAAAAGATAGACAAAAATCTTAGCATGCAAGTATGGGTGGATATAGATCAGGTCAGATCAAATTTTAAAAGACATCAATTCAGTCTATAATAAATTTTAAAGTTTGAATCTAACCTATAATTTATTATAAGATTTTTTTTTGTTAACCTAATCTTTTTAAAACCTTAGTATATTCTTAAAATCTATTTAAAAATTTGTTTTATATTAAAGTTTTAAAATAATATATTTTACCTTTTTTTAAAATAGATTACACAATCTTTTATATATTATTTTTCTATTATTTTAAAAAAGCAAATCAAAATTACTAACAACATTCGACTACCTAAAGATATACCAAATTAAACATTTGAGATTACAAGTCCACCGCCACATAATTAAAAGCAAACCTGAATATAAAATTTACAGCAATATAATTGACATGATAAATAAATAATCCAACACTTAAAAATTACAGATCTGTCATACCATTGTAGTAAGATAATAATATCTATGTAACAGTTCAACATTACAAGGTTACTAGACATAGTAAAAACATGAAATAAAATATGTTATAGTAAATAGTATAATGAAAATAAAAGGAATTAAAGACCATGCATTTAAAAAATATATTTTGTTGACTGCACAAAAAATATATCTAAAAGAATATGTGACATTTTTCTGCTGTTCTATGTACGAGCGTTGTCTATTGTTTAAGACAACCTTTTTAACCGTTTTTAGACACACTTTTCTAAAACGTTGCCTAAATTATAGAAAAATGAAACTGTTTTATATAGCATTTTAGGCGACATTTTTAAAATGTTGTTAAAAATTATAAACTATAAAACATTTTTTAAAAGTGGTAGAGTGACAATACTCTGGAGAGACGATTCAAATGTTGTCATGTCTAGCAATAATTTAAATTATTTTTTAAAAGTGAAATAATGAGAATACTTGGTAAATATATCTATAAGTTACGAGGAATATTTTTTTAACCATATTTTACATTAAATAAACAATACAAACAAAAATTACACCAAACATAAATTTCATGTACCATAAAGTTGTGTTAATAAAATCTTAAAACATTGACTCAAATACACACAATAGACACAAAATGTTTAACATTACTTAACCTTATAAGTTTAATACTTAGAAGTAAACGCATAGCAAAATGTAAGAATAAATAGTTTCTTTAAGTTGAATGTTTAAGTATAAGCCTAAAACAACAACTTCCAACTCATTTAAATTTGTTAAAGTCTTTGTCATCTCCACTATTCTCTTCATCACTTATATCGTCTTCTTGAATTTTACCATTTATGACTTTCTCTTGAAGTTCATCACCTACTTCATCCTTATCACTCGAGTCGTTCCATGCATCCATTTGTTTGCCTTTATTTTCTTTTTAAAATTTGCAAAAATTTACTGATTGAGTGGGCTCTCTTTCTACTTTTACACCTGCATAATCACAAAAACACATAAACAATGCAAATTAACATTTAAGGGAGAGGAGCGAAAACAAGTGAAGCGGACATGAAATTAAAAACAAAGTTAAAAGTGGCCTTATTTAAGGAGTTTGTACTTTTCACCCTTGTCATTATCAAGAAATATTTTAGAAAAAGAAATATAAATGTAAATCAATGTCAAATCAACTTGTCATTTTATCGGAAAAATCCAAGTCTCACCTAACTCTTCATCTTATAAATTGATTTTGTAGGAACGAGATAGACTAAACTTTAACAATATTACATTTAGTGTTGAAGCTCCTGGATGAAAAAAAAAATGAAATTGAAAAAAAAAGAACAAGTCAAACTTACAAAGTCCAGTGAGCAATTCTTTAACGATTAAAATAGTTTGCACCGATTTAAAGAGATTTAAGATATTCATAAAGCTCCAATGCTTTCCGCCAATTTCTTGTCTAAAATAAGCATTTATCACATGGTGAACACCTTACAAGCAACAAAAGTATTGAAATAATGTAAGCTAACATGGAAAAGAAACTTTAAAGGGACAGAACCCAATGCTGCTATAAATAATTGGGGTACTCATGCAGAATAAAATAAGATTATTTACAATAGCAAAATTATTCAACATCTATTTTTTTTTTTTTTTTTATATTCCACATCATCTTCTCTCTCTTCGACCTAATAATTCAACATTCATTTAACTTTTATTCACTACAATGATTTTATTTAATAAAATTCAACACCTTATTCCACCACTTTTATTTTATATTTTTATTTTCTTTTTTGATTATATATTAATAATAATTATTAATTGAAATTAAATTAAAATAATTAAGAGTTAAATAATTTATTTTAATTTATTTTTAATTTTAAAACTTATTTTAATTTTCTCTCTCTAATTTTATATTCGTAATTACAAAAATCTTAAAATGCAATACAATACACACAACACACAATACATTTAAAGTGAAACACACATAACTTAATTAGTACAATAGACTCAACTCACAAACAATCTATTTAATCACGAATCATTTTAAACTTTACTCATATATGTTTGACTAGATCTGCTTGCAATTCGTGATGTACATTTAAATCACGCATAAATTGTTTAGAGCTACAAACAATAATTTATTGGAGGTTAAATAGAAAAATTAGAGAGAAAAAATAGAATTTTTTTCTTTGTCCAAATCAAATGAACTAAGACTCTATTTATAGACAAAAAAAATAAATTTTGGTGAAAATAAAAATAAATAAAAAAATTAATTTTCTATAAAATAATTGACTTTAAATAATTTATGGTCAAATCAAGTTATTTAGATTGAATAAAGTTAAAAGATGAAATGAGTATTATATTGTTTAATTGACAAATGATTTAACTGTGTATTATAAGTGTGAGTAGAAGACAAATAACAACTATAAATAATTTATGACCAATTAGAATAAAATAATCTATGGACATTTTAAATTATTTTCACGATAGCAATCTAAAACAACAAAATTAGCAAAATAGGGTATATTGAATAACAAATTTGATTTTGGAAATGAATTGTTATATTAAGTGAAGATAATAAAATGTTATATCAAGTGAAGTAGATAAAATTTATGTTATATGTCTTCTCAATTTGCTTGAGTTGTTACAAACAAAAGGATGAGTAGATTAATTGTAACCGACAAAAATATTGTGGCATATCTTATAAATATCATATTAAACAAAAAAAAAGTTACATATTGTATGCCAAACATGGCCATGCAACAAAAATAATTACATTGTCAAAGTGGTAGCATTGTCTAACAAAAGAACTTCAAAACCATTAATATGTAGATGTCGCAGAGGCGATTACATATTAAGATTGTTAGTCGTGTTAAAATATATATATTTAACAGAAAACATGTCTTGATTCTATCAATCCATTTCTCCAATTTGATGATTTTTTCACTTTGGGGGAGGATTGTTCGTCGTCACGTAACTCAGTTGATTGAGAACGTTCATCGGAGACTGGGGTTGCCACCCTTTTAGAAGCAGACATTGGTGTAAATGGTTCAGAGCAAATCTTGGAAGTAATTTCGTGTTTCTGAAAATGCATTGAAACTTGTTATAATCAAAATATTAAATTGTATAACAAAAAATACAAAGGTAAAGCAAAGTGTTATATAAGAGACAAATTTATAATTACTTGAATAACATCCTAATCTTGAATTTCCAATGCCTCATGAATACTTTAAGTAATCTATAAAGTAAAAAAATGAAAATTTTATGAATAAATCAATAATGGTCAAGAAGGGTACAATAAAGTAAAACTATAACTGAATGGTTTTGGAGTTTAAATGAGTTGAGATATAGTATTCTGAAAAAAATCGCAATAAATTATTTTAAAAGTAAGATATGGTAAGTAAAGAAAAGTACAATAAGATGGAAAAAAATACCAATTCTTGACCCAATGAATGGATCATCTGTTTTACTACAGTTTGATCTTGATAAATAGAGACAACAGTTGCATTATTCCAAGATGGTTGCTATTTGACTTTAAAAGTCATGGTCATCCCAACCAAAGAATTAAATGCCAATGGATATTCAAGGGGGTTAGTGATTCCAGTCTAATTAACAACGTGGACAGGAAAAAGTGATTATGTAAATTAAATATATGTATTGATGTCATGTTAAATATGTAAGCAAACATAGCAAGTGACCTCAAGCATGGTGTTGCGCATTTGAGCAACCGTAAGTTCCAACAGTTGTGTACACTCTTAGTCCCATAAAACAAATGTAGCGCGACATCCATCATTTACATCATCAATTAGAATTTTATACCTATGGAATTGAAGAGAACAATTAATCATAAATGTGGGTGAAACTAAGCATTTATCAATGAAGAAATACTTGTAAATTTTAGTCTCACTCTTGTGGTAAGCAACACAAACATAAGGGGATTCATCTTCTTTAGCAACCCTTGGACATTCATGGCATGCTTGGTAATACCAACCTCCTGAAGCAACTATGAGTTTTTTAATTGTAACAACGATGACACACTGATTAACCTGATAGACATGATTGCAGAAAAGAAAAGACGGTTAAGGGTTTAATAAAAAATCATATATAAACAGAATTAGGAGATGACTTCTTATAGATTTAATTTTGACAATATCACTGAAAGGAATAAGTACATCCTTGTACATAAATTTGTCATATGCGGTGAGTTGAGAACCCCCAGATGCGTGAGTTCCTTAGGAAAGTGTGGTCATTCTTTGACTTAATGTATCACCCAAAGAAAGTGTTTGTATGTTATGTAAATTTATTGAAAATAACTTGAAATAATGAATGTGAAGTGATGTGACTAAGTTCAAAGCTATTTAATAAACAATAAGGGAAGTTCAGCAAATGTGAAGAAACTGAAACATGTTCAAAAAGTCATTAATTTGAGGTAGATCATCATAGATGTGCAACTTTGTGACATTGAAAGTGTTAGAAATACATAATGGATACTTTATTGTATGAATGTGAACCATAATAAACAAAAAGCAGGACAAAAAAATAAAGTGAAGAAATGGATAATATTTTGATATTAGCAAAGTAGTCTGACTTTTCTCTTTGACTTTGCCATACTGCATAGCAACAACAGTTGGTGAAGAGTAAAATTGACCTTCCTTCATTTGTTTATTGTAATAATGGAATTACATGGCATACCCCTCCCACAAAGTACAATTGATATTGTTGTTACTACATTAATAATAGGAAAAGTTAAATTCTAATAAGAAAAATAAAAAATATAGTAAATCGAATTTTGAAGTGAGCATACCCCTAATCCTTTAAGACCAAGTTGATCTGTTGTTTTTTGTTCCCAATTTGAATTTGAGTGTAACCAATGTTTGTGACCATTCCTATCACATCTAAAGAAACCATGAAAGATAAATAAAATAAATTTATGGAGATAACACAAGTATTCTATGGATTAAATGATGAAGTATTTGAAATGTCTGACATAATAGAGTATGTTTTGCATACCTATCAACACATCCCTTTTCCAGTTTCCAGTTATAATATCAATAAATAGAGTGAATTTTAGTGGTTTAGGTGGTATCTCATGTTTGTTTTCATCACCAACAGATGTACCACCAGTAAAAGTCAATTGATATTTGTGTTCAGGCGGCTTGAACAACAGGTCATTCAAGGAAACTTGAAACTTGGCAATAGTATATATCTTATCGACAATTAAGACAAAATTCAAATGGTTGTTTAAATGCAGTGGAGACTTTGCAATGTATATCAGAACCCTGTAAATATAAAACTTGCGTATGAGAAGAAGCAAAACATAAGTCATCAACAATAACAACAACAACAACCAGATATCCAAAACTCACGATATCAAAACACAAACATAAACTATCAAACCAAACATATATCATCAAACCAAAAATATATCATAAAACCAAACATATATCATAAAACCAAACATATATCATAAAACCAAACATAACTCATCAATGATAAAATGTCAAAAACCAGGATACCCACAGGTAATAGAAATAGGAACCAGATCATGTAAAACCTAAAAAGAGGAAAATTAATATTCGAATGAGTCAGGCTTGAGATTCGGAAAAAAAAACTTACTTCTTTATCAATCATAATCATTTCAAAGTGTTCCTTATTCCTTGGGACAACACTCTATTTGTGATGAACTCTAGCAACTATTTTCCGCAGCTCCTTGGTATCATTGATGTCTTTGACATTCTCAAATGGTCGTTCCATTTTGCAGTGGAATCACAATGATGTTTCTTTGAACTATTATGGGTTTGGTCTAAAAATTAGAAGTAGACGGTGGAAGAAGATGAAAGTTGAAGACTGAGTTGAAGAATGAGGAATGAGAAGAGAACGATGTCTTCAGAAGAGAGAGAAGAGAGGTTGCGTGTGTGTAACCTTGGCAGGCTTTGGAGTACTGTTGAATTTAGAAGTGACTTATCTTGGGGGAAGGGTGGCACGGTTTGCACAAAAAGTAGTTTTAAATTTAAAAAAAAAAAAATTCCCAACTCATTTAGTTGTAGTTGTACTATTAAGACAAAAGGTGTTAGCTTTTTGTACACAAATGAAAGTAAATATATTTGCGTTAGAACAAAGAGTACAATTTGGTTGCAAAAAGTAAATTTTGGACACAAAATACCCCCAAATTAATGAGGTGGCTGACAAAGACAAAAGGGTAAATTGGTGTTTTGTAAAACATCTAATTTTCTTATGTTATAGATATTTTTAAATAAAAAAATAGAAAAGAATAATAATATAATAAGACACTAAGAGTAGTATTCAAAGTAAACTATAACTATAAATGCTAACCTGGTTAATTGATTCAGAAAAAAGTTATGCACAACATAATTTAGTTAGCACAACATAAAAATTTGTTAAACGGGTCACAATCTATTGATTGTGCGACTGGAAAAATTAAACAGATGTAAAAGTATATTTAAAAATTTAATGAATACTATTTAAAATGAGAACATATGAGATACTCATTATTGAATTTGTTTTGGACTGGCCCAAACGACAAAGTCGGGCCCAATCTACTTCTGCAAGTAGGACGACTCAATAATATTGGCCCAATAAACCACGATGGACAAGGGACACTTTTCCCTTCTATCCCTAACTCGAGGAGACCTGGTTGGCTGACCCCCAGGTCTGCAAGGCCACTTCTACCTTCCAAACAGACTAGTCCTTATCCTGCCAGCTGCACGAGGATAGGCACCCAGGAACGACCAGAAAGCATGCTTGCCCGTGAAACACTTATTTGCTCGTTGTAACGGCTAGTTTCGAGCATCTATGCCCGTTACAACGGATAGTTCCTGGAAGGTACCTATTTTTGAGGAACCTGATATCCAGGCTTAGAAATAGGAACAAATGACCAAACGTCGGGGGCACTATATAAACCCTCACACCTGTGAAGGCTAGGTATTCGACATTCATTCTAAAAACCCTAATATCTTTCTTGTATCTCTTTGCACTCTTACTTACTTGAGTGTCAGAGTACTTTACGGGTATACCCCCTCCTCCTCTTTGATTCCAACCTTGTAGACATCATCTATCGGCCCGCTTCAGGTTCTGATCAACCAGTAAGATCAATGGTGCTGTTTGTGGGAATACTGTCTTCCCCATCTTTCTTTCTCAAAACAAAAATATTAAAGCAACCTTCAAATATTCCTATTATGGGCGATCACAATGACAATCACCTTTTTGGAAAAAACAATGCTCTCTCCTACCCGCAAGACAGACAAAAACGGAAAACCGCCTCTCCTTGAAGACATGCCCAAGAAGAGAGACAACCATAATGCGTATCCCTCCTCAATGGAGGTTGAGGATGACAAAGTCTAATTCTTGGAGAATATGAAGTCCGAGAATATATTAAAAGATATGCCTGCAATTTTCCAACCGATTCCAATATCGGCCAACATCGACCTAGCCATGGCTGATTTGCTCACTGCGCTTAACCAGACCAATACTCCAATCCTTCAACAAAGCAACATGAATGTAACTTGGGAAAAGAAACGCCAGTCAAAATATCCTCCTTGGAGATACCGATGATATGAATCTCGCAGTCCATCCCCATCAAGGTGTGATCATTGTCCTGAGCAAAAAAAAACCAGAAGTTCTATTTTTCAAGAAACGGGGTCGTACTCCTCCCCGGAAGGATCGACGCTCCCCAGTCACCAAGAAGATGAAAGGTAGTCTACGGCCAGACAATGACCGTTCACCATCACCCAAGCCAAAGCACCAAATGAGGAGCATATCTCCTCGATAGGATAACAGCCCCCATCAGGGAAGAAACAATTATTCTCCACCCTAATCACCATATCAAAGTGACAACGACGAGCCTCGTGGCCCGTTATCCAGAGAAATCATGGAGACTCCACTTCTTGTCGGGCTTGAGAAACCCCAAATTCGTGGACATACGATGGGACTACCGATCTAAACGAGCACATCGAGAACATTGATTCCTTACTCAACTAAAAGGTGTTCGAGGAGCAATCAAGTGCTGGCTCTTTCCCACCACTCTTTGGAAGGGGGATATGGCTTGGTGTTGTACCCCAAAATTTTCCCTCTCATTTATCAAGATTCTCTCACAAGATCTCTTTGACTCAAGACTGGATTAGGGTTTGACCAGCTCAAGACATCTCATCATGCCCTGATGACCCAAAATTATGGTTTGAAATTTCACAAAGATTTTTGGACTACCAATGTTTCATATGGATTTCAAGTATCATTGTGGACCCCTAAGATTACACATGTCAAGTTTCAAGCCTTGAATCACATTTTTGATCAGTCAATTGGACAGTTGACCTAAAAATCAGTTGTATTTGGAAAAAAGTTAACCACGACCAATTTACAGTCAAACTTCATAATTTTTGATCCACGTCAACATTTTAGACTCATATGTATCATTTGATCAAGTTTGGACTATATTTCCTCAAGAAATTTGATCAAATCATCAAAAGGGCAAAATGGTCAAAATTAGGGTTTTGACTGAGAAAGGGCAATTTCTGATTTTTGACCTAGAAAATGACCAATTGGTTTGAATTATGATTTCAAGGGTTCAATTGCATCATCATGACCTAATGACATGGTTCAAAATATTGCAAATCCATTGGGTTAACAGATGAAATTTGCAGTCAATTGATCAAAAGTCAACTGTACACTGAAAAGTCAAACTTTGACTTTTTGGTCAAAACCAAGTGCCAAGGACCACAATTCATCAAAACATGTCAAAATGTGAAACTTGTTCATCAAGAAATCAAAGATTGAAGATTTTGTTTTGAAATTTGAAATTTTCTTAACTTAGAAATTTTTCTAAGTATAGAAAATTTCTTATTTTTTCTCAACTTTAAGTCAAATTCTCACCATGATACAAGATGATTCAAAGAAAGTTCCCAACATGAAAGTTATAGATCTCCATGAAATAAACAACTTTTCTTCACACATTTTTCCCTAGAGATGCTTGGATCTCAAGATATAATTTTGTGAATACATGCCCATGAACTAAAATAACTTAGTGAAATTTTGCCCTAATTTAGGCAGGTTTTTTACCTAACTTCATGGCACTTTTTCACCTAGTTCCAATAGGAATATTGAAATGCATTTCAAATATGAGTTATATAGAACATTACAAGCTTCCCAAAATGTCTAAGAACTCCTTGAGATCATTTTGAGTAGAGAGAATCGAAGAGAAGAAGTTGGCAATTTCTCACTTTGATTTCAAGCCATTTCATGAAGAACAAAATTCAAATCTGAACCTATGCTGCCTAATCCTTGCTTTACAGGTCCCAAACTTGTTTCTCACTTCATAATTTAATTCTTACACAGTTGATAAAGCCTTAATCTAAGCATAAGAGTCTTTGTCCAAGTTTTAATTCCATAAATGGCACAAAGTTGCCGTTGCCATTTTAGAAAAGCATAACTTTTGCAACTTTTCATTCCTTGAGCATTGGACTTGTTTTCTCTGCACACACAAGTCCTATAAACCAAAAGCAAGTTGTCTAGGACTTGTACCAACTCCAAGCAGGCCTGTACAAGCATGTGAAGAGTTGTCTCCTCACTTTTCTTAAAGGACAAGCAATAGAGCAAAAAGCCTACAATTAAAAAATCTGTTGTGGAGTTGACTTGAAACCTTCTATATACTTATACACAAACACATTGAAACATAATAGAAGATTTCTCAAGGCCATAAACTCTCTAAAACCCCCTATCACCAAAAACCTGTCATAAATTGCAGTTTGAGACTAAGCATAACAATCCAAAAATCTACTCGTGCGTTTCAAGTTCTAATAACTAAAACACTTAACCTACCTCATATCTAAGTGTTCCAGACCATCACCCCTTCACTGTAACTCCTCCTTATCCATCTGCCATTTTTGCATTTCAAGCTTGCAGGTTGACTTGGATAGAGAGATTCAGACACTTTCAAAGCAAGGCAAGGATTGGAACACACTCAGGGAGGTTCAAGCAAGCTAAAGGAATCTTCAGGCCTTCATAAAACTCACTCAAACTTCATTCACGATCTCAGCTGAAGGAGGTAAGAAATCTAACTTCTATCTCTTCATACAAACATCCATTGGTCTCGATTTGTGAAAGGAAAATATAGATATTATTGTGCTAAAGCCAACCATGTGCATAGATTTCATTTATGTTCATTATGTATGGAGAATTTTAGATTTCAAATTTCTGTAAAAATTAGGTTTAAAATTAGCTTTGATCATTGATTGTTAGTTTACATGAGTTATATGGTTGAAATCGTGGGAAAAGTACTACCATTTTCATGTTTGAAGTTTCCATTTTCATGGAGAAATGAGAAAGATACAGAGGTTCTGGCCAGCTTGAGGAAGAAGATGAAGTACAGGGCAAGGAGACGTTATGTGTTATGTGTTTTATATTTCATATGAACTAACAGATGTACAGCCACCCCAGTGGCAAGGCAGCGCGCTGAGAATGCCAAGGTCATGGGTTCGAGCCTTGGTGCCTGCCTTTTGCATATTTTCTCATTTTTGCCATTTTCTCATTTTTGCAGCGCTGGGCTTTGTTCCATTGGGCTTCATTTTTTTCCTAATGTTTACATCCTGATTACTCAGGACACCCCTGGGCCCATACATTTTTATTATTTATTATAATTTCTTTTTTTTATTAAATATATTTTCTTAAAATATTATAAAATCATGAAAAATATAAACATGTTAAATATTTCATTTTTGTTTATTTTATTTTATTTTCACATAAAAAATATTTTTATTAAATTATATATATTAACTATTTTTCTTAAATACATTTGTAAAATAAAATAGACTTAGGTTAATTTTTATTTTCTTTTTCACACTTGTAAATATTGTTTCCTAACATATAAAAAAGACTAAATATTTTCATAAATATTATTTATTATTTTAAGACAAAAAAATACACAAAAATAATACTTAAAGAACTTTATTTTTCTTAAGTTATAAATTAGGGTTAACCACTTTTTAAGAAATAATTTCCCTTTTTTAAATATTATTAGGTTTAATTCAAAACTCTTTATATGAAAAACAAAACAAAAATCTTTTTTCTTGCCTATACATACCATTGCATATTTAATTTATATTATTTATTTAAATACTTGTACAAATTCGATTTGGTTGTAATAGATTAAATTAGGTTTATATTATTGCAAATCCCTATTCATACTTTATATACCCCCCTCCCATACAATGTTGTAATAGCATAGTAATCTTTAAATTACGCAATTTACCGCTTTCATATAACATGCTAGTAATTAGGGTTTGAATGGCAAGATCAAAACAAATCAAATAGAAAACCCTAATCCAAGACAAAATCAAGCATGAAAATAATAGACTTGCACACAAGCACCCTTAGGGTTACTCCACTTGGTTGCCTTACATGAAAATGGCCATATTACGCATGGGAAGTATCTTGGTAAAAACAAACAAGTATAAGATCATAGTCCCTCGATGACGCTATTCAAAGTTGCCTTATAAAATGATCTTAGTCCCTTAAAAATGCTAAGATACTTTGCAACATTTCTAATCATGGTTATACGATGACCCACACCCGTCCCGTTTACATTCAAAGATAGGGTTGCTTACCAAATCAATGGTAAGACAACAATATCAAAGGAAAAGAAAATTAACAAGAAAGACATTTTGAGTAGGTAGATTACTTCTAGTTACTTGCTTCACTTCAAACAACTATCCTTGCTATTTTCAAAAACAAACACACACATTCCAAACATCTTACAAACCTTGAAAACACTTTCAAAAAGACAAACATCTTTGTATACATTCTTACGAACGAGAATCATTACAAAGATTGCCTAAACAATGGCCTCTTTTACAAAATACTTTCAAAACCACACAAAGCACAATTTCAAAACAAAAAGCAAGTGATCTAGCAAGTAACTAAGAGCCCATGGAAAACCATGGATGAAAAGGGTGCTAATACCTTCCCTTTTTCATAATCTACCCCCCGAACTCAAGAAACAATCTCAAAGGTCTTTCCTGTGCTTTTTCACCTTTCATTTTGGATAAAAGAAAAGTCGGTGGCGACTCTTGCTAAACCGCAACATTTGCGATAAAATGCAAAACCCTCAAGTCAGTTCTCCCACCGTATCACAGAACTGGAGACTCTGCTGGGGAACTTTTAAAAGTGTGGTTACCTTAGGGCTAGATCACATTTATTTGCTTACATTGTTTGACTTGTATGCTTTACATTATGGTTCTTTATTTGGGTTTGAAATCCTCTACCCGAATTTGGGATACATTATAGGTAAATAGCAATACATTGTGGAAACTGTGCGGGGTATACCGACATGGTCTAAGCAATAACTATGTTAGTGCGACATATTTGTAGGTAACGGTAGCCTTTGAGTCAATCAAAGAGAATACGGGGCCGTTGAGTGATGTCATGAAGCACTAATGAACTTCTAGAACCCTTACTTGACCAACTTGGCCTTTAGGATGTAGTGAGATGATCGGCTTTGGTGCAGTCCGAAGTTGGTAGATACTCGATACTACACTCATTGAGGTTTGGTTTCTTGGGATATTTCGGCCGCCATTAAAGAGGCTTGAGATGAAACAATGACCAAGGAAACAATCCGTTGATATTGAGCTCCTTAGAACCCAATTACTATTATTAGGACAAGTTTAAGCCAACCAAACTTCAAGAGGGTACTTACCTATAAAACCCCATGCAAGCCTAAACTAAGAAATTGTTTGCTTTGCTTGTATATGCATACTTGTAAATAACATCATGGACATCATGAGCATCATATACATCTACTAACCATTTCAAGGATTTCAGAGATTCATCTTTACTCTTGTTTTGTAGGATGTGGATTCACTTCGCAGGAAAACTATCCAAGTTAACCTTGTAAGAATTCCTCCACAACTTAAGGAGCTAGCTTTAAGGATCCCTGAGAACTCTCCATTCACCGAGAGGCATGGTTGTCTACTCAACTTGGTCACCTCCAACACAGATGAGGATATGATGAAGGTGCTCTTCCAGTTCTTTGATCTTTTGCACCATTACTTCACATTTCCCGACTATCAGCTTGTGCCTGCTTTGGAAGAATTCTCTCAACTCTTGAGGATTCCCATTCTCAATCAACTACCTTTCAGCGGTACGGAAAGAGAACCAAAGCCATAAGAGATTGCTCAAGCTCTGCACTTGCACTCATCTGATGTCATAACTTATTGGGAAACTAGAAGTGGTGTCAAAGGCTTCTTAGCAAAGTTCCTATTTGAAAAAGCCCAGAGCTGTTGGAATTCCTTAGACTTGCAAGCCTTTGAGGAAATTGTGGCTCTTCTTATCTATGGGATGGTCTTATTTCCCAATCCTGACCAACTCATAGATGTGAGCACCGTCAAGATCTTCATGTCATGCAACTCGGTGCCTACATTGCTAGGGGATATCCTGCACTCTTTTCACACTCGCACAATGAGGAAAAGAGGTGTCCTTATGTGTTGCACTCCTCTCTTGGCAAGATGGTTTATTTCTCATCTTCCCCAATCATTCTTAAAGAATGAGCAAGGTTCAAGATGATCACAAAGGTTAATGACGCTCAAACATTCAGATATTCATTGGTGCTCCCGATTCAAAGAGAATATTATCATTGTTGACCGTTGTGGAGAATTCCCTAATGTCCCTCTACTTAACATTAGGGGAGGCATCACCTATAACCCATGCTTAGCTTTAAGACAGTTTGGTTACGCCCGAAGGGATGGGCCGCACGAGATGCTGATTCAAGGTTTGGTATTCGACTACGAAAATGACGATCAAATTCTTCGCCAGAGATTCATCCGAGCTTGGAGGATGCTAAACAAGGTGGATAGCAAGACTTTGGGACACAAGAATTCAATCCCTCTGGAGCCTTACCTCAAATGGGTACGAACCCGTGCTCAAAGTCTCATGATGCCTTATCCTTCCATCCTTCCGGTGATTATTGAGCCTGTTAAGGAGGGAGAAGTTCCATACACTATCCTACATCCTGACATGCCCACATATCTTAAAGACCTGCAAAGGGATTAGATACAGCTCAAAGGAGAGAGAGATACTTTCGAAGCCCAATTCTACGCAAGCGAGAAGAAGGTTTTGGAACTCACTAGGCTACTTCATGAGGAGCAGACTCTAAATGCCTACATTGCACCAAAGAGGATGCACACTGCTTTTTTATCTTAGAGTTTTGTATTATTTTGCCCAAGGGGCATTGATGTACTCAAACTTTATCTTATTAATATAACGTGTGTTTCTTTTTGTCTAAAACGAACTTGAATCTTTGAAATCCTTGAGAACATTGCATATGCACATATCATTCATCATAACATAAACATGTCTTTTGCAACGAGTTTCCTCATCTCTCTACTGTTTATTTCAGTAAGATGGATCTCGAACAGACAGTCAAAGATCTCCAAGCTCAGAACACGCAGTTTCAACAGTTTCTCATGAACCTATCCAAGGGGCAATAAGAGTTGAAGACTTTGCTGGCTGAAGAAAGGAAAAAGAAAACAAAGAAAGTCACTGGGGTCCTAAACATGGGGAAAAGATTTCAGAGGCAGACTAGAAGAACCTTGAATTTTGCAATAACATCTGGTGAAGGAGAGGGGAAAGGAAAAGAAACAGCAGTCCCGTCAGAATCTGAAGAGGAGGAAGAAGAGGAAGACTAATCTGAGGAACAGTATCCTCCAGCTGATGATAAGTACAGACATATCGAAGAGCGTTTGAGCGCTATGGAAATACAAAAGGTGCCAGGTCTAGACTTTGAAGAATTGGGACTAGTGTCGGGGGTTGTGATTCCTCCGAAATTCAAAGTACCTTTATTCGTAAAATATGATGGGGTGTCATGTCCTAAGATGCATCTCCGGTCATATGTGAGAAAGATCTAACCATACTCCGCTGATAAAGACTTGTGGGTGCATTTTTTTCCAAGATAGTCTATCTGGAACACAACTCGACTGGTTTTACCAACTATAAAGAGCCAACGTCCATAATTAGGAAGATCTTGCCGCAACTTTCTACAAGCAATATCAATATAATACCGATTTGGCGCCTACCCGTACTTAACTTCAGAGTATGGTTATGGCTTCCAATGAGGGTTTCAAGGATTACACTCAGAAATGGAGAGATCTAGATGGAAGAGTTCAACCCCCTCTGTCTGAAAGGGAATTGGTGGACATGTTCTTAGGCACTCTATCAGGCCCTTTCTTCAACCATTTAATTGGAAGCTCATCTGTAGGATTTACTGAGTTAATACTGACTGGAGAGAGGGTGGAAGCTGGCATAAAAATGGAAAGATTCAGAAGGATTCATCTTCTTATACAGCTGTGAGGAAACCTTTTATTGGAAAGAAAGAAGTAGCTGTTGTATATCTACAAAGGGACCAAGGGAGATCCGAACATCGACCAATGGTAGGGGCTGTTATGATCCCAAAGCCTACATCTGATCAACCAAAAAGTAATCAACCGAGGGTGGAAAGGCCAGTCCTACAATTCACCAGAATCAATATGACTCTATCCCAAGTATTATCGCATCTTCTGAAATCCAATTTGGCAACTTTAAAGGAAGCTCCAAAAAACCCCAACACAGCGTCCCCTCATTATCACCCAAATGCCCGTTGCGCATATCACTCCGAAAGTCCGGTCACGACACTAACAACTGTTGGGCTTTGAAAAAAAATTCAAGACCTTATAGAGGCGAAAGAAATTGAGTTTGATGCACCCGGGAAGCCAAACGTCATTTCTGCTCATATTCCCAGACATGGTCACAACACCAATGCTATTGAAGAAGATTTATTTGTTACTACAGTTGATGGACTCGTGACTCCACTCCCAATCATTAAGATAAACTTGTTGAAAGCCGGTGTATTCCCGGGTTGCAATGAACACTTCTGTTGTACCCCAAAATTTTCCCTCCCATATTTCTCAAAACATTTCAAGAAAGATCTCCAAATTGCTCAAGGTAGTCCAAGGGTTGGCCATACAAGCTCTCTCCTAAGGCAGTCTACTTCAAATTAGGGTTTCATGTTGCACCAAGATGCTTGAGTCCAAGTAATCCCAAATGCTCAACATTGTACTAATATTTTCTCAAGATCATCCATGTCAAGTTTCAAGCCTTGCAGAGAAAGTTTGCTCAGTCAATTGCTCAAAGGTCCAAAAATCGACTGTGCTAGGGCAAAAGTCAACTGTGACCTACATACAGTCAAACTTAAAGATTTTTGGTCAACATCCTCATTTTGAAGTTTATTTCATCATTTGATCAAGGGTTGATCATGATTCATCAAGGATTGCTCATAATTCATCAAGACTCAAAAGTTGCTAAATTAGGGTTTTGTAGGAAAAGTCAACTCAACTTTGACTAAGCATAACTTTCTCATACTTTATGAGAAATGACCCATCCAAAGCTCATTTTTAATAGGATGCAATTTCCTACAACCCATATTCATATCCCAAGATCAAAATATGCACTCACAAGAAGTTATGAATTTGGACATTATAAGTCATTTTGAAAAGTTAACAAAAACACCTTTTTTTTCAAAGCTTCATACTTGAGCATGGAATATCAAATTGAGATGAGACCAAAAGGGTTGAAGTTGAAATTGAGGAAGTTATACATTGTTGAAGTTGACCTTTTTTGCAAAATTGCCAAAAGTCAACTATCCCCAAAACTTCAAATTTTGCCAAATGGGCCCATTCGTTTTCACTTGTTTTGAGTTGGCATCATAGCCCACGTGCTCTAGCCTATGCCACTTGTCCATATCATACTTTTATTAATTATTTTGATTTTTATTTGAATTAATTTGATTTAAATCAAAATAAATCAAATAAAAATCCAAAGCATTGATAACAAAGGATATTTTGATTGTTTCAGGCTCTAATTACAGCTAGCAAGACATTCAAATTCGCATCAAAGCTTGTGTGCACAAAAAGATTGTAAATAAGCCATGTTTGGAAAGTTGTTCAAAGCAAATCAAATCAAATCCCAAATCATTGAAAGAAGAAGATTTGGACAGAATAAATAACCCTAATGCATTTTGTGATACATAAGGAGGCGAGGCAGATCAAAACAAGGGTTAGAAGCAGGCGTGAGGAGCAGAATCAGATTCAATAAAATCAAAGAAAAGTGTGAGATCAAAGTCCCGCTTAGAAGCATCCTCAAGGCTCGATACCTCTCCCAATCGCTTCCTGGAAATCTCAGGAACCTAAAGCAAGCAAAACCAATCGTTTTCAAGCCCTCTAGCACGCTGTAAGGCTGTCACGGTATCACCTTTTTCTTGAATTCGAAAAGCTTCATTCTTGTATCAATAGTGTAAAATAATTGCATATTCTTAACCACCATGATGTTTGCAAACTTTTTACAATAGCCAATTTCATTTATATGGACTGAATCGAAACTCACCATTGTTAGGTTTTCAAGCTTTGGTTTAGGGCTTTTTGTTTCAGGAATAATTGGCCCTAGTAATGGGTATGGTTGTGATCAGAAGAAGGAGACGAGTCTAACCATGGTGTTAGAATTCATTTACATGGTCTGTACGAGATTTTGAGAGTGGACATGTTTGTAGCGACGGACATTTGTCCGTGGGTATAGGTATTGCAGGTTTTTAGCTACAAAGAGAGGAAGGGGATGAAGGCGTGTCACCCCACCATTGGCTTGTTTAAACGAGTGCGTGTTTTTTAATTTCTGTCCACTAACTCTTATTTTTATATATTATTATTACTTTGTATTATGATAATAATCAAAACAACGCAGCCTAGTGGTTGACACGCAAGTCTTAAGGCATTAGAGGTTGGAGGTCAGGGGTTCGATACCTGCCTCCAGCATTTGTTCTTTTTCATTGTTATTTCAGGAAATCCAGTGCATATGCAAGCCAAGCGCCCACCATGGACCTTCATCATCCATGCGCCAGATGGCCAGATGGCCAGATCTGGTGGCCACCATTGCAAGTACACCATAAGTCAAGTCAACGCGTGCGTACTGGATTGCAAAAGTCAAGTGGATCTTCATTAATTGGGCCCAACAAATTGCTATGCACACCCTTAAAAATCAGGCTCAATCACTTTCTTTATATTTTCTCTTCTATATTTCATTTAATTATTTTATTTTATTTTATTTAATTACTAACCAAAATTAATTTTCTTTTCATAAAAAAAAAATCACAAAAATATTTTATGTCCAATTAAATTTCAGAATTTTATTTTTCATTAATAAATATTAATTAAATTAATTAGGATATTAATGTTAGATAACATTAAATGATTTTTGCAAATATTTAAAATTAATTAGAATCAATAGGTTTTAACACTAATTTAATTATTTAATTTCTTTCCTAAATTAATAAAACTCCAAAAATATGTCACTTAATTATTTTTCATTTATTAAATTAATAACTAATTCATTTAGCATTTGACTTTAGGACTTAATTTCTTTTCTTAAAAAATACTAAAAAAACAACAAAACATTTTCTTTTAATTTAGAGGGTCAAAACCCTAGTTCCGCATTCGATTTAATTTCGCATCACACACTTTATTATTATATCCAATTATTGTATCTGCTCCCGGCTTGTAATAATTTAATTAGGACATTTACTTTTACCGCTTTTATTTTCAAAGCGTTGTTTTTGGCAATGTAAATACCCGACGCCTTGTAATAATTTAGTTTAATTTCCGCACCTTTAATTTTTGCAAATATTCAACTGCTAGATGTTTGATAATAGGGTTTGCATGACAAGAATGAATATTTGAATTTTAAAACCGTTAGATCACCTTTAATTGTGCAAAGATAAAAATAATTGAAATCAACACACTCGCACATGCGCACTCCTAAGGTATACTCCCACTTGGTTGCCTTCGTACACGGTCATTAAGTATAGGTTGTTTTAGAGGTCACCCTCTTGTCTAAAAGATCATAGTTGCCTCGGATATTGTTGCCTCGAATAAATGATCTAAGACATTAGGGTTACCGCTAAGACATCCTAACATTACTTTAGTGACTGTATGTCCCTCTTTCGAATTGACCCTCAAACTCCAACAACGATGCTACCTACTCACTAATAGTGGGATAACATTGTCTAAAGGAAATTAGCATAGAACGATCCCTTTTTCGAGTAGGTATATTAGTTCTTAAGTACTTGCTCATCCAAAGCAAAGGTTTTTACACTTACACTCCTTTACAAACGAAGTTTTCAAAAACACTTCATTACACTCTTGAAGACAGAAGCAAGAGTTAAATCAAAGTCAAAACAAAAACTTTTCAAAGCGCACAAACACAAAGAAAACAATTTTGAAAATGATGAGTAAGTACCTAAGAGCCCGTAGATAACTACGGATATAAAGGGTGCTAATACCTTCCCTTTCTATAAATCTACCCCCCGTACTCAGAAATATCTCAAAAAAGGAATTTTTCTGTGCTTTTTTCCTTTCCTTGTTGGATAAAATAAAATTCGGTGGCGACTCTTGCTTACCGCGACATTTTGCAAAAACAAACGCAAAACGCAAACCAGCATTCCAAAAATAGTCAGTTCTTCCGCCGTATCACAAAACTGGCGACTTTGCTGGGGAGTTAATAAGTGGGGTGTACCTTAGGAATAGTTCATCATATTGTTTTCAATTGTTTGATTTGTTTGCTTTATTTTATGGGATTTGTATCGGAGTTACTATAGATCCTAACCCGGATCTGGGGGATACCTTTTAGGTAAGTAGCAATAGACTGTGAGGGAACTGTACGGTGTAAGCCGATACGGTTGAAGCAGTAGCTACGTTGGTGTGACACATTAGTTGGTACCGATATCCCTTGTGGAGGAACAAGGAGAGTATGGGGCTGCTAATGGATCATTAAGCATCAACTGACCTTAGAACCTATAATTGACCAACTTGGCCATAGAACAGTAGCAGTATGCTACACTCATTGAGACTAAACTCTCGCGATGATTCCGGCCGCAAGAAAAGGTTGCTAAACTGGAATTATGACCGATCGAGGATGGTCAGTGATATTGAGATCCTCTAGAACCCGGTTACTATTACTAGGACAGGTTGAACCAACTAAACTGAAAGAGGGTAATACCTAAACTCCATGCCAGCCTGAAATTTAAGGGCTATTGTGTGACTTGTGTGCTTTCAACTTGAACTACTTGCACATGTTTGTTATTTAACAACTTGAGTTCCTTGCAGGTTTTGTTTACAGTCCTTGTCCAATAGCTTGGATTTCTTGCCGGATTTACTTGTTTACATTACCTCGTACTTTTGCTTAAACGCATAACATACACATTATAACATCATGCCTTAACATTTCCTTAACCATTTCAAGAATCTCAAAGGTTTGTGATGCAGGTTATGGTAAATCAGACGTCTAGCAAGGGGAAATGGGGATTTATTTTCCTCTAGCCAAGGTTGTCTAGAGATCAAAGTACGATGACTTGAGTCGGTGGCTATGACCCACTCGATATGGTGAGCTTGACTCTCGTAGAAGGACTCTTAACGATATGAAGTTTCTTCAATCAAAGCTGAAAAATTCAAAATCTAACAGTTTCTTGTTTACCCCGCGAGATCCTTGAAAACATTGCATACATATATCATACATATCATTGCATAACAGGTATCCCAGTACATGTCTCTCATGTTCTCGCTATTTATTTCAGCAATGGCTCTCCAACAAGACAACCAAGATCTTCAAACTCAAGAAGCTCAGTTCAGGGACATATTCCTAAACCTATCCAAGGGGCAGGAAGAGTTGAAAACACTCCTTGTCGGGAACTTGGTCAAGAAAAGTCCTGAAGACAATAAGGACGAACAGCTAGAACAACTACAAGTTGAGTTAGGTACAATGAGAACCTAATGTTGGGGAAGATGGCTCTTATCCAAGGCTTAGCCCAGGGACAAGAAGAACTGAGAACCATTATCAACCAACTTCACCAAAACAGATACAACAATATGGAGCAAATAGTCGAGGCCGGAGACCAAGTCACTGATCAGCCTTCAAGAAGACAAAGATTTAGTTTGGTAAAGAATGGACCTCTCCAGGTTGCTACTACCTCATGGGTCCAACAACAACCTCGCCATAAACAACTGGTTAATCAGAGTAAGCCGGATAGGCCCAAGAAGCAGTTTACTAAGCTTAACATGTCGCTATCCCAAGCTTTGCAACACCTGTTGAGATTGAATCTGGTGACGTTGGTAGGACCTCATCCAAATCCTAAGACTTCTTCACCTAACTACAATCCTGATGCAAGGTGTGCATACCATTCCAATAGCCTGGGGCATGATACTGACGACTGTTGGAAGTTGAAATACAAAATTCAAAACCTGATTGATGAAGGAACATTGGAATTCGCACAAGATGGTCAGGCTGAGTTCTTCTACCATCCCTCCAAGGCTCACCATTTTAAGTGACAAGTTCTGACAAGAGAGGCTTTTGTTCATTAGAATTTTCAATTTGTAATTTTCTTTTGATTGTTCAAACATTTATTCATGTCAAACTTTGTTACTTTATCAATGCATTGCATATGTCTGTTTGAATCAATCCATTCGTATTCACTATATTTAAATTGCTTTCATTTTTGTGATGTTCAACTCTCGATTAAAAACTCTAAGCCTTTAGAGGGAGGATGACGAAAATGATATCAAAATATCTACAATATGCTTTTGAACAGACCCCGCTGACGATGTACATGCGTTGTTTCAAATCCTAAACAATGGAGTTATAAGGAAGATAATCCCTCGTCAACCCCTTTGAGCCAAAGAAGTTGGAGTTTTTTGTTTTCACGCAAATAAAAAAAACGCTTAATCACAACCCGGGGGCAGGGTAGTTTTCTCAGTTAATTCGAGTGCACAATGAATGGCATCAAAGAGGTCCTTCCAAAACAAAAGACGGTGATGGTTCCGTATAATCGTTAAGACAGGCAGTCATTATCTCTCGAAATAAAAGCCCATTAAGTCAAAACCTATGAAGGAGACTTAAGAAAAACTGGGGCATCCCGCTGACTGTAACCACAAAAGAAACAGTTCAGGCAAAAGACAGGGATAATAAAATCAAAAAGAAAGAGGTCCTACAAACTCTCAACAAAATGACTACCTGTTCAAAATAAATTGTCAGTATCCGAGCCATCACTGGAATATCAGAGCAAAGACTCAAAACAGGATCTAAATACACAATTAGCTGAGTTTAGGATCAAAGAACATCATGAAGAATGGGTGGGTACAAATAAAATTTGAGCCTTTATCTTTTGTTTCTTGAACCGTGAACCAGGCCACGTTATAAGCCTTAAAAGTCCTAACTGAAGCATGGGTTAGTTCGAAAGCATACTGTTACAAAAGGTATCCTGACTCCTGTAGGACTTGCAGTAAATCCTGAGTTGACATCACATTTTACAAAATTCTCCTGTCTTACTGAAAAATGCATTTTCAAAAATTTCAAGACAGACATAAGCTTTGCATTCCTAAAATAACATTGTTTGCATATGACTATTTGTTCAACAATAGAGAAATTCGCACGAAGAATATCTAGTGAACAAAAATCTTCTCAATAAAAAGGATCACCTCAAGTGGAAAAGCACTTCCAACCAAAGAGCACGACATGATCATTGTCCATCATATGGGGAAGTTAAGTCAAGATTCAAGGAATCTCTCAAAGATGCCAAATAGCCAGGGGTAAATCTCCATCTGAGTCACTTGGGGAATTGGACATGAATTCCAACAATGAATCTCGTATGATCAGACGAACATCTTCTGGTAGTATATCAATACAACACTACCGACGGTGACAAACTCCCTACACACTGAGAGCGTGGACATAGTCAAAAAAATACTGCGCATGAACAAAGACCCGCTAGGTTGACTGGCCTAGGCAAAATAAGGGCATCCCGGCGAACCAAAAGGGTTCGGGCAAAAATTAGGGACAAAGAATGAAAAATCTGTACACCCGGCAAGTCGAAAACCAGAAAGGGCGGCTTGAGCAAAAAAGGGTATCCCGATGGATTGAAAATCTGAAAAGACAGTCCAGGCAAAAGTTAGGGATCAAAGCGTACGACTATGTCCCGTCGTCTTGTCACTTGCCTACCAAAAGAAGACTTATCATTTCAATTGAAAGTTACCAAGCACCTCATAGGTTAGGATAACACTCGATCCACGAGGCCCCAGTAACACACACCTCCCTGTAGAGTAAGAAGAAAGATAGTGGTGTTAGCTCTCCCCAGCCGAGACTCGCAACTGTGAATTAATTGGCGATATTCTCCCCAAAGCAGAGTTTATCTACCATCAGCACCAAAAAGTCTTATCATCCTCAGTGAAGTATAAAAAATATCCCTAGTGGTGTCTGAAGAATTGTCCCCAGTAGACTCTGGAAGATTATCCCCAGTAGAGTCTAAAAGATTATTCCCCGTGAAGTCGCAACTGGAAGATCATCCCCAACGGAGTTTATTCCTCTCACAAACATAAATTTAATCCCCAACATATTTCATTATCACCAGCAACGGTAATTCATCACCAGCTAAATTTATCAACGGAATCCTCAGCAGAGCATCTCCTCCCCATAGATTCATTCTCTCGTCATCTTATTCCCCAACGAAATTATCCTCTCCTGCGGGTTTATTCTCACAATCATCTTCATTCACTATCCCCAGCGGAAACGAAGCATTCAATTCTTTTCTCCAGCAGCAATTCGGGATTAATTGTCCCCATCTAAAAACATCACATCATGACATGCATACGCATCATACAACACAATCTCATTTATTTTGAGAATATCATCGCTTGATACATATCATGCATTACATACAACTAACCTTTACCTTTCAGGAAGGATACGGTTAAATTCACAAAATTCAAGCTATGAAGCTTTTACCTCAGTTGAATTACGGACGAGCTCCTAAATCTCGACAGAGCTTTTACCTCAGTTTAATTACGGACGAGCTCCTAAATCTCAGCAGAGATGTTTCCTCAGTTGAATTACGGACGAGTTCCTAAATCTCAGCAGGGATGTTTCCTCAGTTGAATTACGGACGAGTTCCTAAATCTCAGCAGAGATGTTTCCTCAGTTGAATTACAGACGAGCTCCTAAATCTCAGCAAAGTTGTTTCTCAAGTTGAATTACGGACGAAGTTCCTAAATCTCAGCAAAGATATTTCCTCAGTTGAATTACGGACGAGTTCCTAAATCTCAGCAGAGATGTTTTCTCAGTTGAATTACGGACGAGCTCCTAAATCTCAGCATAAATATTTCCTCAGTTGAATTACGGACGAGCTCCTAAATCTCAGCAGAGATGTTTCATTAGTTCAATTATGGACAAGCTCCTAAATCTCAGCATAAATATTTCCTCAGTTGAATTACGGACAAGCTCCTAAATCTCAGCAGAGATGTTTCCTTAGTTGAATTACGGACAAGCTCCTAAATCTCAGCATAAATATTTCCTCAGTTGAATTACGGACGAGCTCCTAAATCTCAGCAGAGATGTTTCCTCGGTTGAATTACGGACGAGTTCCTAAATCTCAGCGGAGTTATTTCCTCAGTTGAATTACAGACGAGTTCCTAAATCTCAGTAGAGTTATTTCCTCAGTTGAATTACAGACGAGCTCCTAAATCTCAGCAGAGATGATCCCCCAGTTGAGTACGGACAACCAAAGTTCCTAAATATCAACAGAGATGACTCACCAGCAGAATAACGGACGACCAAAGCTCCTAAAATTCTACTTCTCTCAACAGAGATCAGACTTCCCCAGCAGAATCTTCCTCAACAACAGGTATACAAGCTCTCGCTAAGGAATCTCTTATGCGATCGATACTCCTTCAGATGGCATATTTAAGCCCATCTCCCGTCAGCAATCTCCAAATGGCATATGTAAGCCCATTCCCGACATCACAATATAATTACCACTTCATGCGAGTGCAAATTTCTGGGAACTCTAGTGTTCAATCCTCTTCCACCTTCGGATCATGAAAGGCACGAAAGCCAATCTATATCCTCAGGTTTAAGAAGATTGAACAGGGGCAGCTGTTGTACCCAAAAATTTTCCCTCCCATATTTCTCAAAACATTTCAAGAAAGATCTCCAAATTGCTCAAGGTAGTCCAAGGGTTGGCCAAACAAGCTCTCTCCTAAGGCAGTCTACTTCAAATTAGGGTTTCATGTTGCACCAAGATGCTTGAGTACAAGTAATCCCAAATTCTCAACATTGTACTAATATGTTCTCAAGATCATCTATGTCAAGTTTCAAGCCTTGCAGAGAAAGTTTGCTCAGTCAATTGCTCAAAGGTCCAAAAATCGATTGTGCTAGGGCAAAAGTCAACTGTGACCTACATACAGTCAAACTTCAAGATTTTTGGTCAACATCCTCATTTTGAAGTGTATTTCATCATTTGATCAAGGGTTGATCATGATTCATCAAGGATTTCTCATAATTCATCAAGTCTCAAAAGTTGCTAAATTAGGGTTTTGCAGGAAAAGTCAACTCAACTTTGACCAAGCATAACTTTCTCATACTTTATGAGAAATGACCCATCCAAAGCTCATTTTGAAGAGGATGCAATTTCCTACAATACATCTACATCTCCCAAGATCAAATTATGCACTCACAAGAAGTTATGAATTTGGACATTATAGGTCATTTTGAAAAGTCAACAAAAACACCTTTTTTGTCAAAGCTTAATATTTGAGCATGGAATATAAAATTGAGATGAGACCAAAAGGCGTGAGAAGCAGAATCAGATTCAAAAAAATCAAAGAAAAGTGTGAGATCAAAGTCCCACTTAGAAGTATCCTCAAGGCTCGATACCTCTCCCAATCGCTTCTTTGCAATCTCAGGAACCTAAAGCAAGCATGTGATCGGTGGGAATGAGAACTGACTGTTTTAGAATGCTGGTTCGCGTTTGCGTTTGTTTTCGCAAAATGTCGCGGTAAGCAAGAGTCGCCACCGTCTTTTATTTTATCCAACAAGGAAAGGACAAAAGCACAGAAAAATTCCTTTTCGAGATATTTCTCGGGTTCGGGAGGTAGATTATAGAAAGGGAAGGTGTTAGCACCCTTTCTATCCGTGGTTATCCACGGGCTCTTAGGTACTTGCTCATTGTGTTTTCAAAAGTTTGCTTTTATTTGTGTTTGTGTGTTTGAAAAGAGTTTTTGTTTTGAAGAGAGTGTAAGTGTGAAAAGTTTTGTTTTAAAAGGAGCAAGTACTTAAGAACCATCTACCTACTCAAAAAGGAATTAAACTGTGCAAATGTCCTTTAGACAGTGATATCCCACTATTGAGGAGTAGGTAGCACCGTCGTTGGATTTTAAGGGTCAATTCGATTAAGGGACGTGTGGTCACTAAAGCAATGTTAAGACGCCTTAGTGGTAACCCTAATATCCTAGATCATTTTTCCGAGGCAACCGTTTCGAGGCAACTATGATCGTTGGACAAGAGTGCGACCTCTAAAACTTCCTATACTCAATGACCACGTTCGAGGCAACCAAGTGAGGTGTACCCTAAGAGTGGCATGTGCAAGTGTGTTAATTCGGTTAATTTTATCTATACATGTCATGGGTGAGATATTGTTGATTTTAAGTTAAAGATTGATCTTGTTATGCATTTCCTATTTAACAAACATCTAACAATTAATATTATGCAGAAATTAAATTGCGGGAAATTAAATCTAAGCTATTACAAGGCGTCGGGTATTTACATCGCCAAAGACAAACCCTTTAATTTAAATTGCAGAAAGTAAATAAAAGCGATAAATAAATAAAGTCCTAATTAATTATTACATTCCTGAAGCAATTACATTATTGGATAAAAAATGAAACGCGTGCGAGAAAATTAAATCGGCGCATTCTTAGGGTTTTGACCCTTTTTTATTAAAGAAAGCATATTTTTTGTTATTTTGAATTAAATGGAAATTAAATCTAAGTTAATTAATTAATTAAATAGAAAATATATTTTTGGGTTTTTTATATTTAAGGAAATAAAATGATTAAAATTGTTAAAACCTAATATTCTAATTAATTTTAATTTATTGTAAAAATGTTAATATTATACCTAATTAAAAAAATTAAATTGATTAAAGTATTTATTTACAAAAATAAAGTGAAATTAGTTTTAATAAATAAAAATAATATTTTTTGTTTTCTGATTTTATTAGGAAAATTATTAATTATTTTGGTTAGCAATTAATTAAAAATAATAATAATAAAACAATAAATAAAATAAGAAAATAATGAAAGAAAATAAAAAAAGAAGCAAACTCAGGGGGTTTGGGCCCAATTTTTGGAGGTGTGATTTGCAATTTCCAGGCCCAAAAACGTCCAACCTCGTTGACTTTTGCCCTCCAATGCATGCTTGTTGATCAGGGACCATGGTGAACGTCCAACCTAGGCCATTGGATTTGATTTGTAGGCCACTTGGCAAATATCTGGACAAGGGCATATGGTGAGCCCTATATTGAGCGCTGCATGGAATTTCCTGAAAACAAAATTCAACAAAGTTTTGGGGGACCTGGGATTCGAACCCAGGTCCCAAGGGGTTTTCCAATAGCGCGCTTACCAACCCAACTGCATTGCTTAATTGTTAATGAATTACATAACAAATATTATATTGAAAACAAAGCATTATTCCTGAAAATAAAAAAAATATGGCGCGCTGGTTTGAACCATCCAACAGGAAGAGGACGTGTGGTCGTCTTCTTCGTTGAAATAACCAGGGTTTTTACCTGCGGATTTTATCCGCAGCTAAATTCCTAGGTTCGTCCTAGAATTCACCCTAGGCCATGGAAACGAAATCTAAGAGCATCAACATGCTCGTCTTCTCCCACTGAGTCCATTTGTACCCTTGATTTGTTATAAATTTACCTGCAACGCAAACGCCTAATAACCAAGCAAAGAAACCCTAGGTTCGGGCATTACAACACAGGCTATGAAAACAAAATTAAGTATTGCAAAAATGTTCTAAATGAAGCGACAAACACAAATAGGCAAAGATTTTAGTGAGAGGATGCAAGAATCAGAGGTTTGGATTTCGTGTTCAGGGCCACGTTCTTGAGTACTTACAGTGCGATTGATGGCGTCTCAGGGCCTGGTTTTTGTTGCTATAGCTTCAGGAGATATCAGGCAAGAGAGCTATGTGGAGATTTGGCTTTGAATCGTGCTCTAAGGTGGATTTCAGATTCCAAGTTTTCAAGCTTTTTCTCAAACTTTGTCTGGCCATTTCTTGCAGTTTCAGGTCGTGTTTTTGCTATGCCTCACTTGTGTATGTATATTGGAATGCATTTAGGTCAAAACTTGGGCTTGAATCCATAAGAATTGATGAATGGAGATTTGATTTGATCACCATTGATAAGGTTTCCATATTTGCCTCAAATCCAAGATTTTGTGCATGTTTTGACTTGGCACGAGTTTGATTGAGTGTATCATGATATTTGCAAGCTGTAATGATCACAAGAATCTCATTCCATTAATTTTTGGATTTTATTTGAATTAATATTGATTTAAAATGAATTTAATAAATAAAAATTAAATAAAATAGAAAAATAAATGATTGGTCATGAAATTAAAGATGGGACACATCTGTGGTGTGATAAGGCCAAGTCAAGTGGAACAAAGTGGGCCCTTTTGTCAAAAATTGGAGTTTGGAGGATAGTTGACTTTTGGTAATTTTGGAAAAATGCCCAACTTCAACAATGCACAACTTCTTCAATTTTGAACTTTTGGAAGTTTTATTTGACTTTTTAGAAACCTTGAAATGTCCTCAAACCAACTATTTTTGTCTCATCTCATTTTTATATTCCATGCTCAAGTTATAAGCTTTGGCAAAAATGGTGTTTTTGTTGACTTTCAAAAATGACCTATAATGTCCAAATTTGTAACTTCTTGTGAGAGCATTTCTTGATCTTGGGGTGTGAAGATGGATTGTAATAAATTTCATCCTATTAAAAATGAGCTTTGTATGGGTCATTTCTCATAAAGTATGAGAAAGTTATGCTTGGTCAAAGTTGAGTTGACTTTTCCTACAAAACCCTAATTTAGCAACTTTTGAATCTTGATGAATCTTGAGAAATCCTTGATGAATCATGATCAACCATTGATCAAATGATGAATTATCCTTCAAAATGAGAATGTTGACAAAAAATCTTGAGGTTTGACTATTTGTAGGTCACAATTGACTTTTGCCCTAGCACAGTCGATTTTTGGACTTCTTGAGCAATTGACTGACCAAACTTTCTCTGCAAGGCTTGAAATTTGACATGGATGAACTTGAGAACATGTTAGCACATTAGGGAGCATTTGAGACTATTTGTATATGAGGACCTTGATGCAACACAAAACCCTAATTTTGAATTGACTGCCTTAGGAGGTGATTTGACTGTCCAACTCTTGAGCCATCTTGAACAACTTGGAGATTATTCTTGACCTATCTTGAGAAATATGGGAGGGAAAATTTTGGGGTACAACAGTTGCCCATGTTCAATCTTCTTAAACCTGAGGATACAGATTAGCGTTCGGGCCTTTCGTGATCCGAAGGTGGAAGATGATTGAACACTAGAGTGCCCAGAAATTTGCATTCGCATAAAGTAGTATTTGTCTTGTGATGTCGAGAATAGGATTACAGATGCCATTTGGAGATTGATGATGGGAGATGGGCTTAAAGATGCCATCCGAAGGAGTGTCGATCGCGTAAGAGATTCCTTAGCGAGAGCTTGTATACCTGTCGTTGGGGGAGATTCCGCTGGGGAATGCTGTTCTTCGTCTTAGGAGAAATAGAACTTTAGGAGCTTCGGTCGTCCGTTATTCTACTGGGGAATCGTCTCTGTTGAATTTTAGGAACTTCGGTCGTCCGTTATTCTATTGAGGAATCATCTCTGTTGAAGAGGTGAGAGTGAACTATTATCTGGTCGTAATCCAGGCTTCATAGTGATAAGACCGACTGCTATCTGGTCGTAATCCAGGCTTTACAGTGACTTACTGGGGAGATGAGATTAAACTTGCCATCCGGTCGTAATCCAGGCTTTGCAATTTCTCACTTCTTATCTGGTCGAGATCCAGGCTTCAGAACAAATTAAGTGGTTATCAGGTCGCATCCGGGCTTCAACTTGAATTTAGGGCACACTAATATCCGGCCGACTCCGGGCTTCTTAGAAACTGTCCATGTAAACTGCTATTTGGTCGGAATCCAAGCTTCACAGTGTCTTGTACCGCTATCTGGTCGTAATCCAGGCTTCACAATGTGTCATACCACTATCTGGTCGAAATCCAGGCTTCGTAGTACTCTTGGTTGCTATCTGGTCGTAATCCAACCTTCACAACATCTTCTACCATTATCTGGTCATAATCCAGGCTTCAGAATAAATCAAGTGGTTATCCGGTCGCATCCGGTATTCTCTTTTAATTTAGGTTTTACTAATATTCGGTCGAATCCGGGCTTCATAGTAACTGGCTGGGTAAACTGTTATTCGGTCGTAACCCGAGCTCCATAGTGTCCCTTAATGCTATCTGGTCGTAATCCAGGCTTCACGATGTATCATACCACTATCTGGTCAAAATCCAGGCTTCGTAGTACTCTTGGTTGCTATCTGGTCGTAATCCAGTCTTCACAACATCTTCTACCATTATCCGGTCGTAATCCAGGCTTCATGGTCTTGTATTGCTTTCTGGTCGTAACCCAGGCTTCACAATAACTTGTTGAGCTATTATCCGGTCGTGATCCGGGCTTCACGACTTGTGTTTATGATATACCACTATCTGGTCGAATCCAGGCTTCATGGTGCTTACTGAGCTGCTATCCGATCGTAATCCGAGCTTCATGGCTCACTGGGGAATAAATTATTATCCGGTTGTTCTTCGGGCTTCATAGCTTACTTTTGAGAGATATCACTATCTGGTCGTAATCCAGGCTTCGTGGTAGTCTGATATTGTTATTCGGTCGTAATCTGGGCTTCACAATATGCTATAGAAATCAAGATACTATCCGGTCGTACTCGGGCTTCATAACTTGAATTTTGATTGTATCTTTCCTGAAAGGTAAAGGTTAGCTGTATGTAATGCATGATATGTATCAAGCAATGATGTTCTCAAAATAAATGAGATTGTATGGTATGATGCGTATATGCATGTATCATGATTTATGGACATGTAATGTTTTAGCTGGGGAAAATAAATCCTGGAGCTGCTGGAGAATAAAGTTGAATGTTTTCGCTTCCGCCAGGGATGGTGAACGAAGATGATTGTGAGAATAAACCTGTAGGAGAAAAGAACTCCGTTTGGGAATAAACTGCTGAAGAGATTACTCTGAGGGGAATTACTCTGTGGGGAAGGGATGTTCTGCTGAAGATTTTAACGATAAACTCCGCTGGGGATTCTGTTGATAAGCTCTGTTGGGGATTTCAATGATGAACTCCTCTGGGGATGGATTACCGTTGTTGGTGATATTGAATCTGTTGAGGATTGAACTCCTGTCTTGTGAAAGGAAAGAACTTTGCTAGGGGATGATCCTTCGGTTGCAACTTGCTGGGGAGGTTTATTCTTGTACTCCATTGGGGATAAACTTCCAGAGTCTACTGGTGGAAGATGATTCAACTCTCTTGGGATAGCTTTTTCAGACCGTGCTGGGGAAATGGCTCCACTGGGGGTATCTTGTATTCCGCCGGGGAACATTCTTATACTCCATTGAGGAATATTAAGACTGTCGGGGATGCTCTTATACTTGCTGGAGAATATCTTTATACTCCATTGGGGAATATTAAGATCTTCTGGGGATACCAAGCCTTTTTAGGGCTGATGGTAGATTAACTCTACTCGGGGAGAGTATTGCTGATTTGTACCTAACTGCAAGTCTCAGCTGGGAGAGCTAACATTGTTGTCTTACTCTGCGGGGAGTGAAGATATCGTAGCCATATTCTTCAGCTGAATCTACCTTGTACCTGGTGGACAAAGCGCCTACACAACTTGAACATTTCTTATGCCCCTGTTTCTGATATTACCAGTAATTCATCCTTTGTTTCACATGTAAACATTTATGATCAATAATTAATGTCAAATGCATTTATTCAAAATGAACATTGGACGTTCTTTGTAAAACAAAACAGATAAAGGAAAAACAGCTTGAAATTTCTGAAAATGAATTTGTATTGATTTTGAAGTTTGGCCTGAAAATAGGCGTTTTTGTACAAGAGGCTGACGTCCTAGTAAGAGAACGCCGCCGAAAAAATAGAATTTATACAATTTGTGAAAAGGAAATAAAACAACTATGTGAATAATCCCACTGGGTTCCAACTCTGCTATTGCCTTTATATCTTCAAGCATCTCATCACTTTGCTGCTTAGTTGAAGATGAATCTGTTTGATTAGTGCCGTCTGAGCTTGATAGTCGATACCGAAGTCTGGATGCGAGGTGATCCAATGAGACATAGTGTTACGCCTTGATCCCTAACTTTTGCCTGGACTGGCCTTTCGGGTTTTCAATCCACCGGGATACCCATTTTTGCCCAAGCCGCCTTTTCAGGTTTTCGACTTGCCGGGTGTACAAATTTTTTATTTATTTTCATCCCTTATTTTTGCCCGAACCCTTTTGGTTCGCCGGGAAGCCCTTATTTTTGCCTAGGCCAGTCAACCTAGCGGGTCTTTGATTTATGCGTAGTATCTTTTCACTATGTCTGCATTGACGGGGTGAGGAAGGTCGTCACCATCCATGGCGGTTAGAATCATAGCTCCTCCTGAGAAAATGTTCTTAACCACAAATGGCCCTTCATAAGTAAGGGTCCATTTTCCCTTGGGATCACCTTGAGGTAAGATAATGCGCTTTATTACCAGATCCCCAACTTGATACTCTTGTCTGACGTTCTTGTTAAATGCCTTGATCATCCGCTTTTGGTACGTTTGACCATGGCAAATAGCAGTAAGTCTCTTTTCGTCGATTAGGTTTAGCTGATCAAGTCGGGTCTGAATCCAGTCATCTTTGCTTAAACCTGCATCCTTCATGATCCGGAGAGAGGGTATCTGAACTTCAATAGGCAAGACTGCCTCCATGCCATAAACCAAGGAATAGGGCGTTTCCCCTGTTGACGTCCGTGCTGAGGTACGGTACCCATGAAGAGCAAATGGTAACATCTCGTGCCAATCTTTGTATGTCACTGTCATCTTCTGCATAATCTTCTTAATGTTCTTATTTGCTGCTTCGACAGCCCCATTCATCTTCGGCCGGTAGGGAGAAGAGTTATGATGCTGTATCTTGAATTACTCGCAGAACTCAGTGATCATTTTGTTGTTGAGATTGGTGCCATTGTCCATAATAATCCTCTATGGTACACCGTATCGACAAATCAGATTGTGCCGAATGAACCATGCCACGACGTTCTTGGTTACGGTAGCAAAGGAAGTTGCTTCTACCCACTTCGTAAAGTAATCAATCGCTACCAGGATGAAACGATGCCCGTTGGATGCCGTAGGTCTGATCTCGCTGATCATATCAATGCCCCACATTACAAAAAAAAACCAAGGAGTTGTCAGGATGTCCACCTTTTTTGGTATCAACAAGGGTGGTATGAGCCAACATGTACTGTCTCAGCCGGCGAGCAGCCCATGCCAAAGCGTAGCAAGTACTCTCGAGCAGTGAGTATTGGGTCTCACAGTTGGTAAACTTTTTGCTAAAGCAGTAAATAGCATGCTCTTTTCGGCCAGACTCCTAATGCTGCCCCAGCACACCTCTTTGCATTATCCAGTATTCTTTAAGTATGAGATCAACGGTCTTCCTGCAATTAGAGGTATCAGAATTGATGGCTTGGAGGTAGTATGGCCCTCTCTTCTTGGAGTAACAGTCTTGAAAGTTCAGCAGACACTTCACAACCATCTTCACCTTCGTCTTCGGCTAAGTTGATCGGATTTTCGAAGTCATAACTGGCAGTAGCAGAGTCGTTATCAGTGAGATCCAGAGTGGATGTGGATCATGATGCGTGAGTGTGTGAAAAATAGCTATTTTGCAATATATAATAAAGAAAAACAAGGAGCGCAAAATTTGAAATGCAAGAAACGTCCAATGCTTTTATTAATGATATATGAAAATGACACACATAAAGCCCTCACAAAGTAAGCCACAGTGCCCTGGGTAAGACACCTGGCCATAAAGTTTGAAACATTGTCTATTACAAATTCAAAACAAAAGTTTCTTTACTGGGTAACAAAAGTAATAGGGATGAAGTCCTTTGCTGTCCAGTTGTATTGTCCACTGTTGGTCATAGGATAGATCCAGTTGTCAAACTCAGATTCTTCCACATCGCCTTCAATGGCATTCACCCCCGAGTTGCTGATGAACACGGGAGGTTTTCCGATTCGTGCATTCCGAACAGCCCTCTGAGCTTCTGCAGTGAAGCCCAAGCCAAACTTATCAGTCTTCTGTGTGAAATCAGGGAGTTGGCCCCAATTTGCACACTCACCCTTCTCAACAACAGCCCGGGCATCCTTTAAGAAAGCCATCTTCATAGGAGAGTCTTCAACAACAGTCTCAACTGATGCCAATGTTTGGGGAACCTCTTCAAAGTGCTGAAATGGGGTTTCAATGAACTCCCCATCCATCTCTACGTATCTGAAAGAGTTGAGGTGGCTGACCATATACTCTTCTTCTCCCTGTACTGTCACAATCTTACCTTTGGCCGGGTACTTCAGCTTCTGGTGGAGCGTTGAGGTTACGGCCCCAGCTTTGTGGATCCATGGACGACCCAGCAAACAAGAGTAGGATGGCCGAATGTCCATCACATAGAATGTAGAATTGAAGACCTGAGAACCAACTTTAATTGGAATATCAACTTCACCGTGCACCATCCTTTTAGACCCATCAAAGGCCCTGACAACGATGTTACTTGGTTTTAGCTCCAACCCTTTGCAATCCATCCGGTCTAGAGCTTTTTTAGGCAACAAGTTCAATAAGGAACCAGTATCAACCAATACATGTGCAAGAGTAGTGCCCCTGCATTCAATGGAGACATGCAGCGCATCATTATGATTCTTCCCCTTAGCCGTCAAGTCAGCATGTGAGAAACCCAATCCATTATCAGCAGTTAAATTGGACACGCAATCTGTAAACTGATCAGCTGACGTCTCTTGTGGCACGTGGGCAGTCTTCAGAAAGGTAATCAGAGCCTTGGCATGGGCCTCTGAGCACAACAATAGTGACAACATAGAAATCTTAGACGGGGTTTTCCCTAGCTGCTCGACTACATTATAATCACTCTTCTTAATAATCTTCAGAATCTCTTCCATCTCCTGTTTGGAAGCTTCAACAGTAATTGTCTTCAGTGCCTACGTCTGGGCAGGCACATCAGTGGTGATCCCTTTTCCCCGAGCGTCAGATGACTCGGCGACAGGGGTGGGACTAGGAACTTGATCAGGAATGGCAGTAGGTACACTTGCAGGTGTAATGACAATAGCTCTTCGGTCTGTTGGTGGAGCGATATCAGGTGAGAAAAGTCTACTGTTGCGGGTGACTTTAGCAGGTCCAGTAATGTTGCTAACGTTAGTATCAGCATCTAACTCTTTCTTAACTCCATGAACATAAACATCAGCCCCATAGTGCCAAGGGACAGCTTTATCAGAGGTGTAGGGGATGGGCCCTGGAACAGTGATGATCACATGTTCCATTTTCGGAACGAATGTAATTCTAACAGGCTTCCTCGAGGGAGCCTTGGAAGAATTGTCGAAAATGGTAATGATGGCGACTTCTTCAGTAGGAATGGAAGGAACAACAGTCTTCTCAAACAGGATCTCCTTACTATCCATCAGGTTTTGGATACCTGACTTCAGAAATGGGCAACCGATAGGTAAAACAGAACACATATGGCAACCTTCGTCACAGCCTGGAAATAATCCGGCTAGCAACAGGTTCTTCTTGACATTCATCAGAGGGGTAACAATGTCATCCACAGAAACTACAAACAATTCTTCCTCTACAGCATTTACTCCATGTTTGGGCATGGGAGCAGTCACAACATTAGGCCACTCGGGCGCCTCAAACTCAATCTCCTTTGCATCAATTAAGTCTTGTATCTTGTTCTTCAAAGCCTAACAATCATCTGTATTATGCCCTGGGCTATTGGAGTGATAAGCGCAGCGGGCGTTAGGGTTATACCTTGGGGACGTTGTATTTGAATTCTTTGGGGCTTCCCTTAGAGTCACCAGATTAGTCTTCAGCAACTGTGGCAGAATCTGAGATAAGGTCATGCTTAGACGAGTGAATTGCCTCTTAGGTCTCTCGTCCTTTTGTTGATTGTTGTACTGAGGAGCACCAGCAGGTTTTGAAATAACAACTGCATTGACAGCTTGGCGGTGTTCAGGTCTATTCTGTCTTCTTGCACTGTAGACAACACTGGACTCTTTCTTAAACGACTTCTTCTCGGTGCTTGACGAAGCACCCTTCTGTATCTTCCCAGCCTTAATACCAGCTTCAATCCTCTCACCAGTCAAAATAAGATCTGTAAACCCAGATGAAGAGCTTCCAATCAAGTGGTTGAAAAATGGACCAGACAAGGTCCCCAGAAACATATCAACAAGTTCCCGATCAACTAAGGGTGGTTGTACTCTTCCGGCGAGGTCCCTCCACTTTTGAGCATAATCTTTGAATCCTTCACCCGTTCCTATTGACATACCCTAGAGTTGGGTACGCGTAGGTGCGAGGTCGGAGTTGTACTGATACTGCCTATAGAATGCCGTAGCCAAATCTTCCCAACTGCGGATATTGGCTCCGTCCAACTGATAGAACCACTCAAGCTGAGTCCCTGAGAGACTGTCTTGAAAGAAATGGATCCATAAGTTCTTATCAGCAGTGTAAGGCTGAATCTTTCTCACATATGTCCGGAGGTGCAACTTCGGACAGGAAACTCCGTCATACTTGGAAAAGGCTGGTGCCTTGAATTTACGAGGAATCACCACCCCAGATGATAGACCTATATCTCCGAAGTCCAGACCGGGCACCTTCTGAATTTCCATGGCGCTCAAACGGTCTTCCAGTTGTTTGTATTTGTCCTCAGCAGGAGGATACTGTTCTTCATCGTAGTCCGTCTCGTTGTCGGAGACCACAGGGCTAGGATCCCTCCTTTCTTATGGACTATCTTTTCCTCCAGATGAGGTGGTTAGATCAACTTCATTCTGTAGCCCATTTCCAAACCTGCATCCTGTGTTGAACAGGATGGTCCTCTTCTTCTTCTTCTTCTTCTTCTCCTTCAGCATCAGGGTCTTCAGGTCTTGCTGACCCTTAGCTAGACTCATGATCAGCTCTTGAAATTGGGCATTCTGAGCCTGGAGGGCCTTGATGGCTTTCTTAGTTGAAGGTTTAGTAGACATGATGATTGCTGAAATAAACAGCGAAGAAGATAAGAGACCTGTAAAGGTTACCTGTTTATGAAGTGCATGAAATGAAATGCATATGATTTATGATTTCAAAGACAATCGAGATTCAAATTTGTAAACAAGAAAGGAAACACACTTTATTAGATAACTTTGTAATTCAAATTGTTCAACAAATTACCCTTAAGGCGTTACAAGAATGGAAATACTGAAGAGTAAAAATAAAACTGGAAAAGAAATCATCAAAGGTCCATCAACACTCCCACGGTCTCTTCTTCTCAGTGCGGACATAATCATTCAGGACCCGCTCGTTCTCCAACTGTCTAGTCAGCTTCTAGATCTTCTGCTCTTGCTCGTTGAACCTCTCTCGGTAAGAATCCCATTCATCCCTTAACTGCATCCAAGATCTCTTCAGGGCCCTAATGTTAGTGGGCATATAAGGATGGAGAATGGTTGGAAGAACCCCTTCTTCATTAGCAACTTCAAGAGTGACAGGCCAGACAGCTTCATATGGCATACCCATCTTTTGGGCACGGATACAGACCCATCTGAGATATGGCTCCATCGGCAGAGAAGTCTTTGGGCCTAGCTCATGTGGATCTGATTGGTGAACTCTGTCCCGAGCCCTTATGAATCTACGGCGTTGCTCGTCGCTATCCCCTTGAAAATCAAAGATGATATGAGGCATTAACATCTCATGAGGCCCTTCTCTTCTGGCTCTTCCGAACTGACGGAGAGCTAAGCATGGGTTGTAAGAAATTCCTCCATGGGTTCCTATCAATGGAACATTAGGATACTCTCCACAACGATCAATGATAGTCACCTCATCCATACCTCTGAGAGTCCAAATAATGTCATTATGAGAAAGATACATCACCCTATAAGCCCAGCCCATTCCTTCTTTGTTCTTCAGGACTGACTTAGGGAGGTGCGAAATAAACCACCTCAACAATAAGGGAGCACGTCACATCAAGGTTCCCCGCTTTCAGGCAGTACGAGCATAGAGCTGATGAAGAATGTCACCCAAGAGAGTGGGTACAGGGTTCTGAGAGACGAAGATCTTTATGGCATTAATATCAACAAAAGTGTCAGGATTCGGAAACAATACCAAGCCATAAATCAAAAGAGCCAGAATATCCTCGAAGGCCTTAAAGTCTAGGCTATCCCAGAAGTAATTAGCCTTGCCAACCAAGAACTTAGTCAGAAAACCCTTAGCTCCACTTCTAGTCTCCCAGTTAGCCATTACCTCCTCTTTGGTCAAGTGAAGGGCTGCAACAATCTCTTCGGGCCTAAGATTCTTTTCCCAACCAGTGAACGGGGTCTGCTCTAAAACAGAGATACCGAGCAACTCAAAGAACTCTTCTAGGGCAGGAACCAGCTGATAGTCTTGAAAAGTAAAACAGTGGTACAACGGATCATAGAATTGGACCAGAACACTCATCATCTACTCGTCTAATTTAGAGGTGACCAAACTAAGAAGAGAACCATGCCTCCTGATAAAGGAAGTAGTGTCTGGCATTCTGACAACCAACTCTTTAAGCAAGGTAGGGACTTGGACAAAGGTTATCCGGATAGTATTCTTACGCATGGGCATCATGATGACCTACAAAACAGAGCAAAGATGAAACCCTCTTGTCTTTGAAATAGGTCAGTCCTTATGCAAGATGTATGCAATGTTATGATGTCATGATGTCATGATAGTAAGCACACCACAAGTATCCACAAATAGCAAACATGGTAAAGGCACACAAGTCACACTGAGAGCCCTTAGATTTCAGGCTGGCATGGAGCTTAGGTACTACCTTCTTTCAGTTCAGTTGGTTCAAACCTGTCCTAAAAATAGTAACCGGGTTCTAGAGGATCTCAATATCACTAACTACCCTCAATCGGTCATAATTCCAGTTTAGCAACCTTTTCTTGCAGCCGGAATCATCGTGAGAGTTTAGTCTCAATGAGTGTAGCATACTGCTACTGTTTTATGGCCAAGTTGGTCAATTTAAGGTTCTAAGGTCAGTTGGTGCTTAATGACCCCTTAGAAGACCCATATTCTCCTCGTTCCAACACAAGGGATATCGGTACAGACTAAAGTGCCACACCAACGTAGCTACTGCTTCATCCGTATCGGTCTACGCCGTACAAATCCCTCACAGTTTATTGCTACTTACCTAAAGGGTATCCCCAGATCCGGGTTAAGATCTATAGAACTCTGATACAAGCCCACAAAATTAAAGCATACAAAGCATACAATTGAAAACATAATGATCTAATCCTAAGGTACACCTCACTTATATAATCCCCAGCAGAGTCGCCAGTTCTGTTATCGGTGGGAATGAGAACTGACTGTTTTGGAATGCTGGTTTGCGTTTGCGTTTGTTTTTGCAAAATGTCGCGGTAAGCAAAAGTCGCCACCGTCTTTTATTTTATCCAACAAGGAAAGGACAAAAGCACAGAAAAATTCCTTTTCGAGATATTTCTCGGGTTCGGGAGGTAGATTATAGAAAGGGAAGGTGTTAGCACCCTTTCTATCCGTGGTTATCCAGGGCTCTTAGGTACTTGCTCATTGTGTTTTCAAAAGTTTACTTTTCTTTGTGTTTGTGGGTTTGAAAAGAGTTTTTGTTTTGAAGAGAGTGTAAGTGCGAAAAGTTTTGTTTTAAAAGGAGCAAGTACTTAAGAACCATCTACCTACTCAAAAAGGAATTAAACTGTGCAAATGTCCTTTAAACAGTGCTATCCCACTATTGAGGAGTAGGTAGCACCGTCGTTGGAGTTTAAGGGTCAATTCGATTAAGGGACGTGTGGTCACTAAAGCAATGTTAAGACGCCTTAGTGGTAACCCTAATATCCTAGATCATTTTTCCGAGGCAACCGTTTCGAGGCAACTATGATCTTTGGACAAGAGGGCGACCTCTAAAACTTCCTATACTCAATGACCACGTTCGAGGCAACCAAGTGAGGTGTACCCTAAGAGTGGCATGTGCAAGTGTGTTAATTCGGTTAATTTAATCTGTACATGTCATGGGTGAGCTATTGTTGATTTTAAGTTAAAGATTGATCTTGTCATGCATTGCCTATTTAACAAACATCTAACAGTTAATATTATGCGGAAATTAAATTGCGAGAAATTAAATCTAAGCTATTACAAGGCATCGGGTATTTACATCGCCAAAGACAAACCCTTTAATTTAAATTGCAGAAAGTAAATAAAAGCGATAAATAAATAAAGTCCTAATTAATTATTACATTTCCGAAGCAATTACATTATTGGATAAAAAATGAAACGCGTGCGAGAAAATTAAATCGGCGCATTCTTAGGGTTTTGACCATTTTTTATTAAAGAAAGCATATTTTTTGTTATTTTGAATTAAATGGAAATTAAATCTAAGTTAATTAATTGATTAAATAGAAAATATATTTTTGGGTTTTTTATATTTAAGGAAATAAAATGATTAAAATTGTTAAAACCTAATATTCTAATTAATTTTAATTTATTGTAAAAATGTTAAAATTATACCTAATTAAAAAAATTAAATTGATTAAAGTATTTATTTACAAAAATAAAGTGAAATTAGTTTTAATAAATAAAAATACTATTTTTTGTTTTCCGATTTTATTAGGAAAATTATTAATTATTTTGGTTAGCAATTAATTAAAAATAATAATAATAAAACAATAAATAAAATAAGAAAATAATGAAAGAAAATAAAAAAAGAAGCAAACTCAGGGGGTTTGGGCCCAATTTTTGGAGGTGTGATTTGTAATTTCCAGGCCCAAAAACGTCCAACCTCGTTGACTTTTGCCCTCCAATGCATGCTTGTTGACCAGGGACCATGGTGGACGTCCAACCTAGGCCATTGGATTTGATTTGTAGGCCACTTGGCAAATATCTGGACAAGGGCATATGGTGAGCCCTATATTGAGCGCTGCATGGAATTTCCTTAAAACAAAATTCAACAAAGTTTTGGGGGACCTGGGATTCGAACCCAGGTCCCAAGGGGTTTTCCAATAGCGCGCTTACCAACCCAACTGCATTGCTTAATTGTTAATGAATTACATAACAAATATTATATTGAAAACAAAGCATTATTCCTGAAAATAAAAAAAATATGGCGCGCTGGTTTGAACCATCCAACAGGAAGAGGACGCGTGGTCGTCTTCTTCATTGAAATAACCAGGGCTTTTACCTGCGGATTTTATCCGCAGCTAAATTCCTAGGTTCGTCCTAGAATTCACCCTAGGCCATGGAAACGAAACCTAAGAGCATCAACATGCTCGTCTTCTCCCACTGAGTCCATTTGTACCCTTGATTTGCTATAAATTTACCTGCAACATAAACGCCTAAAAACCAAGCAAAGAAACCCTAGGTCCGGGCATTACAACACAGGCTATGAAAACAAAATTAAGTATTGCAAAAATGTTCTAAATGAAGCGACAAACACAAATATGCAAAGATTTTAGTGAGAGGATGCAAGAATCAGAGGTTTGGATTTCGTGTTCAGGGCCACGTTCTTGAGTACTTACAGTGCAATTAATGGCGTCTCAGGGCCTGGTTTTGGTTGCTATAGCTTCAGGAGATATCAGGCAAGAGAGCTATGTGTAGATTTGGCTTTGAATCGTGCTCTAAGGTGGATTTCAGATTCCAAGTTTTCAAGCTTTTTCTCAAACTTTGTCTGGCTGTTTCTTGCAGTTTCAGGTCGTGTTTTTGCTATGCCTCACTTGTGTATGTATATTGGAATGCATTTAGGTCAAAACTTGGGCTTGAATCTATAAGAATTGATGAATGGAGATTTGATTTGATCACCATTGATAAGGTTTCCATATTTGCCTCAAATCCAAGATTTTGTGCATGTTTTGACTTGGCACGAGTTTGATTGAGTGTATCATGATATTTGCAAGCTGTAATGATCACAAGAATCTCATTCCATTAATTTTTGGATTTTATTTGAATTAATATTGATTTAAAATGAATTTAGTCAATAAAAATTAAATAAAATAGAAAAATAAATAATTGGTCATGAAATTAAAGATGGGACACGTGTGTGGTGTGATAAGGCCAAGTCAAGTGGAAAAAAGTGGGCCCTTTTGTCAAAAATTGGAGTTTGGAGGATAGTTGACTTTTGGCAATTTTGGAAAAGTGCCCAACTTCAACAATGCATAACTTCTTCAATTTTGAACTTTTGGAAGTGTTCTTGGACTTTTTAGAAACCTTGGGATGTCCTCTAACCAACCATTTTGGTCTTATATCATTTTGATATTCCATGCTCAAGTTATAAGCTTTGGCAAAAAAGGTGTTTTTGTTGACTTTCAAAAACGACCTATAATGTCCAAATTTGTAACTTCTTGTGAGAGAATTTCTTGATATTGGGGTGTGAAGATGGATTGTAGGAAATTTCATCCTATTCAAAATGAGATTTGGATGGGTCATTTCTCATAAAGTATGAGAAAGTTATGCTTGGTCAAAGTTGAGTTGACTTTTCCTGCAAAACGCTAATTTAGCAACTTTTGAATCTTGATGAATCTTGAGCAATCCTTGATGAATCATGATCAACCCTTGATAAAATGATGAATTATCCTTAAAAATGAGAATGTTGACAAAAAATCTTGAGGTTTGACTATTTGTAGGTCATAGTTGACTTTTGCCCTAGCACATTCAATTTTTGGACTTCTTGAGCAATTGACTGACCAAACTTTCTCTGCAAGGCTTGAAATTTGACATGGATGAACTTGAGAACTTTTTAGGACATTGGGGAGAATTTGAGACCATTTGGATATGAGGACCTTGATGCAACACAAAACCCTAATTTTGAATTGACTGCCTTAGGAGGTGATTTGACTGTCCAACTCTTAAGCCATCTTGAACAATCTTGGAGATGATTCTTGACATGTCTTGAGGAATATGGGAGGGAAAATTTTGGGGTACAATAAAGAAAAACCAATCGTTTTCAAGCCCTCTAGCGCGCTGTAAGGCCGTGACGGTATCACCTTTTTCTTGAATTCGAAAAGCTTCATTCTTGCATCCATAGTGTAAAATAATTGCATATTATTAATCACCGTGAAGTTTGAAAACTTTTTACAATAGCCAATTTCATTTATATGGACTGAATCGAAACTCACCATTGTTAGGTTTTCAAGCTTTGGTTTAGGGCTTTTTGTTTCAAGAATAATTGGCCCTAGTAATGGGTATGGTTGTGATCAGAAGAAGGAGACGAGTCAAACCATGGTGTTAGAATTCATTTACATGGCCTGTACGAGATTTTGAGAGGAAGGGGATGAAGGCGTGTCACCCCACCATTGGCTTGTTTAAACGAGCGCGCATTTTTTAATTTCTGTCCACTAACTTTTATTTTTATATATTATTATTAATTTGTATTATGATGACAATCAAAACAACGCAGCCTAGTGGTTGCCACGCAGGTCTTAAGGCATTAGAGGCTGGAGGTCAGGGGTTCGATCCCTGCCTCCAGCATTTGTTATTTTGCATTGTTATTTCAGGAAATCCAGTGTATATGCAAGCCAAGCTTCATCATCCATGCGCCAGATGGCCAAATTTGGTTGCCACCATTACAAGTACACCATAAGCCAAGTCAACGCGTGCGCACTGGATTGCAAAAGTCAAGTGGATCTTCATCAATTGGGTCCAGAAAATTGATATGCACACCCTTAAAAATTAGGCCCAATCTCTTTCTTAATATTTTCTCTTCTATATTTCATTTAATTATTTTATTTTATTTAATTTAATTACTAACCAAAATTAATTTTCTTTTTATAAAAAAAAAATCACAAAAATATTTTATGTCCAATTAAATTTCACAATTTTATTTTTCATTAATAAATATTAATTAAATTAATTAGGATATTAATGTTAGATAACTTTAAATGATTTTTGCAAATATTTAAAATTAATTATAATCAATAGGTTTTAACACTAATATAATTATTTAATTTCTTTCCTAAATTAATAAAACTCCAAAAATATGTCACTTAATTATTTTTCATTTATTAAATTAATAACTAATTCATTTAGCATTTGACTTTAGGACTTAATTTCTTTTCTTAAAAAATACTAAAAAACAACAAAACATTTTCTTTTAATTTAGAGGGTCAAAACCCTAGTTCCGCATTCGATTTAATTTCGCATCGCGCGCTTTATTATTATATCCAATTATTGTATCTGCTCCCGGCTTGTAATAATTTAATTAGGACATTTACTTTTACCGCTTTTATTTTCAAAGGGTTGTTTTTGGCGATGTAAATACCCAACGCCTTGTAATAATTTAGTTTAATTTCCGCACCCTTAATTTTTGCAAATATTCAACTGCTAGATGTTTGATAATAGGGTTTGCAGACAAGAATGAATATCTGAATTTTAAAACCGTTAGATCACCTTTAATTGTGCAAAGATAAAAATAATTGAAATCAACACACTCGCACATGCGCACTCCTAAGGTATACTCCCACTTGGTTGCCTTCGTACACGGTCATTAAGCATAGGTTGTTTTAGAGGTCGCCCTCTTGTCTAAAAGATCATAATTGCCTCGAAATGGTTGTCTCGAATATTGTTTCCTCGAATAAATGATCTAAGACATTAGGGTTACCGCTAAGACATCCTAACATTGCTTTAGTGACTGTATGTCCCTCTTTCGAATTAACCCTCAAACTCCAACAACGATGCTACCTACTCACTAATAGTGGGATAGCATTGTCTAAAGGAAATTAGCATAGAACGATTCCTTTTTCGAGTAGGTAGATTAGTTCTTAAGTACTTGCTCATCCAAAACAATGTTTTTTACACTTACACTCCTTTACAAACGAAGTTTTCAAAAACACTTCATTACACTCTTGAAGACAGAAGCAAGAGTTAAATCGAAGTCAAAACAAAAACTTTTCAAAGCGCACAAACACAAAGAAAACAATTTTGAAAATGATGAGCAAGTACCTAAGAGCCCGTAGATAACTACGGATAGAAAGGGTGCTAATACCTCCCCTTTCTATAAATATACCCCCCGTACTCAGAAATATCTCGAAAAAGGAATTTTTTCTGTGCTTTTTTCCTTTCCTTGTTGGATAAAATAAAAGTCAGTGGCAACTCTTTCTTACTGCGATATTTTGCGAAAACAAACACAAAACACAAACCAGCACTCCAAAAACAGTCAGTTCTTCCGCCGTATCACAACTGCCACCTCTGCTTATCCTCACCAACTGTTTTCCCTTTGTTGAAAACAGACATTCACCGCTTGATAGATAACAAAGAGAGCCTGTTTGAAAGTACTCTTGTTTCACCTGTTCCTGTCTAAGACGTTTCAATCATTACCATCTCCACCAATTCTTCCAGGGTCCCCAAAAGACCCGTTAGAATTACATCGGTTCCAAAGACTACTCCTCTTATAATCACCTTGCCTGGGCCAGTCCCATATGAATCAGACAAAACTGTACCGTGGAATTACGGTGGGGACATCTACTACCATGGCATCAAACAAGATGGGCTGGCCGCCGAAGAGATAAACTCAGAAAAAGAAGACTCCGACATTAGCAATAATGCCAGAACTAGTAAGATTACCCGAAGCGGTAGAATCTTTTCTCCAGAAATTTCCCCCCCAAAAGCAGTTTTTGGACTCGTGGCTGCTCCAAAGGTTACTTCCGTACCAATAATCATCTCTGCAAGTGTTCCTATTGACGAAGACGATACAAACCCTGTTATCATTCCTACCAACACTCCTGCTGCTGAAACTCGAGGAAAAAGTATTCAAGTGGAGCCTGTCCGGACGAAGGCTCAATCACTGACTATCCCCAAGACCTCCAAAAAAGAAATGGAGGAGATTCTAAAAATAATAAAGAGGAGCTACTATGACGTAGTTGAACAGTTGGGGCAAACTCCCTCTAAAACCTCCATGCTGGCATTGCTACTGTGTTCCGAGGCACATGCAAAAGCCTTGGTGAAATTCTTAAAGACAACCCATGTGCCTCAAGAGACGTCTGCTGATCAATTTCAAGATTGTGTGGCCAGCTTGACAGCGGATAACGGCCTAGGCTTCTCAGATGCTGATCTGACACCAAGGGGAAGAAAGCACAACGAGGCATTACATGTCTCTGTGGAATGTATAGGCACAACTCTGGCCCATGTCTTGGTGGACACTGGCTCATCTTTGAATGTTTTTTTGAAGAAAGCTCTCGACAGACTGGACTGTGAAGGACTGACGTTAAAGCCAAGTAACATAGTCGTAAGTGCATTTGATGGCTCAAAGAGGATGGTACACGGGGAGGTGGATATCCCCATAAAGGTTGGGACTCAGACTTTCAATTCAACCTTTTATGTAATGGACATCCGCCCCTCTTACTCCTGTCTACTAGGATGGCCATGGATCCATAATGCTGGCGCTGTCACCTCTATGTTGCACCAGATGCTGAAATATCTGGTCCAAGGAAAGATTATCACTGTCCACGGAGAAGAAGAATACATGATTATCCATCTTAATTCCTTCAGGTATGTGGAATTGGAAGGCGAGTTCATTAAAACTCCTTTTCAACACTTTGAAGAGGTTCCCCAAGAGGTAGCAGTGGCCAAGGTTGTGTCCCAGATTCCCAAGATTACAAGACCTCCACTCCGGATGTCATCTCTGAAGGACACCAAGGCAGTAGTGGAAGAGGGTGGATGCACCATCTGGGGGAAACTTCCGGATATTCCGTATAAATCTGACAAATTTGGCTTAGGTTTCACTTCAAGTGCTCAGAAGGCTGTACGCCGTGCCCGTGCTAGAGGGCCACCATTGAAGATTAGAATCTGGGAGGTCAATGCGGTAGAAGATGGTGAAGAGGACTGCAGCTTGGAGGATTGGATCTTTCCTACTGTCAACGGAGGACACGGCAATTGGGAGGCCAGAAACTTTGTCCCAATAACTTTCACCCCTCAGTAATTTATCTCTACATTTTGATTGGACTTGTAATATTCAAAAACAATTCGCACTCTTAAAAGCTTGTGTCTTGCCCGAGGCACAATGGTCCATTTGTAAGGGTTATTATTTCATATTCATATGACATTCAATTAATCATGGACGTTTTTCGCTTACAAACTTTTGTGCTCATTGTTTTTCTTTTACATTTTATTTTTAAGGATTGCTATACCCTTACACACACCCACACTCACAAATGCAGGTACCCTTCCATTCTGGATCCCATGGGTAACGATACTGCTTTGGCCTTTGGTGACTCTGAGGATCTAATCTACCAAGACGAAGGTGAGGAAGATTATGAAGAACCAGGGGAACTGGCCAGACTACTACAACAAGAGGAAAGAACCATTCAGCCTCACGAGGAACCTGTGGATACAATCAACCTGGGTACCGAGGAGGATAAAAAAGAGGTCAAGGTGGGTGCCAATCTGGAACCCAGTACCAAGGAGCGTCTGATTCAGCTGTTGCATGATTATGTTGAGATCTTTGCTTGGTCATATGAAGATATGTCGGGACTTGATACGGACATCGTGGTACATCTTCTGCCTACAAGAGAAGATTGTCCGCCAGTGAAACAAAAGGTTCGCCGTATGAGACCTGATATGTCAGAAAATATCAAAGCAGAGGTCATGAAGCAATTCAATGCTGGATTCTTGGCTGTCACTTCCTACCCTCAATGGGTTGCCAACATTGTTCCCGTACCTAAAAAAGACGGTAAAATACGAATGTGTATGGACTATAGAGATTTGAATAAGGCAATCCCTAAAGATGATTTTCCACTCCCCCACATTGATATCCTGGTTGACAATACGGTATAACACAAAGTGTTTTCCTTCATGGACGGATTCTCAGGTTACAATCAAATCAAAATGGCACCTGAGGACATGGAGAAAACTACATTTGCCACACAGTGGGGCACATTCTGCTACAAGGTGATGTCATTCGAACTGAAGAACACTTGGGAAACCTATCAACGCGCCATGGTAGCTTTATTTCACGACATGATACATTATGAAATAGAGGTCTACGTAGACGATATGATAGCCAGATCAAAAACAGAAGAAGAGCACCTTGATCACTTGCAAAAGTTGTTTGAGAGACTGAAGAACTATAAGCTGAGGTTGAATCCAAACAAGTGCACATTCGGAGTACGGTCCGGTAAACTCCTAGGTTTTATCGTCAGCAACGAAGGTATTGAGGTCGATCCTACCAAGGTTAAAGCAATACAAGAGATGCTTTCTCCTCGTATTGAGAAGGAAGTCAAAGGATTCTTGGGACGCTTGAACTATATTGCCAGATTCATTTCTCACCTAACAGCTACTTGTGAGCCAATCTTCAAACTATTGAAGAAAGATCAAGTAGTCAGATGGAATGATGAATGCCAGGTTTCTTTTGACAAAATCAAAGAGTACTTACAAGAGCCTCCTATACTGATGCCACCAGTCGAGGGAAGATCGTTGATCATGTATCTGACTGTTTTAGAAAATTCAATGGGGTGTGTATTGGGGCAGCATGACGAGTCTGGCCGAAAAGAGCATGTTACTTATTACCTGAGCAAAAAGTTTACCGACTGTGAAACCAGATATTCACTGCTCGAGAAAACTTGTTGCGCTCTGGCATGGGCTGCTCGCCGGCTAAGACAGTATATGTTGACTCATACTACCTTATTGATATCTAAGATGGATCCGATAAATACATCTTCGAGAAGCCTGCTCTTTCGGGGAGAATAGCCAGATGGCAGATAATCCTAACAGAGTACGACATACAGTATACTACCCAAAAATCTATAAAGGGCAGTGTATTGGATGATCACCTTGCTCACCAAGCTGTAGAAGACTATCAGTCCATGAAGTTTGAATTCTCGGATGAAGACATCATGACATTAGACAACTGTGAAGAAATCAGACCATATGACAGACCCGAACAAGGATCCTGATGGACCATGTTCTTTAATGGGGCATCCAATGCACTTGGTAATGGTATCGACGTTGTACTCATATCTCCGGAAGGGTGTCATACTCCCTTTACTGCCAGACTTTGCTTCAATTGTACAAACAACATGGCGGAATACGAAGCATGCATCTTTGGTCTAAGAGCTGCCATAGACTTGGGAATCAAATACTTAGACGTATTTGGAGATTTAGCTTTTTTCATCAGTCAGATCAAAGGGGAATGGGACACTAAGCACCCAAACCTTATCCCTTACAAAGAACATGTTTTGACATTGCTACCACATTTTGAGAAGATTACCTTTGAGCATTTCCCGCGAGAAGAAAGTCAGCTAGCAGATGCTCTAGCCACAATGTCATCTATGTTTAAACTTAATTGGGATAATGAGGCTCCCCAAATCACCATCGAACAAATGGATGAACCAGCGCACTGTCACGAGATTAATACCGAAGAAGTAATGGACCAGCCTTGGTTTCATGAAGTCAAGAGGTATCTCGAGGCTCAATAATATCCAGAAGAAGCTTCAATCAATGATAAGAAGTTCTTAAGGAGATTCTCTGCTAAATTTTTCCTTAGTAATGGCATCCTGTACAAACGCAATCATGACTCCATTTTGCTTCGGTGCATGGATAAGGTTGAAGCTGAAAAGATCATGGCTGAATTACATGAAGGTACTTTTGGCACCCACTCCAGTGGGCATACGATGGTGAAGAAAATCCTACGGGCAGGCTATTACTTGTCTACCATTGAAGCAGATTGCTATCAACACTCTCGAACCTGCCATAAGTGTCAAATTTATGTTGACAAGGTGCACGTACCTCCGGTTCCTCTGAATGTCTTGACGGCTCCTTGGCCCTTTGCTATGTGGGGAATTGATATGATTGGAGAGATCAAGCCTATAAACTCAAATGGACATCGCTTCATCCTAGTGGCCATTGATTATTTTACAAAGTGGGTTGAAGCAGCCTCCTTTGCCTCCGTTACCAAGAATGTTCTGGCCCGCTTCATCAAGCAAAACCTTATTTACCGGTACGGTATCCCGGAAAGGATCATCACTGACAATGGTACAAATCACAATAACACTATGATCACCGCCTTGTGCAAGCAATTCAAGATTCAGCATCACAATTATTCTCCTTATCGGCCAAAGATGAATGGTGTTGTCGAAGCTGCAAATAAAAACATTAAGAAGATCATACAAAAAATGACAGTCACATACAAAGACTGGCATGAGATGTTACCGTTTGCTCTCTAAGGTTATCGTACCACAACTCGCACGTCAACCGGGGCAACACCCTATTCCTTGGTTTATGGCATGGAGGTTGTCTTGCCTATCGAAGTCCAAATCCCCTCTTTGAGGATTATGAAGGATACAGGTTTGAACAAAGACGATTGGATCCAGACTCGACTTGATCAACTGAACTTAATTAATGAAAAAAGACTTACTGCTATTTGCCATGGTCAGATGTATCAAAAACGGATGATCAAGGCTTTCAACAAGAAAGTCAGACGCCAGGTATATCAAGTTGGGGATCTAGTGATCAAACATATCATTTTGCCACAAAGTGATCCTAGGGGCAAATGGACTCCTACCTATGAAGGACCATTTGTAATCAAAAACATATTCTCTGGTGGAGCAATGATCTTGACCACCATGGATGGCGAAGACCTGCCACACCCTGCGAACACAGACATAGTCAAAAGATACTACGCATAAGAGACCCGCTAGGTTGACACACCTAGGCAAAACAAGGGGCATCCCGGCGAACCAAAAGGTTCGGGCAAAAATTATGGATAAAATGAAAAAAATCTGTACACCCGACAAGTTGAAAACCCGAAAGGGCGACTTGGGCAAAAAAGGGTTTCCCGGTGGACTGAAAACCCGAAAGGGAGGTCTAGGAAAAAGTTAGGGAATTAAAGCGTATGACTATGTCCCGTCAGATCACTTGACGGACAACCTTTGGCTTCCACTAACAAACTCGGAGTTTCTGATCAATTCAATCATCTTCGGACAAGGAAAATAGACAAGATACTCGGAGAATGCAAAGGCTATAGCAAAATGGGAACCCCATGGGATTATTACACGTAGCTATCCTTCTCTGTATAAATTTTTCTTGTTTTTCGACAACATTCTCTTACTAGAATGTTTGTCCCCTTTGTACAAAATATTCAAAGTCAATACAAAGATACCCCTTTGAAAGTGCAAAAATATTTGTCTTTTTCTTCACGCTTGTGTTTTGTTTACAAAAAAACGTCCAATGATTCATTGATGAACATATGCATTTGAACATAATTACTGTGTACAAATAAAACAAATGGGAGAGACAATTACTAATGGGTTGAAAGAAAAGGAAAATGCCTCTAGGCTATTCCATAAGTAATCCCCTACAGTACATCATTTAAATCCCCAACGGAACAAAACTTCAAGTTTTTAATCCCCAGTAGAAATCGTCAAATTTCTCAGGATTCCCCAAGCAGATCTTTCAAGCAGTACACGACATTACCCTCACAACAAAATTTACTTCTCTCAACAAAATTCATCAACACTTAGACCTCACAACATGAAGACTTATACTTACTTATCCTCAGCGGCATTCAGGGATTTATTTTCCTCAAACGGACTGCAATACAGAAAATCAGCTCACATGCGCATACATTGCATCCATATATCATAAACATTAATAAGGCAAATACATTGCATCATACATTTCATGCAACATAACTTTGTGTTTTAGCTAACATTTTACCCTTTTCAGGATAAGATTAACAATTACCATTCAAATACAACTTACAGATACATTTCAGATACGCTCTAGACACGGATGCCATTCTGATACTCATTCAAATACAACTTACAGGTACCGTTCAGATACGCTCCAGACATGGATTCCAATCTGATACTCATTCAAATACAACTTACAGATACAATTCAGATACGCTCCAGACATGGATGCCATTCTGATACTCATTCAGATTCAACTTTCATGATATAGTACAGGTACGCTCCGGACACGGATTCCATTCTGATACTCATTCAGATTCAGTCTTCATGATACAGTACAGATACGCTCCATACACGAATTCTATTCTGATACTTAGTTAGAATTAACTCCCAGATACAGTTCAGATACGCTCCAAGCACGGACTCCATTCTGATACTCATTCTTTCAGCTTATAACTTACAATTCAACAACCATTCTTGGGTGGCATCTACAAGCCCATCTCCGACAAGATTCTATCACTTCTCCAAATTTTATCTTTAAGCCCATTCCCTCAATCACATATCGTCGAGTGCAAAATTTTGGGCACTCTAGTGTCCAATCATCTTTCACCTTCGAGTCACGAATGGCAAAACTCGTCAATCTAACTCTTCAGGTTTATGAAGATTGAACATGGGCAGATGTTGTACCCCAAAATTTGCTCTCTCATTTATCAAGATTCTCTCACAAGATCTCTTTGATTCAAGACTAGATTAGGGTTTGACCAGCTTAACACAACTCATCATGCCCTGATGACCCAAAATTAGGGTTTGAAATCGCACAAAGATTTTTGGACTATCAATGTTTCATATGGATTTCAAGTATCATTATGGACCCCTAAGATTACACATGTCAAGTTTCAAGTCTTTAATCACATTTTTGATCAGTCAATTGGACAATTGACCTAACAATTAGCTGTATTTGGAAAAAAGTCAATCATGGCCAATTTACAGTCAAACTTCATAATTTTTGATCCACATCAACATTTTAGACTCATATGTATAATTTGATCAAGTTTGGACCACGGTTCCTCAAGATATTTGATCAAATCATCAAAAGGGCAAAATGGTCAAAATTAGGGTTTTGACTGGAAAGGGCAATTTCTGATTTTTGACCTAGAAAATGACCAATTGGTTTGAAGTATGATTTCAAGGGTTCAATTTCATCATCATGATCTAATGACATGGTTCAAAACATTGCAAATCCATTGGGTTGACAGATGAAATTTACAGTCAACTGATCAAAAGTCAACTGTATACTGAAAAGTCAAACTTTGACTTTTTGGTCAAAATCAAGTACCAAGGATCACAATTCATCAAAACATGTCAAAATGTGAAACTTGTTCATCAATAAATCAAAGATTGAAGATTTTGTTTTGAAATTTTAAATTTTCTTAACTTAGAAAATTTTCTAAGTATAAAAAATTTCTTATTTTTTCTCAATTTTAAGTCAAATTCTCACCATGATACAAGATGATTCAAAGAAAGTTCTCAACATGAAAGTTGTAGATCTACATGAAATATATAACTTTGCTTCACACATTTTCCCTAGATATGCTTGGATCTCAAGATATATAATTTTGTGAATACATGCGCATGAACTAAAATAACTTAGTGAAATTTTGCCCTAATTTAGGCAGGTTTTTGACCTAACTTCATGGCAATTTTTCACCTAGTTCCAAGAGTAATATTGAAATGAATTTCAAATATGAGTTATATAGCACACTGTAATCTTTCCAAAATATCCAAGAACTCCTTGAGATCATTTTTGAGTAGAGAGAATCAAAGAGAAGAAGTTTGCAATTTCTCACTTTGATTTCAAGCCATTTCATGAAGAACAAAATTCAAATCTGAACCTATGCTGCCTAATCCTTGATTTACATGTCTCAAACTTGTTTCTCACTTCATAATTTAATTCTTACACAGTTGATAAAGCCTTAATCCAAGCATAAGAGTCTTTGTCCAAGTTTTAATTCCATAAATGGCACAAAGTTGCCATTGCCATTTTAGAAAAGCATAACTTTTGCAACTTTTCATTCCTTGAGCATTGGACTTGTTTTCTCTGCACACACAAGTCCTATAAACCAAAAGAAAGTTGTCTAGGACTTTTACCAACTCCAAGAAGGCCTGTACAAGCATGTGGAGAGTTGTCTCCTCGCTTTTCTTAAAGGACAAGAAATAGAGCAAAAAGCCTACAATTGAAAAATCTGTTGTGGAGTTGACTTGAAACCTTCTATACACTTATACACAAACACATTGCAACCTAACAGATGATTGCTCAAGGCCAGAAACTCTCTAAAACTCCCTGTCACCAAAAACCTGTCATAACTTGCAGCTTGAGACTAAGCATAGCAATCCAAAAATCTACTCGTGCGTTTCAAGTTCTAATCACTCAAGCACTTAACATGCCTCATATCTAAGTGTTCCAGACCATCACCCCTTCACTGTAACTCCTCCTTCTCCATATGCCATTTTTGCATTTCAAGCTTGCAGTTTGACTTGGATAGAGAGATCCAGACACTTTCAAAGCAAGGCAAGGATTGGAACACACTCAGGGAGGTTCAAGTAAGCTAAAGGAATGTTCAGGCCTTCATAAAACTCACTCAAACTCCATTCACGATCTCAGCTGAAGGAGGTAAGAACACTAACTTCTATCTCTTCATACAGACATTCATTGGTCTCAATTTGTGAAAGGAAAATGTAGATATTATTGTGCTAAAGCCAACCATGTGCATAGATTTCATTTATGTTCATTATGTATGGAGAATTTTAGATTTCAAATTTCTGTAAAAATTAGGTTTAAAATTAGGGCCATTGAAATTAGCTTTGATCATTGATTGTTAATTTACATGAGTTATATGGTTGAAATCGTGGGAAAAAGTACTACCATTTTCATGTTTGAAGTTTCTATTTTCATGGAGAAATGAGAAAGATACAGAGGTTTTGGCCAGCTTGAGGAAGAAGATGATGTACAGGGCAAGGAGGCGTTATGTGTTATGTGTTTTATATTTCATATGAACTAACGGATGTACAGCCACCCCAGTGGCAACGCAATGCGCTGAGAATGCCAAGGTCATGGGTTCGAGCCCTGGTGCCTGCCTTTTGCATATTTTCTCATTTTTGCCATTTTTCTCATTTTTGCAGCGCTGGACTTTGTTCCATTGGGCTTCATTTTTTTCTTCTAATATTTACATCCTAATTACTCAGGACACCCATGGGCCTATATATTTTTATTATTTATTTTTATTTCTTTTTTTTTATTAAATATATTTTCTTAAATATTATAAAATCATGAAAAATATAAACATGTTAAATATTTCATTTTTGTTTATTTTATTTTATTTTCACATAAAAAATATTTTTATTAAATTATATATATTAACTATTTTTCTTAAATACATTTGTAAAATAAAATAGACTTAGGTTAATTTTTATTTTCTTTTTCACACTTGTAAATATTTTTTCCTAACATATAAAAAGACTAAATATTTTCATAAATATTATTTATTATTTTAAGACAAAAAAATACACAAAAAAAATACTTAAAGAACTATATTTTCTTAAGTTAGAAATTATGGTTAACCACTTTTTAAGAAATAATTTCCCTTTTTTTAAATATTATTAGGTTTAATCCAAAACTCTTCTTTATATGAAAAACAAAACAAAAATCTTTTTTCTTGCATATACATACCATTGCATATTTAATTTATATTATTTATTTAAATACTTGTACAAATTCGATTTGGTTGTAATAGATTAAATTAGGTTTATATTATTGCAAATCCCCATTCATAATTTGTATACCCCCCCTCCCATACAATGTTGTAATAGTGTAGTAATCTTTAAATTATGCAATTTACCGTTTTCATATAACATGCTAGTAATTATGGTTTGAATGGCAAGATCAAAACAAATCAAATAGAAAACCCTAATCCAAGACAAAATCAAGCATGAAAATAATACACTTGCACACAAGCACCCTTAGGGTTACTCCACTTGGTTGCCTTACATAAAAAATGGCCATATTATGCATGCGAAGTATCTTGGCAAAAACAAACAAGTATAAGAACATAGTCCCTCGATGACGCTATTCAAAGTTGCCTTATAAAATGATCTTAGTCCCTCAAAAAATGATAAGATACTTTGCAACATTGCTAATCATGGTTATACGATGACCCACACACGTCTCGTTTACATCCAAAGATAGAGTTTCTTACCAAATCAATGGTAAGACAACAATATCAAAGGAAAAGAAAATGAACAAGAAAGACATTTTGAGTGGGTAGATTACTTCTAGTTACTTGTTTCACTTCAAACAACTATCCTTGCTATTTTCAAAAACAAACACACACATTCCAAACATCTTACAAACCTTGAAAACACTTTCAAAAAGACAAACATCTTTGTATACATTCTTACGAACGAGAATCATTACAAAGATTGCCTAAACAATGGCCTCTTTTATAAAATACTTTCAAAACCACACAAAGCACAATTTCAAAACAAAAAGAAAGTGATCTAGCAAGTAACTAAGAGCCAGTGGAAAACCATGGATGAAAAGGGTGCTAATACCTTCCCTTTTTCATAATCTACCCCCCGAACTCAAGAAACAATCTCAAAGGTCTTTCATGTGCCTTTTCACCTTTCCTTTTGGATAAAAGAAAAGTCGGTGGCGACTCTTGCTAAACCGCAACATTTGCGATAAAACGCAAAACCCTCAAGTCAGTTCTCCCACCGTATCACACTTGGTACAAAAGCATCCCTGATGAGTCAATCACATGTTGGAAGAACCTCGGGAAACAATTCTCCAAGTACTATACGACATCTCGCTGTCACCCTAAATTAGAAGCATCTTTGGAGGCCATAATCTAGGGGAGAGATGAATCCCTCTAAGCATACATAGAAAGGTTCAACAAAGAATTCGTCCAAGTCTCAATGATTGAAGGTGTGAAGAAATACCTCCTCGAGCGAGGATTATGCCCCCACAGCGAATTTGCTAAGGCATTCGGCATAGAAACCCCTACAATACTAGATGCCCTCTTGCTCAAGACACAAGAGTACATCAAGTATGAATAGAAAGAAGCTGCCAACAACGTGTAAAACTCGCGGCATCGAGAGAACGCAAAAGTTTCAAAGAATGACGAGACTTTGATATCCCATTGGGGAGCAGAAAATAAAAGGGAGGATAAACCCCATGATTTGCAGGACTACAAGGAGTCAGCTGGTCGTTTCCATGATTACACACCCTTGAACGCTTCGTGTGAGTGCACCCTGACCAAGTGCACCAACTATGAGTTCCATCAAGCTGGGGCTCAATTTCCTCGACATACACCATCCAAACCAGGGACAGAAAAAACTAAGTAATGACGGTTCCATAAGAGCCACGGGCACACGACAGAAGACTGCATCCATCTGAAGGATGTCATAGAGATCCTCATTCGGGATGGGCATATCAAACAATATAAAAAGAAGGAAGGTTCCCGTGAGGATGCCCAGGAGTCCAAGAAAGTCGAGGAAGAGAAGCCCTCCCTTGATGAAACCCCTATGCCCGTCTCCATGAGCATCACCTGGCCGAAAGATTTATATATCCCCGACTTGAACGACATTCACTTGTACTTTATGATGCACAGTCCCTGACAGACATTTCCATTCGCAATGGTTATATCTAGCGGTGGGTTTAACAAATTCAATGTGGGCTTGGTGAAGAGAATATTCGAGCAGCTGATAAACGCGAGTTATGACAAGAATGCCACCCTCGATAAATTTAAAAGAAGCTCTATTCCCATTGTGTTCTACCGTGAGAAGCTGCCCAACAGAGCTTCTAATTCCAGCATTCCTCTACTCATATGAGCACAAATAGCCAATTTCTTCGTCAAGCGCATCTTGGTCGACCAAGGTAGTTCGGTTAATATCATGTATTCCTAACTGTTCACAACTTTACAGCTCAACGAGATGCACCCGACCCCTTACGAAGGTGATAAGTGCAAATTATAACTATTTTTGTATATACTTTTTGTTGAACTTATCAATGCTTTTGTTAATAGTTTGTGAATAATTCCCCGCTTTTTTGGTAAATTTGTTTAGTTTGTATATATTTATGTTTTTGTGTACATAGTGTATCGTTTGATAGTTTTGTGTTCATTTTGTAGATATTTGAGCATTGTTAAAGCAAGAGGAATAAAAGCTCCAAGATGCAGTTTTGACCAATGAAGGAATAAGGAAAAATAAGAAAAGCCATTGATATTTATGCATATTGAGCAACAAAAGTTGTTCTTCTGGTGTGTGTCATCGGGTGACGAGCTCGGGCTTCTTTGTTGTCAACGTGCGTGGGGCGAGTGAAGTAGATTTTTCCAGTTGCCTATGCCTTGCTTCTTTACTGTGTCGTCGAGCGAGGAATAAAGGTGTTATCGTGGGAAGCTTTCCTTCTCCGAACGATGGAAGATTTTTCCCCACTTGCATGTGCAATGCAGGCTGGGCCAAGTAATAAAGGTGCATCGCTGGGCAATGCAATTCTTGTGTCGGGCGATGTGTGCGAGATGTATATTGTATTTATTTCATTTTTCATTTCATTGCATACGGTTATTGTCCTAGATTTTGCTTTGCGCTTGGGGTTTGGGTTGTTATAGACATATACTGCTCGAATTCTTATCTAGGATGATTGTCTAATATTGTCTAGATTCTAGAGACAGATTTAGTGCTATTATTCACTTGGGCGTCATTGATTAATGCCTCTGTGTTAGTTGTGTCACTCTGAGAGATCCTCGACACGATTTTTATGGTTGACTTATGTGTTGTTGAGGTTGGTTGAGAGATCGCCACCGAGTTTATATAATAGATGTTGTGTTTGACACGTGATGACATTGATGAGTATCGTAGGTTAAGTATAAATGGTCGATAGGTTTAAGTCTGTGAGGAGTGGATTATATGCATGTCTGATAAGTTTCCCCTTTGAAGAATGAATTTACTTTCTTGTCAATAGTTTTTACCCTTTCCTTACAAACAAACCCATTTAAAACCAAACTCATAAACGCGAGAAATTGTCGAACAACAATTAAGTAACCACTAATCCCTATGGAGACGATACGATATAACATATATCACTCTTTAAAAATGCGTACTTTTGCTTGCCGCTTTACCGCTTCAGCAAAATGGCGCTGTTGTCATGGATTGATGTTTTATTGGATCACATTGAGATAATTTCTGTTTTTGAGTTTTGTAATTAATGTATATGTTGTATAGAAATTATGCATGAACTTTTTTATGTTTACTTGTGAATTTATTTGCTTATGTTTACCATACTTGTACATGTTTTTTATACTTATAAATTTGTTATATCATTTTTTGTTTCCTTTCACGTTTGCATGTGTGTTGGTTAGCAATAACCGTGTGGAAGCAACTTGGAGGAACTTTCTTAATTAATAGGCGTCAAGATTATGACGTAAAACAAACATGTTTTATTGTTTTTCATGGTTTTAGTTTTGGTAGTATGGTGATCTATGTTTAAACAAGTTGAAATTGGATCAGTTTTAAAATTCTCAAACCTTCACTTTTCAACTTGTTTATTCAATTTCACCCGGTTGTTTAGTTGTGTAAATTCTTTTGTTATTGTTTAGAATCATTTTTGGCCCGGTAACTTGAAGAATTTTTGGGGTGATTTTCTGATTTTGATTGATTCAACTTGCGAATATATGGTAATGATAGTTTTTGAAGTTGTTACATGCCATGTACTCATTTATCGCTTTCTATAGCATAACATATTTAGGAAAAATTTTATTTATACAATTACCATGCCATTTATTCTTTTTGCATTACTTGAATCACTTTAGTTCCCTTTTTACTCCCAAATGTGAGGAAGCTTTCCATTGTTCATATATGCTGGAGACCACAATTCTTGTTTTAACTGGATTTCATTATGTTTAATCTTTTGTTTGTGTTGATTGTACAGAAGCATGAAAGTGATCAAGGAATTTTGTTTGATTTTGAGCACAACTACCTGACCAAATAGTCGATTCACCTTGTGAGTATGTGAACTTTTGTTAACCCCTTTTAAGCCTTTTTGTAAATGTGCATGTTGTTTTTTTAACTTAATGGTTGTCTATGAGTGTTTGGTTTTCCTTTTTGAATGAATATTGATTCTTTGTTTTCTTGAACCCTCCACTATGGTTTTTAGTTGAACTTTTGCCTTTCTTTAGAAAGTAAGGAGTATTCACTTTAATGTCGATTGAATTCAAGATGGAGAGAGATTGTTTGCTCACTTATGTTGTTAATTATTATGTGGTTATGAAAAAGAAAAAGAGAAAGAAAAAAAAGAGAAAAGAAAAAAGAGAAAGAAAAGAAAAAGAAATAAAAAATTGAAAAAGCTTGGAAAAAAGAAAAACAAAAAGATTATGGAATAATGTTGTGTTAATAAGTTATGTGTTTGGTGTAACACTTGGAATGAAAGAAGAAGTTGGATTGAAATTTTGTGTTTTAGATTTTGTGAGTTGATCACTCCCTTAGGTTTAGGAAAAATTTTATTTCAATTAGCTTTTGGAATTATTCCTTGTTTGTTAACCAAGCCACATTACAACCTTGAAAAATCCTTGTGATTCGTTCCATTATATTTTCAATGAGTTTTGGATGAATGCATAATTTAGTCTATCATTTACAAGATGTTGGATGAGTGTTGTTGTACCCCAAAATTTTCCCTCCCATTTTTATGCAAGACACTATCCTAGGATTTCTCGAATACTTAATTTGGCTCAGAAGTTAATCAGACAGATTCTCTTCCTAAGTAGCAAATCAACAATTAGGGTTTTGCATTTCTCAAAAGAAATTGAGTCTTCAAGGTTTAAAATTATCTTCATAGGTCTTAGTGTCTCCTCAAAGTTGTTTAATCCAGTTTTCAATAACCTCGCATTGCAAGTTTGCTCAATCAATGGTCCAGATAATTGAAAACGACTACAGTAACCCCAAAATCGACCCTTTTGTGAGAACAAATTCAAACGATCGTAACTTCTTCATTATTCAATATTTTTTAGCGGTTTTTCTTAAGTATGATTCTCCTTGATGCCATCTCCATTTTCTCTTCACAAGTCAAGAGCTGATTACGCGTAGAAGATCACCAAAATTCGAATGCGTTGGAAGTCACATCATGAATTTTGAACTAATTTCAAATAACCGTCGTCTGATTTCTAAGAGCTGTGATTTCTTCAAATTACAAGACCTTGAGACGATTATTTATGTTCATGGTCATATGTGATGTCGCTCACGGGTTTATCTTCAAAGAATCGAAGGAAAATTGTGTTTGGAAGACTTTAAAATTATCAAATCGTCGCGAGGCATTTGTTGACTTTGAATGTTCTTAATCACAGTTTATTTAAAGATTGACAGATATTCCTGAAGCATGTTTGTTTGGCAATGAAATTCCATTTTTTTATCGAGCATAGCACACAAGTTCATTTTAAATGCAAACTTAACTGGGACAAGATGTGAAGGTTAAGTCTGTCATTTAAGCAACCATGGTTATGGATTCCATTAGTCAAAAAGATTTGAGCTCTTAAAACATTTATTTTGTTTAAGAATACAAAGTACATGATTTATCTCACCATTTTGTGATTGCTTGAAATGCAAGTTACCAAACCAACATTTTTATATCCAAAGTATTCAATTGAGGATTGCAAGTTTTGCACAATAAATTCTATCACACCAAATTTTATTCAAATGCTTGATATTATTACATTACAAATGAAATTACAATTTGTTTATCTTGTTTACAATAAAATCTCAAGTTATTGTTTACAAAAAGAATTTTTGTTTTCTTCTTCAAGTCTTCATCTTCATCTTCAAGAAATCAATCCAACCTTCATTTACATCCAAGTCTCGCTTTCCGTTCATGAAACAAGAAGAGGAAAAGTTAGCAAGCATGTGAAAAATTCAAGAACTTTTGTTTAGAACAAATTTTATCTCATCATTAGGGTTTGTATTTTGGAATCAGAAATCAACAGGTTTATTGATTTAATCACAATCCACATCTTCCTATTTTGCAAATAACAAAACCTGGATTTTGGTTCACAAAAAAGGGGAAAGATATATGCAAGGCAGGCCTACAAGAAAACCAAACAAGCTACTGCAACAGTCCAAATAAAACAGAGCTGCATTGCATTTGCAACAAGCAACAACAACAAAATGTAAAAGCCACAGCAGAACCAAGCCTACAAAGCAAGCTGCCCAATACAGCAGCCAACAATCAACCAACCAAACTGCAGCAGAAAACCAAAACAGCAAACAACAGTAGTAAAATACAAAAGGGAAAGTCACAGCAGTTGCAAACATTACAAAAGCAAGCAAGCTGCTCAAACAAATCCACAGCAGTTGCAAAGCAAACCAAAACAACAAGCTGCCCAACCTGCTATACATACAACACCCAAACTGCAGCACAAATAACAGGAAGCAACAATAGCAGCCTGAATAAAAGCAAAACAGCAGCAACCACAGGCTATCAAATAGAACAACAACACAAGATAAAAGCAAAGTAAAACTGCAATAAACAAAAACAACAGCAAGTATTGCATAACAACACATGTATAAAACAGAAAATCAACTTGCTCAACAAAAACATTACATCATCATTTCACTAAGCATGCAAACCCTTCAGAAAAACATATAATAAGCAAAGACTACTTTATTTCATGGAAAGATAAAGAGGGAAAGAGAAAAGTTTTGGAAAGATATCACCTAGGCCATAAACAGTCCCAAAATTGCCAAGCCAACTGCTATCACAAAACAAACTGGCTGCAAAAACAGCCCTGCTATAGCCTGCACCAAAAGTTGCACTAAAATGGTAAAACATCAACCTGCACTCAAAAAGGCCACAGAGCAATTAACCAAGTTATTCAAAACTCGTCAAAAATTTCCACTACCTCTCCTATACAACAGTAGGAAAACTTGTTCAAGGGGAGAGCTGATTTTTGCCATCCAACTAAAAAACCTCATGCTGTTATAAAAAACCAGCAAACAACAAAAAACGAAGAGAGCCAAAAAACCAAGAGAGCCAACAAAACCAGGGGGCCAAAGAACCAACAGAAAAGAAGAGATAAACAAACCAAACGACCATCTATAAAAAACTGAAAATATACCACCTGTAGAACTCAAAACAAACAAAACATTTGTCCAAAACTCCATTCATCCTTCATCCAAAATAACAAATCCCCAAAACCCTTCAACCAACCGCGAAAATCTTCACAAACTCAGGTTTTACTGCAAATCTTATTACAAACCAATGCTCAGGCATTCTCATTCACATCTCACCTTAGTAACCACCACTCAACAACACAACAACAAGTTTCACACAGAATACATCAGAATGAAACAGAAAGAAGAAGCAGAACCCAAACAAGAAGAAGAGGCAAGTCGAAGAAAAAGGGTAAACATACCCTTTCTTTTACCTTTTCCTTTGTACGCCTTTTTCCTCGTTTCTTTTCACCATGTAATTGTTGATGTGTTACTGCAAATGTTGATTAAAATTGGGGATATGGATCTTAGATTTCCTTCAGTTATAGCACATCCCTATTGGTATCGATGCATGTGAGATCAAAGAACATAGGGCAAGCGAGATATCTGTTTCTGTAGAAAAGAGTTGAGTGGTGATGAAGGTGAGAAAGAGGCTTTGCCTCATTTTAGTGTAGTGGAGCTGGGTCCGGACCCACTGACCTGGTCCAGCCAACCCTATTAGTTTTTTTTGGGATATCATAATCTGTGTAGAACCTTGGGCCTTCTTACTTTAAATTCATTAAGCCTAGTGGATCCAGGCTATCTCCACCTCACTTCTGTTTTAACCCCCCCCCCCCCCCTTTTTCATAATTAGTTTAGTCTTAATTTAGTATTAATTTAGTTTAGGATTTTAAAGTAGTTTAGTTATATTTTAGTAACCTTAAAATTAATTTAGTTTAGATTACATTTTACTTTCTTGCCTCATAAAAATGCCAACAAAATACGTTAGTTTAATGATTATCTTTCTTTATTTTGTTTGTTTGTTTAATTATTTAATCGTTTAAATTGATTAGTTGCTTAATTTCTTTTCGATTATCTGATCTTTATATTTCATATGCGTTTAGCTCTAAAATACAAAAATACATGCATTTGATTTAATTCTTTAAGTTAATAGAATAGATTTTTCCTATTTTTCTTTTCAAAACTTTTCCAACAAAAAAAACAAGAATTTTATTTCCTTATTTTGTTAATTAATTCTTTACTTCATAAACTTGTTGTAATTTCGATTAATTGCTCGATTCGATTTGGTTGTATTGTCTGCCTATTTGGACATTTAATTGCAATAACTCATCCCCATTTGTAAATTTGTACCCCAATTCCCGAAAGCTCTGTAATAGCGTAGAATTTCAATTTCCGTAATTTACTGTTTTCCTTATACTATATAGTAATTAGGCGTGTATGGCAAGACATAAAAACAATTGCTAGATAACCTAATTTCAAAGACTAAATTAACTTGAATCGAACACACTTTTCACACGCGCACCTTTAGGGTAACCTCGCTCGTTGCCTCGGAAATACAGTCATATCCCTCGAATATGGGACGCTTTAGCAAAGACCCTTCGATAAAAGATTGTAGTCCCTCGATGACCCTCGATGTTTCCTTCGATAAGACGATATAGTCCCGTACGAAAAATTGCTAAAGCGTCTCATAAGTTGCTTTTGATGACTGTCCCTTCACATCCAACGATGGGGTTTCTTACCAAATCAATGGTAAGATAACAACATCTAAATGAGGAAGAAAAGAACAGTTAAGACCTTTCGAGTAGATAGATTTGCTCCTAGTTGCTCGCTTGCTCACGATAATAACATTTTTACACCGACACTTTAATCTCAAAACATTTTCAAAAAGACAAAACATTTTGTATGCGTTCCTATAGAGATAAGAACCATTGCAAAACATCTTTTCAAAACCACTTTCAAAAACACATTCCACAAACACATCTTTGAACTACTTTTTGAAACAAAACTGTGTATGCGTTCTTATAGAAACGAGAACCATTACAAAGATATTTTCAAAATACTTTCAAAGCCCACACCACAAGCACATTGTCAGAGCAAAAGTAAGTGATCTAGCAAGTAATTAAGAGCCCGTAGATAACTACGGATGAAAAGGGTGCTAATACCTTCCCTTTTCATAATCTACCCCCCGAACCCAAGAAATAATCTCAAAAGGTCTTTCTTGTGCTTTTTTACCTTTCCTTTTGGATAAAAGAAAAGTCGGTGGCGACTCTTGCTATCCGCACAAATGCGATCAAACGCAAAATAACCCTCAAGTTAGTTCTCCCACCGTATCACAGAACTGGCGACTCTGTTGGGGAAGATCAAAATCTAAGTGGGGTTACCTTACGGTTAGATCACCTTTACTTGCTTTCTTTGTGTGCTTTACATTTTGTTCTTTGTATTGGGCTTGCTTTGATCCTCCACACGGATCAGGGACACCTTTTTAGGTAAGTAGCAATAGATTGTGGAAATTGTACGGCGTATATTGATATGGTTGAAACAATGGCTACGTTAGTGTGACGCATTCGTGGGTACCGATATCCCTCGTGTTGAATCGAGGATAATACGGGGCCATGAGTGGCGTCATGAAGCATTAACTGACTTTACAACCCTAGTTGAACAAACTTGGCCATTAGGACGTAGTGAGATAACCGGTTTCAGTGTAGAGTTGAAAATTGGTTGATACTCGATACTACACTCATTGAGGCTGGACTTTTGGGATATCTCGGTCGCAAGAAAAGATTAATTGTGCTGAGACAATGCCTAGAAGAAAGGTCAGTGATATTGAGATCTTTTAGAACCCGATCATTATTACTAGGACCGGTTGAGCCAACTAAACTTCAAGAGGGTACTTACCTACAAACTCCATGCAAGCCTAAACCTAAGGACTTGTCTACTTTGTGTGTATATAACAACTTGCTTACTTTGCATACTTGTACATGACATCATACCATAGCATTTTCAATAACCTTTTCAAGGATCTCAAGGGCCTATGATGCAGGGTCATGTTGAACCAGACGCCTATCCAGGGGCAAGAGGATTTATTTTTCTCTAATCAAACACCTTCAAAGACCAAAGCACGGTAACTTGAGTCAAGGGCTATGACCCACTTGACATGGTGAGCTTGATTCTAGTTGAAGGACATTCACCGACACGAAGTTCTCCAATCAAAATTGTTGATCAAAATTCAACTTCTAACATCTTCTTGTGTTTACCCCGCAAGATCTTTGAAAAAATGCATCCATATATCATGCATCATATCATGACAGGCTTCTCCCACACAGATCTCTCATATGCTTACTGTTTATTTCAGTAGAGATGACACTAGAGCAGACTATCAAGGACATTCAGACTCAAAACGCTCAACTTCAGGAAATGTTCTTGAACCTATCCAAGGGGAAAGAGGAAGTGAAAGCACTCCTCATTATGGGCTTGACCATGAAAAGTACTGAGGACGACAGAGATGACCAGCTGGAACGGCTACAAACTGAAATGGCAATAATGAAAGTCCAGATGATGGGGCAACTGGTAGGCCAGATGACTTTTATCCAAAACTTAGCTCGGGGACAAGAGGAGCTAAGGACCCTCATCAACAAGCTTCATCAAGACGAATGCAACCAAATGAGGCAAACAACTAGAATTGGGGATCAAGTTATTTATCAGCCTTTGATAAAGAGTGGACCTTTCTAAATTGCTGCCATGTCACGGGCCCGACAATAACCTCGCCAACAACAACAGGGGAATCAGCACAAAGAGGTCGCACCTAAGAGACAATTCACCAGGATCGGCATGTCACTAGCTCAGGTACTACAACACATGTTGAAGGTGGAGCTAATTACATTAAAAGCTCCCCCCTCGGAATCTTAATACTGCTGCTCCTAATTATCGTCCTAATGAGAGGTGTGCATACCATTTTGATGGTCCTGGACATGATACAAACAATTATTGGGCTCCGAAGAATATAATTCAAGACCTAATCGATGAAGGAGTGTTGGAATTTACACAAGACGATCAACTGGAGCTCTTTTATCACCCCTCAAGAGTATCCATGTGAAGTGACGATCTGGGCAAGGAAATTTTCTTTTTATTCTAATTTTCAGTTGTAATTTCTTTGTTTGCTTAAACACTTATATTTATGTCAGACTTTGGTTACTAATGCATTAAATATGTTTGTCTTGAATCAATCCTTTCATTTTCATTATATCTAAACTACGCTTTTTACTCCCTTTATGATATTCAACTCTTGTTTCAAAAGTTGCAAGCCTTTAGAGGGAGGATGACGAAAACAATGCCTTCATCTCATACAATATGCTTTTGGACAGACCTTGCTGTCGATGTACAAGTGTTTTTTTCAAATCCTAAACACTGGAGTTATAAGGAAGATACCCCCTAGTCAACCCTTTCGAGCCAAAGAAGTAGAAGTTTCCTCTTTACACAAATTGAAACCTTTAATCAAAACCTGGGGCAGGGTAGTCTCTCAGTTATTTCAAATACGCATTCAAATCGCAAACTCTCATCTCGTAATACAATGAATGACATAAAAAACATTCCTTTGGAATCAAAAGACAATGATGGTTCTCTACTAAATAGGCATTCATTAGCTCTCAAGAGAAAAGCCCACTAAGTCAAAACCTACAAAGGAGACTTAAGAAAAACTGGGGCATCCCACTGACCGTAAGAACAATCAGGAAAAATTAGGGATAATAAATCAAAATAAAGAGGTCACTGCAAATCATCAACAACATGAAAAATGTTGCAAAAATGACTGCCTTCCGAAAAACTTAACTTGTCTGAGCCATCACCAACGCGTCATTCCAGACTCAATTGGAGTTCAAACGCACAATTAACTGAGTTTAGGACTGAAGAACACCACGAAGAGCGGGTGGGTACAAATACACTTTGGGCCTTTATCCTTTGTTTCTTAAACTGTGAACCAAGCCACACTACAACCTCTCAAAAGTCCTAATTGAAGCATGGGTTAGTTCAAAAGCATACTGTTATAAAAGGTATCCTGACTCCTGTAAGGCTTTACTCAAAATCCTGAGTTTGAATTTTCTTACAAAACATTTTTACTTGCTAAAATGCATTTTCAAAATATCAAGACAAGCACAAACTTTGCATTATTTGAATATCGCTGTTTGCATATGGCTAGTTGTTTGACATCGGAGAAATTCACACGACAAATATCCGATGAACAAAAACTCTCTCAGTGAACAAAATCACTTCAAATGGGATGACACTTCCAATGACAAATCTCCTATTAACTAGGGGGCATGACATGTCACTATCCAGCACACTTGGGGCAGTCCAGTCAAGATTCCAAGAAATCTCTCAAGAAATGCTGAATAACTAGGGGTAGGTCTCCATCACTTGGGGCAGTAAACGCAAATCCCGATAAAGGTTTACTTACAATCAAACATTTACTGACAGTGCCACAAACACTTGCTAATAGGGTCAGTGACAAATCTCCTTCTCAAAGGATGACTCCCATCCAGAGTTTCAATTTCTGAAAACTTCTCACCAGTTGAGCCAACCTCAAGAATCCTCGAGGATTTTCCCCAGTGAAGAAGACACCTCTTCAACAGATTGGCAACAAGGTTTATTTCCCCAACAAACAACAAGATTACCCAGCTTGAATTTTCTTCCCATACTATCATAAATCAAGGGACCACAAATCCTCTTCCCCAACAGACTGCTCTACAATCCCCGCAGGTACTTTCTCCAGCAGGAGCGGAAGCAAGGACATCCTACTACAGGATCACTAACGTATCTCCAGCATGTAGCCTAATGGTATCAGGTTCTCTCACATCCCCGACGAAGCAAAAATTCCAGTCACCGCTCCAGAGATTCCCTAGTGAAAGTCGCCCAGCTTCTCAGGATTCCCCAGCAGGATTTCACAAAGTCCACAAGCAATGCACGACGTTTCCCTTCCCCAATAGAGTTTATTTATCTAATAATGGAAACTCATCCATCCATGCTTCAACTTCAACAAAATATGAAGACTTACACTCCTCATTCGCAGCAGTACTCAGGGATTTATTTTCCCAGAGTCCGACAACATTGCAGTAGAACAATTAATATGTTCATACATTGCATTCCTACGTCATGGAATTGACAACACAAATTAATATAGCACAATCTCATGCCATGCATTTCATACATCATGGCATCGCATACAACTAACTCTTCATCCTTTCAGGAAAAATCAATCAACAGGAAATTATCATCAAAATTTCCGACAGGATAACTATTTGTGGACAAATCAATTATAGATCAATTCCCAAGAAAGGGCTGGTTGACCATCTACATAACAAATATTTCCTTCAGACCTCTACTGGTTCATTTTAAATCTCTCAACGGTTTATCCTGATTCTTCCCCGCAGAATTATTCTCAAGCAGAGTCTCTCCCCAACAGAACTAGAAGAACCACGGTTTTCTACAACAGTCAGGAATTCTATTTCCAATACTCTCCAGCAACAGTCATGGATTTATTTTCCCAGAATCGGGTCCAAGCTTAGCTCCTGAAACTAAACAGAGTATTCATTTGCGTGACCAAATGCAGCTTTACACGGGTTTGTCACAATGCAATCTCTTCACACGGGTTTATCTTGAAAAATCTTACACGGGTCCCTTCTAATACATTTCCAAATAAAGTTTCACACGAATTCTTCATGAAGTAACCCTACAATCCAGGTTCCTTCTCATAGCCCTACTACCCAGGATTTTATTTCGAAGTAACCATACGACCTAAGTTCCTTCTCATAGCCCTACTATCCAGGCTTTCATTTCGAAGAAGCCCTACTATCCAGGCTTTCATTTCGAAGTAACCCTACGACCCAGGTTCCTTCTCATAGCCCTACTACCCAGTCTTTCATTTCGAAGTAACCCTACTACCCAAGTTCCTTCTCATAGCCCTACTACCCAGGCTTTCATTTCAAAGTAACCCTACGACCCAGGTTCCTTCTCATAGCCCTACTACCCAGGCTTTCATTTCGAAGTAACCCTATGACCCAGGTTCCTTCTCAAAGCCCTACTATCCAGGCTTTTATTTCGAAGTAACCCTACGATCCAGGTTCCTTCTCATAACCCTACTACCCAGGCTTTCATTTCGAAGTAACCCTACGACCCAGGTTCCTTTTCATAGCCCTACTATCCATGCTTTAATTTAGAAGTAGCCCTACTATCTAGGCTTTCATTTTGAAGTAACCTTACGACCCAGGTTCCTTCTCATAACCCTACTACCCAGGCTTTCATTTCGAAGTAACCGTACTATCCAGGTTCCTTCTCATAGCCCTACTACCTAGGCTTTCATTTCGAAGTAACCCTACGACCCAGGTTACTTCTCATAGCCCTACTACCCAGGCTTTCATTTCGAGGTAACCCTACTACCCAAGTTATCATAACCTTACTATCCAGACCCCTGCTGGTTCAGTTTAAATCTCTCAACGGTTTATCTTGATTCTTTCCTCACAGACATTTTCTCTAGTTCAGATAAATCTATCAACAATTTGTTCTGATTCTTCTCCAGATTCTTGTTGATTCAAATAAATCTCTCGAAAATTTGTTCTGATTCTTCTCCAGACCCCTGCTGGTTCATATAAATCTATCAATGATTTATTCTGATTCTTCTCCAGACCATTGCTAGTTCAGATAAACCTCTCAACGGTTTATCCTAATTCTTTCCCAGTAGACAATTTTCTCTAGTTCAGATAAATTGCACCAAGATTTATTCTCGTGCTTTCCAGTCAAAGTTAATCCAAGACCTCTATTGGTTCAGTTTAAATCGCTCCAACATTTATGCTGATTCTTTCCAATCAAACAACATTCAAGACTTCTGCTAGTTCCAGTTTAAATCGACCAAAGGTTTATTCTGATTTCTTTTCCGTTTGAAGTCAAGTTCATACTTCATCCACTTCTGTCAGCAATCACCTTTGGATGACATCTATAAGCCTATCTCCGATAACTCTCCATCATTTCTCCAAATGGCATCTTTAAGCCCATTCCCTACACAATCAACTAATACATCATCGAGTGCAAATTTCTGGGCACTCTAGTGTTCAATCATCTTCTACTTTCAAGCTACGAATGACGAACATGTCGATCTCACTTTTCATGTTTAAGAAGATTGAACAGGGGAAGCTGTTGTACCCAAAACTTTTCCCTCCCATTTTTATGCAAGACACTATCATAGGGTTTCTCGAATACTCAATTGGGCTCAGAAGTTGATCAGACAGATTCTCTTCCTAAGTAGCAAATCAGCAATTAGGGTTTTGCATTTCTCAAAAGAAATTGAGTCTTCAAGGTTTCAAATGGTCTTCATAGGTCTTCGTGTCTCCTCAAAGTTGTTTAATCCAGTTTTCAAAAACCTCGCATTGTAAGTTTACTCAATCAATGGTCCAGATAACTGAAAACAACTACAGTAACCCCAAAATCGACCCTTTTATGAGAACAAATTCAAACGATCGTAACTTCTTCATTATTCCATATTTTTGAGCAGTTTTTCTTGCGTATGATTCTCCTTGATGCCATCTCCATTTTATCTTCACAAGTCAAGAGCTGATTAAGCGTAGAAGATCACCAAAATTCAAATACGTTGGAAGTCGCATAATGAATTTTGACCTAATTTCAAATAACAGTCGTCTGATTTCTAAGAGTTGTGATTTCTTCAAATTACAAGACCTTGAGACGATTATTTTTGTTCATGGTCATATGTGATGTCGCTCACAGGTTTATCTTCAAAGAATCGAAGGAAAATTGTGTTTGGAAGACTTTAAAATTATCAAATCGTCGCGAGGCATTTGTTGACTTTGAATGTTCTTAATCACAGTTTATTTAAAGATTGACAGATATTCCCGAAGCATGTTTGTTTGGCAATGAAATTCCATTTTTTTATCGAGCATAGCCCGCAAGTTCATTTTAAATGCAGACTTGACTGGGACAAGATGTGAAGGTTAAGGCTGTCATTTAAGCAACCATGATTGTGGATTCCATTAGTCAAAAAGATTTGAGCTCTTAAAACATTTATTTTGTTTAAGAATACAAAGTAAATGATTTATCTGACCATTTTGTGATTGCTTGAAATGCAAGTTACCAAACCAAGATTTTTCTATCCAAAGTATTCAATTGAGGATTGCAAGTTTTGTACAATAAATTCTATCACACCAAATTTTATTCAAATGCTTGATATTATTACATTACAAATGAAATTACAATTTGTTTGTCTTGTTTACAAAAAAAATCTCAAGTTCTTGTTTACAAAAAGAATTTTTATTTTCTTCTTCAAGTCTTCATCTTCATCTTCAAGAAATCAATCCAACCTTCGTTTGCATCCAAGTATCGCTTTCCGTTCATGAAACAAGAAGAGGAAAAGTTAGCAAGCATGTGAAAAATTCAAGAACTTTTGTTTAAAACAAATTTTATCTCATCATTAGGGTTTGCATTTTCGAATCAGAAATCAACAGGTTTATTGGTTTAATCACAATCCATATCTTCCTATTTTGCAAATCACAAAACCTGGATTTTGGTTCACAAAAAAGGGGAAAGATATATGCAAGGCAGGCCTACAAGCAAACTAAACAAGCTACTGCAACAATCCAAACAAAACAGGGTTGCATTGCATTTGTAAGAAGCAACAACAGCAAAATGCAAAAGCCACAACAGAACCAAGCCTGCAAAACAAGCTGCCCAATACAACAGCCAATAATCAACCAGCCAAACTGCCCAAAACTGCAGCAGAAAACCAAAACAGCAAACAACAACAGTAGAATACAGAAGGGCAAGTCACAGTAGTTGCAAACATTACAAAAGCAAGCAAGCTGCCCAAACAAAGCCACAATAGCTGCAAAGCAAACCAAAACAGCAAGCTGCCCAACCTACTTTACATACAACACCCAAACTGCAGCACAAATAACAAGTAGCAACAATAGTAGCCTGAACAAAAGCAAAACAACAGCAACCACAGGTTGTCAAATAGCACAGCAACACAAGGTAAAAGCAAAGTAAAACTGCAATAAACAAAAACAGCAACAAGTATAGCACAACAACACATTTATAAAATAAAAAGTCAACTTGCTCATCAAAAACATTACATCATCATTTCCCTAAGCATGCAAACCCTTCAGAAAAACATATAATAAGCAAAGACTGCGTTATTTCATGGAAAGATAAAGAGGGAAAGAGACAAGTTTTAGAAAGATATCACCTAGGCCATAAACAGTCCCAAAATTACCAAGCCAATTGCTATCACAAAACAAATTGGCTTCAAAAACATCCCAGCTACAACCTACACCAAAAGATGCACTAAAATGGCAAAACATTAACCTGCACTCAAAAAGGCCACAGAGCAATTAACCAAGTTATTCAAAACTCATCAAAAATTTCCACTACCTCTCCTATAAACCAGTAGCCAAACTTGTTCAAGGGGAGAGCTGATTTTTGCGATCCAACTAAAAAACCTCATGTTGTTATAAAAAAATAGCAAACAACAAAAAACTAAGAGAGCCAAAAAACCAAGAGAGCCAACAAAACCAGCAGAAAAGAAGAGATAAACAAACCAAACGACCAGCTACAATAAACTGAAAATACACCAGCTGCAGAACTCAAAACAAACAAAAAATCTGTCCAAAACTCCATTCATCCTTAATCCAAAATAACAAAGCCCCACAACCCTTCAACCAACCGCGAAAATCTTCACAAACTCAGGTTTTACTGCAAATCTATTTACAAACCAACGCTCAGCCATTCTCATTCACATCTCACCTTAGTATCCGCCACTCAACAACATAACAACAAGTTTCGCACATAATACATCAGAATCAAACAGAAAGAAGAAGCAGAACCCAAATAAGAAGAAGAGGCAAGTCGAAGAAAAAGGGTAAACGTACCATTTCTTTTACCTTTTCCTTTGTACGCCTTTTTCCTCGTTTCTTTTCACCATGTAATTGTTGACGTGTTACTGTAAATGTTGATTGAAATTGGGGATATGGATCTTAGATTTCCGTCAGTAATAGCATATCCCTATTGGTATCGATTCATGTGAGATCAAAGAACATAGGGCAATCGAGATTTCAGTTTCTGTAGAAAAGAGTTGAGTGGTGATGAAGGTGAGAAAGAGGCGTTGCCTCATTTTAGTGTAGTGGAGCTGGGTTCGGACCCACTGACCCGGTCCAGCCTAACCTATTAGTTTTTTTTGGGATATCATAATCTGTGTAGAACCTTGGCTATCTCCACCTCACTTCTATTTAAACCCCCCCCCCCCCCCCCCCCCTTTTCATAATTAGTTTAGTTTAGTTTAGTCTTAATTTAGTTTTAGGATTTTAAAGTAGTTTAGTTATATTTTAGTAACCTTAAAATTAATTTAGTTTAGATTACATTTTACTTTCTTGCCTCATAAAAATGCCAACAAAATACGTTAGTTTAATGATTATCTTTCTTTATTTTGTTTGTATGTTTAATTATTTAATCATTTAAATTGATTAGTTGCTTAATTTCTTTTCGATTATCTGATATTTATATTTCGTATGCGTTTAGCTCTAAAAGACAAAAATACATGCATTTTATTTAATTCTTTAAGTTAATAGAATAGATTTTCCTATTTTTCTTTTCAAAACTTTTCTAACAAAAAAAAAATAAGAATTTTATTTCCTTATTTTGTTAATTAATTCTTTACTTCATAAAGTTGTTGTAATTTCGATTAATTGCTCGATTCGATTTGGTTGTATTGTCTGCCTATTTGGACATTTAATTGCATTAACTCATCCCCATTTGTAAATTTGTACCCCCATTCCCTAAAGCTCTGTAATAGCGTAGAATTTCAATTTCCGCAATTTACTGTTTTCCTTATACTGTATAGTAATTAGGCGTGCATGGCAAGACATAAAAACAATCCCTAGATAACATAATTTCAAAGACTAAATTAACTTGAATCGAACACACTTTTCACACGCGCATCTTTAGGGTAACCTTGCTCGTTGTCTCAGAAATACAGTCATGTCCCTCGAATATGGGACGCTTTAGCAAATACCCTTCAATAAAAGATCGTAGTCCCTCGATGACCATCGATGTTTCCTTCGATAAGATGATCTAGTCCCTTACAAAAAATTTCTAAAGTGTCTCATAAGTTGCTTTCGATGACTTTACAATTGTCCCGCGCCTATCCCTTCACATCTAACGATGGGGCTTCTTACCAAATCAATGGTAAGATAGCAACATCTAAAGGAGGAAGAAAATAATAGTTAAGACCTTTCGAGTAGATAAATTCGCTCCTAGTTGCTCGCTTGCTCAGGACAAAAACATTTTTACACCGACACTTTCATCTAAAAATATTTTCAAAAATAAAAAACATTTTGTATGCGTTCTTATAGAGACGAGAACCATTGATAAACATCTTTTCAAAACCACTTTCAAAAACACATTCCACAAACACATCTTTGAACTATTTTTCAAAATAAAACTTTGTACGCGTTCTTATAGAAACGAGAACCATTACAAAGATATTTTCAAAATACTTTCAAACCCCACACCACAAGCACATTGTCAGAGCAAAAGTAAGTGATCTAGCAAGTAACTAAGAGCCCGTAGATAACTACGAATGAAAAGGGTGCTAATATCTTCCCTTTTAATAATTTACCCCCGAACTCGAGAAATAATCTCGAAAGGTCTTTCCTGTGCTTTTTTACCTTTCCTTTTGGATAAAAGAAAAGTCGGTGGCGACTCTTGTTATCCGTAAAAATGCGAACAAACGCAAAAAGACCCGAGTCAGTTCTCCTGCCGTATCACAAGTGTCTTTGTTCCTATCCTTTGTGTGTTTTTCATCTACCGACAAATTTTTACTAGGTGTGATTCATGATTAAGCTTGTTTTGTTTTAGAATATTTATTATGATTTTTGTACTTAGGATTAGTTTCGTTTACCTATTGTTGTGGTAGGATCATGGTAAGTATTTACCTTGATTTTACATTTTTGTTTGAACCATACATCTGTTTTCGTTTTACAAACTTGTTGATTCATGATTCTTTGGTTGATTAATTTTTCTTCTTTGAGTTTGTTTGGCCTAGTTTGAGGACAAACAAGTTCAAGTTGGGGAGAGTTTGATAAGTGAAAATTATAGTTATTTTTGTATATACTTTTTGTTTTACTTATCAATGCTCTTGTTAATATTTTGTGAATAATTCCCCGCTTTATTGTTAAATTCGTTTAGTTTTTATATATTTGTGTTTTTAGTTTTGTATTCATTTTGTAGGTATTTGAGCATTGTTGGAGCAAGAGGATTAAAAGCTCCAAGATGCAGTTTGGATCAATGAAGGAATAAGGAAAAATAAGAAAAGTCATCGCTAGTTATGTAGATTCAACAACAAAAGTTTTTGTTTTGGTGTGTGTCACCGAGCGAAGTGTTTGGGCGTCAGGCGACGAGCTCATATTTCTTCGTCGTCGGGCGAGAATGGAGCGAGTGGAGTTGATTTTTCTAGTTACCTCTGCCTTACTTTGCTCTTTTATCATCAGGCAAGGAATAAAGGTGTCTCCGGGAAAAGCTTTCCTTCGTCGGGCGATGGAAGATATTTTCCCCCACTTTCCTGCATGGTGTAGGTTGGGCCAATTAATAAAGGTGCATTGTTGGGCGACACAATTACTGCGTTGGGTGATACGTGCGGAACAAATTTTTCATTTTTTTCATTTTTCATTTCATTTTCATATGGATGGTTTTAGGGATAGTTTTAGCTCCAAAATTTCATCACCCTCATTTTTCCTTAGGCTTAGCTTAGAAAACAACTATGAAGCTTGCATACGGATAACCCGAGGTGGATTTTTCTTTGATTGCCGCTGACAAATTGGGAGATTTGTGGTTCATTTCTCTTCTTCTTTATGTATTCTTTATTTTTTTAGTTTGTATATGTATTTACTTTGATCTCATGTATATTTTTCGCCCATGGCGTTGTATAAAGCTTGCTTTACAATTTTTTTTGATTATTGTCTTGGATTTTTCTCCGTGCTTGAGGCTTGGGTTGTTATAGACATATACTGCTCGAATTCTTATCTAGGATGATTTTCTAATAGTGTCTAGATTCTTGAGATAGATTTACTGCTATAATTCACTTGGGTGTCTGTGATTAATGTTGGTGTAAGCCCTAGAGGCCAATACTTTTGGTACTTGTATCGAATTATTTATTAATAATAAAAGGCATTTCTTTATTATGTTTGCTTTCCAAAATAATAAAGTCCCTAGAATGGTTTATTGGTTTAATGAAATGTTAAGTGTGACTTAATCATGAGATCCCATTAAACATAAGACACTATTCTTAAAGTATCCGTAGTCAAGCTTTAATGTGAAGTGGGATAACATTAAAGCATTAAGATTATTATGAAGATAGATTTATGATCACATCTCATGGATCATAGATAAGGAGTTATCAAGTCTTGACATAGGTATGAATATTAGGATTAATATTTTTACTGGATTGACCCGCTATGAGAATACTACATAGAATGTTATGCAAAGTGTCATAAGTTATTCTCATGATGATAATGGTGTATACCACCCTTCGACCTGAAACCACTATGGAGCCTAGATGTAGAGTCAAGTACTTTATTGCTGATCAAACGTCATCCGTAACTGGATGACTATAAAGACGGTTGATGGGTACTTCACAAAGCATGCTAAGGGACATGAGTGACCTAGATGGAATTTGCTCATCCTGCATAACAGGATAAATGTATAAGGGCCCAATATTGAACTGGACAAGGGTGACACAGTGTATGCCTTGTGTTCAATATAGACATGAGGGCAAAAGGGTAATTGTACAACAAAAATATTATCACGGAAAAGGTTTGGTCAGATCACATGACATTTTCGTGACTTGGGTAACAATGATGTGTTGCTAGATACCGCTCACTGTTTATTATATTAAATGTGTGATTTAATATAATTGCCAACGTCGCGAAAACCTACAGGGTCACACACATAAGGACAGGTTGATAAGAGATAAAATAAATAAGGAACACCGTAAGGTACGGTGCACTTAAGTGTAATACGGAAAGTGGTAAGGTACCACGTGGATAAGTGATATATGGTACATCATAAGGTATGATGTCCATAAGCTTAATTGGGCTTTTAGCTTATAGCCTTAATTGGGCTTTTAGCTTGTAGCCCACACGAGTGATTCTATAAATAGATCCCTTGTGATGAAGCAATTTCACTTGATGCAATTTCGTTTTTGATTCTCTCTCTCACTCAAGGTTTCCGTTCATGATAAGCTAGCACTGTGACCGGAAGCGATCTGTTCGTGTGGACTGAGTAGAGGCGTTGTTCTTCATCAATGCTCGTGATCACGACATCAAAGGTCTGAATCGCCAAAAGAGGTAATTATTTCTATCACTGACCATGCTCATTCGTAAGGATCTCTAAAGGAAAATTTTAAATTCCGCTGCACTTTTGATCGCAATTTTCCTTCAATTAATGCCTCTATGTTGGTTGTGTCATTCTGAGAGATCGTCGACACAATTTGCACGGTTGACTTATGTGTTGTTGAGGTTGGTTGAGAGACCACCACTGAGTTTATGTAGTGGGTGTTATGTTTGATACACGATGACATTGATGAGTATCATAGGTTAAGTATGATTGGTCGATAGATTTAAGTCTGTGAGGAGTGGATTATATGCATGCCTAATAAGTTTCCCTTTTGAAGAATGGATTTACTTTCTTGTCAATAGTTTGCACCCTTTCCTTTCAAACAAACCCATTTAAAACCAAACTCATAAACGCGAGAAATTATCGAACAACAATTCAGTAACCACTAATCCCTGTGGAGATGGTACGATATAACATATATCACCCTATAAAAATATTTACTTTTGCTTGCCACTTTACCGCTTCAGCAAAATGGTGTCGTTGCTGGGGATTGATGTTTTATTGGATCGCATTGTGATAGTTTCTTTGTTTTTTAGTTTTGTAATTAATGTATATGTTGTATAGAAACTGTGCATGAACTTGTTTATGTTTACTTGTGAATTTATTTGTTTATATTTACCACACTTGTACATGTTTTCTATACTTGTGAATTTGTTATTGTAGCGGTAGAAATGTTGAGACTAAGCCATTGGGTTGACTTTACTCGCACAGATCAAATAAAAAGCGCCACTGTGCTTTACTATTCCTAAAGGAATGGGAAAAGAGCGAATAACCCAAAAAAGAGGGGGAGAGAATCTAAGTTCTGGGGTTGGTTATGCAAAGGGAAGGTATTAACATCCTAAACATCTAGGGTACTCCGTAGGATCCTCTTTGTAAATCTGTGTATTTTGGCTATAAATGTTATATAAAAAATAGATTGTAGGGATGAGTAAAAAAGTATTTTTTTAATGATTTTTGCACCCTCCGTGGTTGCGAACCTTTAGCGCCTACGAACCACCTTTCGTACAATAGGGGATCAGGGTAATCGTAGTTCATCTTTAAAAATTTTAAAACACAAATGTGTTGGTTAAATTTAAGAGACAAGCCATCATCGTCGTATCCGAGTGGAAAACATACTTACTACCCATGATTATGAGAAAGGAGAATATGCATCATCTCAAAGTGGAGGATATAGCTTGGATTTTAAAATCAACAAAGCCTCACTCAACACCCAAGGGGAAAATATCACACTTCACTACATATCGTAGAAGTATAGTAGCTTGTATTACTACAAGGATTGACAAGAGTCTAATCTTTTGAGAAAAATCTTAAGGTAAAAAGCCAAAGTGGCAAAAATGGTTTGAATAAGATTGATAGACTTTTAGTCTTCTCACAAAAATGTCAAAGTATTGTTAAATTATTTAAAGTTTGATTAAGAAAATATTTTGATAATGCATAGACCTAAGTCCAAGTTTATTACGAAAGCGGTTCAAGTTTAGAAACAAGAAGAATTTTAAAAAGGAGGGAGAATATTTTTGAAGTTAAAGAAGATGGGAGGAGATGAAGGGACTATCCTAATGCATAAGGTAAAAGCTAGGGAAAACAACCGTCTAACTAATAAGAAGCCAACACTTTACATAATGAGTCAATGTAGAATTCCCATCCTTTGGATTTGAAATCAAACAAGCAAAGATAATAAACCTCTTAAGAAAACCAAGCTTTAATTGCATTAAATATTCACAAAAATTGGGCAGAGTAACAGTTGTATATAGACGAATTCCCGGTCACAGATAAAATATGTAATCACAATAACCTGCATATAAAGCAAACAAACAACTCAATGTCTTGGGGTAAACCCCAAGAGCTCCATACAAAATAATAGTTGAGGTCACAAAGTCTCAAGGTAGGTCAAGGTCTATAATCCTAAGTCCAAGAAGTTCATCACTCCATAATGTCAAGGATAGTAACCAAGTAGTCCAAGTAACATTAAAAATTTGTATGGTTCAAGTTGATTATTAAGTATCTTCAAAAGGAAATAAAACAAACTCAATTGAGCAAAATAAAAATGACACAAAAGTAAATGCTCAAGTGAGCAAAGATGAAAATAGCATGAAATATAAATGCTAAAATAAATGTGCTTAAAATAAAGAGCATAAAGTAAAGGCATAAAATAAACCAATTGTTAGAAATTAGAGGTTAGCTAAATGACCATCTTGAAACTTACATTTGACACTCATTAGAAGATTGATAAAATTAAAGCCTGTCATCAACAAGGTTAATTTGCTTTTTGTCAAGTATATCATTTATTTAAAATTCACAAGGCAACCATAAATGATCAATGATATTTAAGTGGTTCACTTTGACCAAAGCTTATGAAGATTCATTAGAAGATTGATAAGACCAAATCCTCCTAACAATGAATCTCAAGGTTATTGGATAAAAGGATTAAAATTAACATACTTGGGCTTACAAACATGGGTTTGTGCCACGAATGGTTATTTCTCGAATTGGAACAAAATTTAGCGCTATGTTAAGCAATCGTAAGTGGACTATAAATAAAGTCACGCCTATTTTGAGGCCGGTCAATAACAATTTATGTGTCATATGTTTGGAGAAATGATATGTATATCATCCTCTAACAACATGTGACACAATAAGAAGAGGAAGAGATGAAGAGGAAAGGGATAAGAATTAAACCATATTTGAACCAAAAATTTAATCAAGCCATCATTAAAATCATCCATCCATTTTGATGGAGTTAAACTCAACACCCAAGATCTAATGATGTTAATGAAGCTCATGATTAAAATCTCATAGTTCAAGATCAACCAGAATATATACAAAATAAAATTGTATTAAAAAATAAAGAAAAAGATTTTTTTTAAAATGGTCTTAAATGAAAATAAAAGGGGGAAATAGCAATTATATTCAAAACATTCAAGAAAAATTCAATGAGACCCTAGAAAAATCAGAAATGAGTTCAAATATTTTTATAAAATATTTGGTAATTTTTTAAAGTCAAAAACTATTTTTAAACTAATTAAAACTACTCAAATAAATAGAAAAAAGATTTAAAAAAATAGTAGAAATCAGAATAAAATTCTAAAAAAATTCAGAAAAGCAAAAACAATGAAAATGATATTGAAGAATTTTTTCAGAATTTAAAAATTACAAAAAGTATTTTTAAGCAATTAAAAACAAGCCAAAACAAAGAAAAATTCATAAAAAAATATCAAATCTAAAAATAAAATTATGAAAAAAAATTAAAATCAGAAAGAGAATATTTGAAAATATTTTTCTGAATTTTTTCATAGTTTTTGAGTCAAATGAATTTTCTATGATTTTTTAAAGTTTAAAAAAATTAAAATATAAAAATCAGAAATAAAAATAAAGTCAAAAATATATGGACCAATGGATGAAAGTCAAAACGCTTTAGTAAGCTAATCCAATGGATCAGACGCATTTTGCATATCATGGTCTTTAATGAATAAAGCATTGAATCAATTATTTAAATCAGATTTTGAAAAAAAAAATGGCACGTTGTCATTGGCTGAGAGATGACACATTGGTAATCTTCAACCTCCAGCCAAACAAATTTGCAGGTCTCTGAAATGGTAAAATGAGAGCTCGAGATCAGTATAATTCGCTTCGTCTCTTCAAGACGATTCCAATGGTACCCTCACGAAAAATTTATGTAAGATGTAGCTCAGACGTTTTGGAAGGAAAAATTTAAAAAGGGATTTGAAAGTTCATGGCCAAAACGCACTTCCAGTTAAAAACTAATGTTGCGACTAAAATCAGGATAATGAGAGCTTTATTACAGTATTAAAGTTTGAGAGAATTGGTGAATGAATCTACCTATTGAAGTTCAAATTCAGAGCTCTGAAACATGACTTGGCTAGCACAATTTAGGAAGTCTTAGAGCTTTATTCTTATTTTGTTAGCTTCAGTGAGGTTCAAGGATGATGAATTTACAAAGAAAATGGTTTGAGGAAAATTGTAAAAGCAAATTCGAAGTTGCAGAAAAGTGGGTTCAAGAAGAAGTTTGCAGGGTGATTATGGCTCTCTAAGCTTGAGAAAATGAATGAGGTACGATCCTCTATTTATAAAGAAACTAATGGAATGCTTAAGCGTGTGTGTTGTACCCCAAATTCCCTCTCTTTTCTCAAGACATTTTATCACAAGGATTTTCAAAAAAATCAAATTTGTACAAGTACAAAACAGACAAAAAAGGCAAAGTAGAAAAATTGATTTTCTTGACAAAATTGAAGAAAAACAAGCTTATTTCGATTCATACTAGTTTCGATTGGGCATCTAGGCTTCCTTCGAGCAAGTTTGATTCATCCTTCAATTGGGCATTTGGGCCTCCTTCGATGTAAGCTTTGATTTACATCCTTCAATTGAGCATTTGCCTTCTTCAAGCGAGCTCTGGTCCTCACGCTTCGATTGTACATTTGGGCCTCCTTCGATGCAAGCTTTGATTTACAGCCTGCGATTGAGCATATGGCTTCTTTGATCAAGCTTTCATCCATAAGTTTCATTTGGGAATTTGACCTCCTGCAGGTTTGCTTTGATGCACTAAAATAGCTCCTGCATGCAAGCTTCATTTGGACAATGGCTCATGTCTGCAAGCTTCAATTGCACCATTGGCCCCTCACATGTTTGCCTTGGATTCAAAAGTTTTCAATTGGATGAATGACTACCTTACCGTGACTTTCGATTTCATCTACATGTTTGCTTCGAATGCGCCTTCATATCACCTTCGAATCCATCTGTAAACCCTTCAAAATGCCATAGTGCTGCATTATGACACACAACTTGGTGGCCCATTCGAAGGACTTTCCATAGTTAGGGAATATTTGTTTTTGATTACTTTGGAGTCTGGTCGAAGGTTTGGGCCTAAGTTATCAATAGCAAGAGGACTCAAAATGGTATATTCAGCTGAAGAGGGACATTCAAGAACACACAATTGGTCCATTCGAATGACACATAACTGGTGGGAACGAATGTTGTTCTAAGTCTGGTCGAAAGGTGTAGAGAGATGGAGGATTTGAATCAAAAGATCAAGTTGAACATTAGACCCATAGGCTAGGCTACGTGTTTCCCCTTTTCAGGCCTCAAACCTATGACTCACTCTATATTTAATTGTTTATGCACCACTTTCCCTTAATAGTATAATACTACTTTTTAGAAAAAGTTTTTCTTGAGCCTTGCGCCTGTTTTCCTTCTAAGGAATTAATCCATCTGAACCAACCATCTTTCTATCATGACACAAGTGGGTTCTTAATTTCCAACTGGGCCTTTATTTTATTATTTTTACTCCCAAACATTTCAAAATTTTTCCTCTATAAATAGAGAGTTCATTTTCACATCAGAAAAGAGGAGGAGAAAGAAGGGAACGTATCTTCAAAATTCTTACACACCATAAAATCTCAAACATTTAAACACTTTTGCAAATCCAAACCCAGAATCCAATTACTTATCCCTCTGAAATCTGAAAAAAATCCTTACATCTTACTATCCTTCGAATCCAGCAAAGAAGGACATTTCACTTGTTTTGCTCTTTCGAATCCACTGTCAAAGGCACACCCTTGGTCTTTACCTTCGAATCCAGAGGCATTCAAGGAAACCACTACAAAGTCCAGCGCACGCTCCAGCCTCCAACAAGGTAAGCCATTCTTAACCTTTGACCCTTCATTTCCAGCATAGCATGTAAATAAGTTTTCTTTTCATTTTAAACATGTACATACTATTTTCTTCTTTTCGTTTTCACTCTTTTAATATGTGTCATGGTTAACAATCTTCTTGGCTTTTGCTCTTTGTGCATTTAAATACGCTTTAAGAACTAATCTAGCCTTAAGGTGATGTTGGCATGGCCTTGGGCCATGTTGCTATTCAAACTTAAACGAAAGAAACATGAGACAGAAAAGTTAGAAACGAAGACTCTGGCTTCCATACTAACCTTCAGGCAGCCAGAAGGCACAACATGCTAGCCTCCAGGCCCATAACGAAAGACACAACATGCTGGCCTCTAGGCCCCAATTAAAAGTCATTCCTTCACCCCTTTTCAGGCCATATCGAAGAGAGCCAGAAAGTGCATAATTGAAGGGTCTGCTGCCCTAAATCAAAAGATCCATTTTTCTTGTTTTTATCTTATTTTTGCCTTTATATTTTCATGCAATTCAATATGGTTGTAATAGTGTAGGATTTTATCTTTCTGCGCTTTTAACTTTATACAAAATGTTAGTAATTAGGGGGTGTGTGGCAAGATAAAATCAATAAGTAGACCACCCTGATGAAAAGACAAAAATGCATGCAATCAAACACACTTTACACACATGCACCTCTAGGGTTAACTCCACTTTTTTCCTTATGAAAAATAGTCATGTTATGCGTGTGAGACGTTTTAGCAAAAATAATCAAAAATACAAGATCATAGTTCCTTGATGACGCTTCGAATGTTGCTTTACAAATGATCTTAGTCCCTCAAAAGAAATGTTAGGATATCTCACAACATTGCTATCATGACTACTCACACCCGTCCCTTTTACATCCAAAGATAAGGCTTATTACCAATCAATGGTAGATAGCAATATCAAAGGAAGAGAGGAATGAACAAAAGACTTTTGAGTAAGGTAGAATGTACCTAGTTTCTTGCTCATCTTCAAAACACAAACACCTTTTCAAATGCACCAACACTTTCCATTTAAATATTTTCAAAAGTTCAACACTTTATATACATTCTTATAGAGACGAGAATCATTACAAAGTTTTCCTAAACAAAGGCGCTTTTCAAAAATACTTTCAAAAACCACCACAAAGCACACTTTCAAACAAAAGCAATGATCTAGCAAGCAACTAAGAGCCCATAGATAACTATGGATGAAAAGGGTGCTAACACCTTCCCTTTTCATAATCTACCCCTCAAACTCGAGAAAATAATCTAAAAGGTCTTTCCTGTTCTTTTCATCCTTTCCTTATTGGATAAAAGAAAAGTCGGTGGCAACTCTTGCTATCCGCAACAATTGCAATAAAATGCAAAACATCCCAAGTCAGTTTCCCATTGTATTACAGAACTGGCGACTCTGCTGGGGATACTAATTTTAAAAGTGGGGTTACCTTAGGGCTAGATCACCTTTACTTGCTTTTCTTTGTTTGACTTGTTTGCTTTACATTTTGGTTCCTTGTTTGGGCTTGTTTTGATCCTCTACCCGGATTTGGGACACCTTTTTAGGTAAGCAGCAATAGATTATGGAAACTGTACGGCGTAGACCGATATGGTTGAAGCGATGGCTACGTTAGTGTGATACATTTGTTGGTACCGGTATCCCTTGTGTTGAATCAAGGAGAATACAGGGCTGCTGAGCGGCGGCATGAAGCACTAACTGACTTTAGAACCTTAATTGAACAACTTGGCCATTAGGAAGTAGTGAGATAACTGGTTTCAGTGGAAAGCTGAAAATTGGTTGATACTCGATACTACACTCATTGAGATTGGACTTTTTAGATATCTCAGGCACAAGAAAAGATTGATTATGCTGAGAAAATGCCTAAGAGAAAGGTCAGTGATATTGAGATCCCCTAGAACCCGGTTACTATTACTAGGACAGGTTGAGCCAACTAAACTTCAAGAGGGTACTTACCTATCAAACTCTCTGCAAGCCTAAACCTAAGGACTTGTCTACTTTGTGTGTACATAACAACTTTCTTATTTGTACATAACATCATAAACATCATAACATCATAAGAATTCTCACTAACTATTTCAAGGATTTAGGAATTTATCTTTGTTTTGTTTTGTAGGCCATGAATCTCGTCCAAAGGAATACCATCAGAATCATCTTCGTGAAAGTGCACCCTCAACTCCAAGAATTAGCATCAAGGGTTCCTGAAGACTCTCCTTTCACCAAGAAATATGGTTGACTCCTCAATTTGGCTACCTCCTATTTCCAAGAAGAGATGATGTGCGTGTTCTTCCAATTCTTTGATCCCATGCATCATTGCTTCACCTTCCCTGACTATCAGTTGGTGCCAACACTAGAAGAATCTCTCTACTATTAGGAGTGCCCATGCTTGATCAAGCACGGTTCACCGATTTAGAAGGGATTCCAAAACTTGAAGTCATTTCCGAAGCCTTTCATCTGAAGAGAGACGACATTATAGAAAATTGGGAGACAAGAAGCGGAGTTAAAGGGTTCCTAGCCAAGTTCTTATTGGAGAAGGCTCGTTCATTCTGGGAAGATATGGATTTTCAAGCCTTTGAAGATATCTTGGCCCTTCTCATCTATGGTTTGGTTCTATTTCCTAACTCATACCAAATCATAGATGTGAATGTCATCAAAGTCTTTCTCTCTCGTAATCCTATACCGACCGTGCTGGGAGACATCTTACATTGTTTCCATACCTGCACCATAAAGAAAAGAGGTACTCTCTTGTGTTGCATTCCTCTACTTTCCAAGTGGTTTACTTCGCGCCTACCTCGATCAACATTGAAGAACGAGCAAGGATTGACATGGTTTCAAAGGATGATGTCCCTCACCCACTCTGATATTCATTGGTGTTCTCGGTCCTTGGAAAAGACTCCTATCATTGACCATTATAGGGAATTCCCTAATGTACCTCTGCTTTTAGGGGAGGTATCACTTACAACCCTTGCTTAGCTTTACGATAGTTTGGGTATGCCCGAAGAGATGATCCTCATGATATGCTCATCCAAGGAGTGGTGTTCGATTACGAGAGCGACAATCAAGGCTACCGTCAGAGGTTTGTACGAGCTTGGAGGATGGTAAGCAGAGTGGATAGTAAGACACTAGGACACAAGAATTATATTCCCCTCAAGCCTTACCTTAGGTGGGTACGAGCTCGTGCTCAAAAGCTCGTAATGCCTTACCCCTCCATCCTACCTGTTATCGTGGAACCTGTTGCTGAAGGAGATGTCTCGTATACTGTTCTCTATCCCAACATGCCTACTTCTCTTGAAGACTTGCAAAAGGGTTGGATTCAGCTAAAGGAATAACAAGACACCTTCGAAGCCCAGTTCTACGCGAGCGAGAAAAGGGTTTTGGAGCTTACAAAGCAACTTCATGAAGAACAGAGCTTGAACGCCTACCTAGCACCAAAGAGGATGCGTTCAGCCTTTTTGTCTTAGGAATGTATTTTGTAAGCCCAAGAGGCATGTTGTAACCATTTTGAACTGATTAATGCAATTTGACGTTTGTTCATTCTTTGTCTAGACAAATTTAAATTTCATAAATCCTTGAAATCATTTTCATGCCCATTTTTCATGCATCATAACATAACAAGTTTTCCACAATAGGTCTCCTTATCTTTTTGCTGTTAATTTCAGTAAGATGGATATCGAGAAAATAGTGAAAGACCTGCAACCACAAAACTACTTGTTTCAAGAGACCCTGCTGACCCTGGCCAAGGGGAAACAAGAGTTGATGACATTACTGGCATCCAAAAAGAAACCAAAAAGGAAAGCCCTAGTCAACATGGGTAAAAGATTCAGAGAGCCGATCCGCCAAATACCAATAGTTGAAGATTCGTCTGAGGAAGACGAAAATCAAGTTGGAGATGCAAGGAGTACCCAGGCTGGGCGTGTCAATGAGCGAGTGTCTGGTGATAAAGACTATTCTTACGAGCAATATCCCCCTGCAGATGACAAGTATAAACAGCTAGAGGATAGATTGAAGGCTGTCGATATTCAAGCCATTCCTGGTTTGTATTTTAATGATTTATGTTTACTATATAGGGTTGTCATTCCCCATAAATTCAAGATACCAATCTTCGTTAAATATGATGGGGTTTCCTGCCCAAAGCTTCATCTGAAGTTCTATATGCACAAAATACAACCGCACACCACCGACAAGAAACTCTGGGTCCACTTCTTTCAAGAAAGCTTGGTCGGGACTCAACTAGAGTTGTTTTACCAATTGGAGGGTTCCCATATCCATACCTGGGAAGAATTGGCCACTGCTTTCTATCACCAATACCAATACAATGTCGACCTGGCGCCGACTAGAGTTCAACTGCAAGACATGACAATGGTTAAAGACGAGGGGGTCAAAGAGTACGCCCAAAAGTGGAGGGATCTTGCCAATAGGGTCCAACCACCGTTAACTGATAGGGAACATATTGATATGTTTATGGGCACGTTATCTGGTCCATTTTTCAACTTATTGGTTGGGTGTTATTCTTTCGGTTTCACCGAGCTGATCCTGACTGGTGAAAGGGTCGAAAGTGGTATCAAAAGCGGGAAAATCCCTATGGCGTCTGCTTCCACCTCCAACCCCGTAAAGAAACCCTTCACTGGGAAGAAAGAAACTAATGATGTGTATGGGGCAAAGGCCCGTACCAAGAAGGATAATCGTTCGCCCATTAATGTTGTTCTGATTTCCAACCCTACTCATATTCAAAGACAATTTTCTAATGATCAACGATTTGAGGCTCCACGAAGACAATTCACAAGGATAAGCATGTCACTATCCTAAGCCTTACAACACCTGCTAAAGGCTTACTTGGTGACGCAGCACGATCCTCCGTCCAATCCAAACACTTCCTCACCTAAATGCAATCCAAATACCAAGTGTGCATATCATTCAAATAGTCTCGGGCATGAGACCAATCAATGCTGGGTGCTGAAGAACAAAATTCAAGATCTAATCGACAAAAAGACAATTGAATTTGATCCGCCTAGAGTTCCCAATGTGATAACGACACCAATGCCAAACCATGGCAAAGGTGTTAATGCAATTGAAGACACTATTTTGGTTCCTTCCGTCGAAGATCTAACTACTCCATTAAATGTTGTCAAAAAGAATTTGCTGAGAGGAGGGGTTTTCCCCGGCTGTTTGAAAGATTGTGATTGTTGTGCCAAACAAGCTAATGGATGTAAATGGCTGAAAGAAGGCATTCAACGCCTGATGAATAGTCATGAGATCCTATTTGAGAGAATTCCGTCCGTCAAAAGTTTAACCGATAAGATTTAAGACCTCTCCATCATAACAATTTCAAATAAGCATCTTAGGATTTCCTCAAAGGGTCCTATCAGGATTTCGAATGAACCAACTGTTGCTCCTCGGATAATCACTGCCCCTGGGCCAATTCCGTATTCTTCCAACAAAGCAGTACCATGGAACTACGGTGCTGAAGTGTATTACCATGGAATAAAGCAAGATGCTTGGATTGAAGAAAACAAAGTTGATGAAATTGGGAATATTACAGGTTCGAGTAAAGTGACAAGAACTGGGAGAATCTTTTCGCCCAACATTTCACCCCTAACTTCTACAACGGCACATGTCCGTATCACCGCTGCTAAGCCTAGTGCTGACATTAGGGGTAAGAAGAAAGTGGTTGATCCTGTTGAGATAGAGATTCCCGCAAAGGACGTTTCTATTGAGGAGCCTTCCACTCAAGAAATGGATGAAATCTTAAAGATTATACAGAGAAGTGATTTCAAGATAGTGGAACAACTGGGGCAAACCCCTTCCAAGATCTCCATGTTATCTTTCCTACTTTGTTCTGATGCTCATGCCCGAGCATTGATAAAATTCTTAAAGAAAGCTCATGTCCCTCATGATACCATAATTGACGAATTCGAAAATTGCGTGGCAAGCTTGACGGTCGACAACAAATTGGGTTTCTCGGATGCTGATCTGACATCACTTGGAAGGAACCATAACAAAGCTTTGCATGTTTCTGTTGAATGTAATGGGACTACCCTAGCACATGTTATGGTTGACAATGGCTTTTATTTAATCGTGCTACCCAAGGGTGCTTTGGACCGATTAGACTGTGAAGGACTAGTGTTGAAGCCGAGTGATATTATTGTAAAGGATTTCGATGGGTCTAAAAGGACGGTTCATGGAGAGGTGGATCTCCCGATCAAAGTGGGCTCACAGATTTTCAACTCTACTTTCTACATCATGGACATCCGTCCTGCTTACTCCTGTTTGCTGGGTCGCCCTTGGATCCATGGAGCAGGGGCAGTAACATCTACGCTTCACCAAAAGCTAAAATACCCAGTCAAGGGGAGGATCGTCACTTGGTGAGGAGGAATTCATGGTAAGCCATATCAATTCTTTCAAATATGTGGAGATGGATGGAGAATTTATAGAAACCTTATGCCAGGCTTTTGAGGTTGTTCCACCTTTGGTTGCTACTGCCAAAATTTCTTTTGACACGCCCAAAGCTAATAAAGTCGTGCCAAGGATGGTTTCATGTAAAGATGCTCGTGTCGCGGTCGAAAATGGAAGTTGTGCTACCTGGGGGAAACTCCCCAAGATCCCGTTCAAAGCAGATAAATGTGGGTTGGGTTTCACTGTCAAGACTCAGAAAAAGGTTAGGCGCGCTCGTACGGGAAAGCCCCTTCTCCGTATTGGAAATTATGAAGTAAACGATGTGGAGGATTCCGATGATGAATGTGCTTTCGAAGAGTGGATATATCCTACTACAACAGAGCTCAACAATTGGAACGCAAATGACTTTGTCCCTATCTCCTTCATTAAGGAGTAATTACTTGTTTATTGCTTTCCAAGAACCTTTTATCTGTAATATTGAACAATGACTTTTAAGCCGTATGCCTGGCCCGAGGCACTATGGTCCATTTTGTTAAGGGTTTTATTTGTGTTCATTTTATCATATGATCATTCAATATAAACCATTGTACTTTTTTTCATTCAAATTTTAGTGCTCATTATCTTTATTTTTCTTTAATGCATTCTTTAAAATAGCCATGTATCTTACACACACACACTCTTGCAGATCCTCGTCCATTCCGGGTCTCATTGCCAATGACTCTACTATTCCCAGCTATGATTTCGAACATCCAATTAACCAAGCCGAAGACAAAGGTGAGAAAGATTGTGAAATACTGGGAGAACTAGCCAGGCTTCTAATGCAAGAGGAAAAAGCTATTCAGCCGCATGAAGAATCCGTTGAATTTATCAACCTAGGTACCGAGACAGACAAGAAAGAGGTCAAGATCGGCGCTAACCTAGGAAGAAGTGTCAAAAACAGATTGGTTTAGATGTTACGTGACTATATGGAAGTGTTTTCTTGTTCGTATGAAGATATTCCAGGGTTGGATACCGACATTGTAGTTAATCGTCTGCCAACAAAGGAAGATTGTCCTCTTATAAAGAAAAAAGTCTGTCGTATACGGCCTGACATGTCTGAGAAAATAAAAGCTGAAGTGATGAAACAATTTGATGCAGGATTCCTAGTTGTGACATCTTATCCTCAATGGGTTGCAAATGTGGTGCCAGTGCCAAAGAAAGACGGAAAAGTTCATATGTGCATAAATTACAGGGATCTGAATAGGGAAAGCCCCAAGAACGACTTCCCTCTACCTCATATCGATATCTTGGTCGATAACACCACTCAACATAAAGTCTTCTCTTTCATGGACGGCTTCTCCGGATATAATCAAATTAAGATGGCTCCCAAAGACATAGAGAAGACAACCTTTGTTACGCAATGGGGAACCTTTTGTTACAAGGTCATGCCATTCATATTGAAGAATACAGGGGCAACATATCAAAGGGTTATGGTAGCTTTGTTTCATGACATGATCCATCATGAGATTGAAGTATACGTCGACGATATGATTGCGAGGTCCCAGACTGAGGAGGAACACCTTGACCATCTACAGAAACTGTTTGACAGGTTGAAGTTGTACAAGCTGAGATTAAACCCGAACAAGTGCACCTTCAGGGTAAGGTCTGGTAAGCTACTGGGTTTCGTCGTGAGCGACAAAGGTATTCAAGTGGACCCTTCCAAAGTGAAAGCCATACAAGAGATGCTAGCTCCCAAGACAAAGAAGGAGGTCAGAGGCTTTCTAGGATGACTGAACTACATTACCCGATTCATCTTGCACCTAACTGCTACTTGTGAGCCCATCTTCAAACTACTGAAGAAAGATCAAGTGGTATGCTGGAATGATGAATGTCAGGCCGCTTTCGAAAGAATCAAAGAGTATCTCTAAGAGCCACCCATTCTGATGCCACCAGTTGAAGGGAGACCCCTGATCTTATATTTGACAGTACTTGACAACTCAATGGGGTGTGTGCTGGGGCAGCATGACGAGTCTGGCCGAAAAGAGCATGATATTTACTACCTTAGCAAAAAGTTTACCGACTGTGAGACCCGATACTCACTGCTTGAGAAAACTTGCTGCGCTTTGGCATGGGCTGCTCGCCGGCTGAGACAGTATATGCTAACTCACACTACCCTGTTGATTTCAAAGATGGATCCAATCAAGTATATCTTCGAAAAGCCCGCCTTGTCCGGAAGAATAGCAAGATGGCAGATGATATTGACTGAGTATGACATCCAGTACACAACTCAAAAAGCAATCAAGGGAAGTGTATTGGCAGACCATTTGGCACATCAGGTAGTGGATGATTACCAATCTATGAACTTTGAATTCCCGGACGAGAATATCATGTTGATAACTTATTTGAGACACCTGGACCGGATGAAGGACCTGAGGAAGGATCCCGATGGTCTATGTACTTTGATGGAGCTTCGAACGCTTTGGGTAATGGCATTGGCGTTGTGATCATATCTCCTAAAGGCTCTCATACTTCGTTTACCGCCCGACTATGTTTCAACTGTACCAACAACATGGCGGAGTATGAAGCGTGCATTATGGGTCTTCGAGCTGCAATTGACCTAAGTATTAAGTTTCTAAGTGTCTTCAGAGATTCCGCTCTCGTGATCAGTCAGATCAAAGGCGAGTGGGATACGAAACACCCAAATCTTATTCCTTACAAGGAGTATGTATTGACGTTGCTTCCCCATTTTGAGGAAATAACCTTTGAACACTTCCCAAGAGAGGAGAATTAGTTGGCGGACGCGCTAGCTACGATATCTTCTATGTTCAAAGTCAATTGGGACAACGAGGCTCCCCGGATCATTATTGAAATATTGGACGAACCTGCACACTGTTGTGATCTTGAGACTGAAGAAGTAACAGAAAAGCCCTGGTATCATGAAGTGAAAAGGTATCTTGAAGCTCAGGAGTACCCCGAGGGTGCATCTATTAATGACAAGAAGTTTCTGAGGAGGTTTGCAGCCAAGTTCTTCATCAGCAATGGCATTCTTTACAGACGTAACCATGATTCGACCTTACTACGTTGTGTGGATAAGATTGAAGAAGAAAGAATCATGACAGAGCTGCATGAAGGTACTTTCGGAACTCATTCCAGTGGACATACCATGGCAAAGAAAATCCTTCGGGCAGGATATTACTGGTCCACAATGGAAGCTGACTGTTATCAGCATTCTCGGACAAGTCACAAGTTCCAGGTCTATGCTGATAAGGTGCACATTCCTCCAGTTCCTCTGAATGTTCTGACAGCACCGTGGCCTTTTGCAATGTGGGGCATTGATATGATCGACGAGATCAGACCTACGACATCCAACGAGCATCGTTTCATCCTGGTAGCAATTGATTACTTTACAAAGTGGGTTGAAGCAGCTTCCTTTGCTACCGTAACCAAGAACGTCGTGGCACGGTTCATTCGGCATAATCTGATCTGTCGATACGGTGTACCAGAGAGGATCATTACGGATAATGGTACCAATCTCAACAACAAGATGATCACTGAGCTCCGCGAGCAATTCAAGATACAGCATCACAACTCTTCTCCCTACCTGCCGAAGATGAATAGGGCTGTAGAAGCAGCTAATAAGAACATTAAGAAAATTGTACAGAAGATGACAGTGACATATAAAGACTGGCACGAGATGTTACCATTTGCTCTTCATGGGTACCGTACCTCAGCATGGACATCAACAGGGGCAACACCCTATTCCTTGGTTTATGGCATGGAGGCAGTCTTGCCCATCGAAGTTCAGATACCCTCTCTTCAGATCATGAAGGATGCAGGTTTGAGCAAAGATGACTGGATTCAGACCCGACTTGATCAACTAAACCTAATCGACGAAAAAAGACTTAATGCTATTTGTCATGGTCAGACATACCAAAAACGGATGATCAAGGCATTTAACAAGAAAGTTAGACGACAAGAGTATCAAGTTGGGGACCTAGAAATCAAGCGCATTATCTTACCTCAAGGTGATCCCAGGGGCAAATGGACCCCTACTTACGAAGGGCCATTTGTGGTTAAGAACATTTTCTCAGGAGGAGCTATGATCCTAACCACCATGGACGGTGACGACCTTCCTCACCCCGTCAATGCAGACATAGTGAAAAGATACTACGCATAATCAAAGACCCGCTAGGTTGACTGGCCTAGGCAAAAGTAAGGGCTTCCCGGCGAACCAAAAGGGTTCAGGCAAAAGTAAGGGATGAAAATAAAATAATTTGTACACCCGGAAAGTCGAAAACCTGAAAAGGCGACTTGGGCAAAAATGGGTATCCCGGTGGACTGAAAACCCGAAAGGGCGGTCCAGGAAAAAGTTAGGGATCAAAGCGTAACACTATGTCTCATTGGATCACCTTGCATCCAGACTTCGGTATCAACTATCAAGCTCGGACGCACTAATCAATCAGATTCATCTTCAACTAAGCAGCAAAGTGATGAGACGCTTGAAGACATAAAGGCAATAGCAGAGTTGGAACCCAGTGGGATTATTCACATAGCTGTTTTATTTTCTTTTCACAGATCGTATAAATTCTATTTGTTCGGTGGCGTTCTCTTACTAGGACGCCAACCTCTTGTACAAAAACGCCTATTTACAGGCAAACTTCAAAATCAATACAAATTCATTTCAGACAAATTTCAAATTGTTCTTCCTTTATTTGTTTTGTTTTACAAAGAACGTCCAATGTTCATTTTTGATATATGCATTTGACATTAATTGTTGCTCATAAATGTTTACATGCGAAATAGAAGGCAAATTACCGGTAATATCAGAAACAAGGGCAATAAGAATTGTCCGAGCTGTCTAGTTGCTCTATCTACCAAGGTACCAAGGGAGGTTCAGCTGAAGAATATGACCAAGATACCATCACTCCCCGCAGAGTAAAACAGTAATGGTAGCTCTCCCCACCGAGACTTGCAACTATGAACGAATCAGCAATGCTCTCCCCAAGCAGAGTTAATCTACCATCAGCCCTAAAAAGGCTTGGTATCCCCAAAAGGTCTTAATATTCCTCAACAGAGTATAAAGACATTCCCCAGCAAGTATAAGAATACCCCCGGCAGTCTTAACATTCCTCAACGGAGTATAAGAATGTTCTCCGGCGGAATACAAGATACCCCAGTGGAGTCATTTCCCCAGTGCAGTCTAAAAAAGGCTTTCCCGCTAGGGTTGAATCATCTTACCCAGTAAATTCTGGAAGCTTATCCCCTGCAGAGCATAAATAAATCTCCCCAGCCAAATTCAGAAGGTCATCCTCACAACAGTCTAACTGGGTTATCCTCAACAAGTTGCAACGGAAAGATCATCCCCAGCGAAGTTCTTTCTATTCCCATCGGAGTTCATCATTAAAATCTCCAACAAAGCTTATCAACAGAATCCCCAGCAGAGTTATCGTTAAAATCTTCAGCAGAACGTCTCTTCCCCACAGAGTAATTCCCCCCGGAGTAATCTCTTCATCAGTTTATTCCCCCAACAGAGTTTTTCTCTCCTACAAGTTTATCATCTTCGTTCATCATCCCCAGCGGAAACAAAGAACTCAGCTCTATTCTCCAGCAGCTCCGGGATTTATTTTCCCCAGCTAAAACATTATATCCCCATACATCATGATACAAGCATATACACATCTTACGAATACAATCTCATTTATTTTGAGAACATCATTGCCTGATCCATATCATGCATTGCATATAATTGACCTTTACCTTTCAGGAAAGATACAGTTAAAAGTTCTCAATTACGTCGAAGACCTGACCGGCTCTTAAATCTTAATTGAATTATCCTCAGTTGAATTTCAGATAAGGTTCTAAATCTCGACAGTTTCCCTCCGTCATAGTGTGGACAAGTTCTATAACCTCAACGGTATACTCAATTGAGCACGAGATAGTTCCTAGATCTTGATGAAGATGTTTCCCTACGTCATAGTGTGGACGAGTACTATAACCTCAACGGTATACTCCATTGAGCACGAGTCAGTTCCTAGATCTTGATGTTTTCCTCCGTCATAGTGTGGACGAGTACTATAACCTCAACGGTATACTCCATTGAGCACGAGTCAATTCCTAGATCTTGATGTTTTCCTCCGTCATAGTGTGGACGAGTACTATAACCTCAACGGTATACTCCATTGAGCACGAGTCAGTTTCTAGATCTTGATGAAGATGTTTCCCTATGTTATAGTGTGGACGAGTACTATAACCTCAACGGTATACTCCATTAAGCACGAGTCAGTTCCTAGATATTGATGTTTTCCTCCGTCATAGTGTGGACAAGTTCTATAACCTCAACGGTATACTCCATTGAGCACAAGATAGTTCCTAGATCTTGATGAAGATGTTTCCCTATGTCATAGTGTGGACGAGTACTATAACCTCAACGGTATACTCCATTGAGCACGAGTCGGTTCCTAGATCTTGATGAAGATGTTTCCCTACGTCATAGTGTGGACAAGTACTATAACCTCAACGATATACTCCATTGAGCACGAGTCAATTCCTAGATCTTGATGTTTTCCTCCGTCATAGTGTGGACGAGTACTATAACCTCAACGGTATACACTATTGATCACGAGTCAGTTCCTAGATCTTGATGTTCTCCTCTGTCATAGTATGGACAAGTTCTATAACCTCAGCGGTATACTACGTTGAGCACGAGACAGTTCCTATATCTTGATGAAGATGTTTCCCCCCAGTTGAATTATGGACAGGTTCTTAAGACTCATCCGAGGCATTCTCTTAGTTGAAGTACAGGCCAGATTCCTAAATCTCAACAAAAGTTAGACTTCCCCAGCGGAATCTCCCTCAACAACAAGTATACAAGTTCTCGCTAAGGAATCTCTTATGCGATCGACATTCCTGCAGATTGCATCTGTAAGCCCATCCTCCTACCGAAAATCTCCAAATGGCATCTGTAAGCCCACTCTAGTGTTCAATTATCATCCACCTTCGGATCACGAAAGGCTCAAAAGCCAATCTATATCCTCAGGTTTAAGAAAATTGAACAGGGGAAACTGTTGTACCCCAAAATTTGCCCTCCCATATTTCTCAAGACATGTCAAGAATAATCTTCAAGTTGTTCAAAATGGCTCAAGGGTTGGACAGTCAAATCACCTCCTAAGGCAGTCAAGTCAAAATTAGGGTTTTGTGTTGCATCAAGGTACTTACATCCAAATGGCTTCAAGTGCTTCCCAATGTCTTAATATGTTCTTAAGTTCATCCATGTCAAATTTCAAGCCTTGTAGAGGAAGTTTGGTCAATCAATTGCTCAAGAGGCCCAAAAATCGACTGTGCTAGGGCAAAAGTCAACTATGTCCCAAATACAGTCAAACCTCGAGATTTTTTGTCAACATTATCATTTTGAAGGATAAATCATCATTTGATCAAGGGTTGATCATGATTCATCAAGGATTGCTCAAAATTCATCAAGATTCAAAAGTTGCTAAATTAGGGTTTTGTAGGAAAAGTCAACTCAACTTTGACCAAGCATAACTTTCTCATACTTTATGAGAAATGACCCATCCAAATCTCATTTTGAATATGATGAAATGTCCTACAATCCATATTCATACCCCAAGATCAAGAAATGCACTCACAAAAAGTTACAAATTTGGACATTATAGGTCATTTTTGAAAGTCAACAAAAACACGTATTTTTCCAAAGCTTATAACTTGATAATGGAACATCAAAATGAGATGATACCAAAAGGGTTGATTAGAGGATATCTCAAGGTTTCTAAAAAGTCCAAGAACACCTCCAAAAGTTCAAAATTGAGGAAGTTATGCATTGTTGAAGTTGGGTATTTTTCCAAATTTGCCAAAAGTCAACTATCCTCAAAACTCCAATTTTTGACAAAAGGGCCCACTTTTTTACACTTGATATGGTCTTGTCATGCCACACACGTGTCCCATACTTGATTTCATGGCCATTTGTTTATTTTTCTATTTTATTTAATTTTTATTGATTTAATTCATTTTTAATCAATATTAAATCAAATAAAATCTAAAAATTGATGAAATCATATCTTTGTGATTGGTACAACTTTCAATTATCATCATGAATCAAATCAAACTCGTATCATGGCTTTTCATGCATAAAAAAAATCAGATTTGTCCTATATTTGGAAACTTGATAATGGTGATCATATCAAATCTCAAAATCTTGAATGCACTTGGATTATGGCCCATGTTTTGACCTAAATTCATTCTATTATATGCACACAAGAGAGCTAGACCAAGGATACGCACAAAGAGCTGCAGAAAGAGCCAACTCAGAATTGAAAAAAAGGGTGAAAAATGAGAGATCAAATTCTTGTTTGGAGGCATTTTCAAAGCAAGATCTCAACACTACTCCCTTGCCTGATATCCTGTGAAGCGAAAGCAACCAAAACCAGGCCTTGAGACCATCTGAAACTCACTGTAAGTCATCACGAAACAAGCTTTGAACATGAAATCTAAATCTCTAATTCTTGCATCCTTTCATTGAAATAATTGCATATTCATACTCTGTGTTGCATTCTGAAACTTTTGGCATCACTGAATTTTATTTTCATAGCCTGTAACGCCATGCCCAGTTCTAGGGTTCGTACATCTTGTTTTTAGGGCTTTTAGTTGCAGGGAAAATCAAGTCCAATGCTTGACATAGTTGAACTCAGGAGGAAGGGGAGATCATGTCCATGTGCTTGGATGGGGTTGTTATGGCCTAGAACGAGTTTTTGAATCACTACACGAATCTTCCTGCGGATAAAAATCCGTAGGTAAATAACCAGAGTTATTTTGGAGAAGACGACCAGACGTCGCCCTTCCATTGGTTCATTTGAAAATACGCGCTTTATTTTTTTTATTCAGGCATAATTAAGTGTTATCCATATAATATTTGTTGTGTATATTGATAACAAAGATGCAACGTGGTTCAGTTGGTGGAAGCGTGAGTGGGATACCCTTGGGACCTGAGTTCGAATCCCAGGTCCCCACAAACTTTAATAATTTTATTTTCAGGCAATCTTGTGCAACGTCAGAGATACAGTCCACCATGCGCTTGCAAAGATCAATGTGCCAAGTGGCTTCAGGCCAAGATCCAAAGGCCAGAATTGCAGATCCACCATGGACTAAAGTCAACAAGCATGCATTGAATCACAAAAGTCCAACAAGGCTGGACGTTCTGGGCCTGGGAATTGCCATTCAAACACCCTTTTCAGGCCCACACCCCCCTGAGTTTGTTCTTTATTTTATCTTCTTTTCATTATTTTTTCTATTTTATTATTATTATTATCTTAATTAATTAATTAACTAATTAACCTTTTTCATAAAAAAATCAGAAACAACAAAAATAATATTTTTTATTCCATTAATTTTATTATTTATTTTTGTAAATAAACAATTAATTAATTTATTTAGTTTAAATAGGTTTAACATTAATATCTTTTGCATTAAATTAAAATTAATATAGAATTAGGATTTTTATTAACTTTTAACCTTTTTTATTTCTATTTCCTTAATTATAAATAAAACCCAAAAATATTTTCATTTTATTAATTAATTCAATTATTAACTTAGACTAATTTTTAATTCAAAAATAACAAAAATATGCTTTATTAAATAAAAAGGGTCAAAACCCTAAAAAACACTCCGATTTAATTTTTCTCGCGCGCGAATTACTTTTGATCCACATTTCAATATTGTAACTGCTTCGAGAATGTAATGGTTTTTAACTTAGGACTTTATTTATTTATTTATCGCTTTTATTTACTTTTTGCAATTTAATTTTAAAAGGGTTTGTCTTTGGCGATGTAAATACCCGACGCCTTGTAATAGCTTAGATTTATTTTCTGCAACCATTAACTGTTAGATGTTTGATAAATAGGCAATGCATGACAAGATTAATCTTTAACCTAAAATCAACAGTAGCTCACCATTAAAATGTACAGATAAAAATAACTGAAAATAACACACTCGCACATGCGCACTCTTAGGGTACACCTCACTTGGTTGCCTCGAACGTGGTCATTTAGTATAGGAAGTTTTAGAGGTCGTCCTCTTGTTCAAAGATCATAAGTTGCCTCGAAACGGTTGCCTCGGATAAAATGATGTAAGACATTAGGGTTACCGCTAAGGCGTCCTAACATTGCTTTAGTGACCATACGTCCCTTAATCGAATTGAACCGAAAACTCCAACGACGATGCTACCTACTCTTCAATAGTGGGATAGCATTTTCTAAAGGACACTTGTATAGATTAATTCCTTTTTGAGTAGGTAGATGGTTCTTAAGTACTTGCTCATTTTTAAAACAAAACAAAACTTTTCGCACTTACACCTCTTTCAAACAAAAAACTCTTTTCAAACCCACAAACACAAAGAAAAGTAAAATTTTGAAAACATAATGAGCAAGTACCTAAGAGCCCGTGGATAACCACTGATAGAAAGGGTGCTAACACCTTCCCTTTCTATAATCTACCTCCCGAACCCGAGAAATATCTCAAAAAGGAATTTTTCTGTGCTTTTGTCCTTTCCTTGTTGGATAAAATAAAAGACGGTGGCGACTCTTGCTCACCGTGACATTTTGTAAAAACAAACGCAAAACGTGAACCAGCACTCCAAAACAGTCAGTTCTATTCCCACCGATCACAATAGCATTCACTCCATGTTTGGGCATAGGAGCAGTCACAACATTAGGTTTTTCAGGTGCTTCGAACTCAATTTCCTTAGCATCAATCAAGTCCTGTACCTTGTTCTTTAATACCCAGCAGTTCTCCGTATCATGCCCCGGGCCATCAGAGTGAAAAGCACATCAGGCATTCGGATCGTACATCGGTGATGTTGTATTTGGATTCTTCGGGGCCTCCCTTGGAATCACCAGATTGGTTTTTAATAACTGCGGCAGAATTTGGGATAAAGTCATGTTGAGCTGAGTGAATTGTCTTCGCGGCCTCTCGGCCCTTGGCTGATTGTTGCGCTGAGGAGCAACAGCAGGTCTTGATATAACCACCGCATTAACTGCTTGGCGGCGTTCAGGTTTGTTATGATTCTTTGCGCTGTAAACTGCGCTTGACTCCTTCTTAAAAGGCTTCTTTTCGGTGCTAGACGAAGCACCCTTCTGTATCTTTCCAGATTTGATACCGGCCTCAATCCTTTCCCTGGTCATAATCAGCTCTGTAAACCCGAACGAAGAATTTCCAATCAGATGGTTGAAATACGAACCAGACAAGGTCCCCAGAAATATATCCACTAGCTCCCTATCAGCCAAGGGTGGTTGCACTCTTCCAGCAAGGTCCCTCCACCTTTGAGCGTAGTCTTTGAAACCTTCGCCCGCACCCATAGACATACCCTAGAGTTGGGTACACGCAGGATCGAGGTCGGCATTGTATTGGTACTTCTTGTAGAAAGCAGCGGCCAAATCTTCCCAATTACGGATACTAGCTCCTTCCAGCTGGTAAAACCATTCAAGCTGAGTCCCTGAGAGACTGTCTTGAAAGAAGTGGATCCAGAGGTTCTTGTTAGCGGTGTACGGCTGAATCTTTCTAACATACGAATGGAGGTGCAGCTTTGGGCAAGAAACCCCGTCGTATTTAGAAAAGATTGGTGCTTTAAACTTGTGGGGAATTACCACCCCATATGACAAACCCAAGTCTCCAAAGTCCAGACCAGGCACTTTCTGAACTTCCATCGTGCTCAACCGGTCTTCCAGTTGCTTATATCTATCCTCAGCCGGAGGATACTGGTCTTTGTCAAAGTCAGTCTCGTTGTCGGAAACCACAGGGCTAGGAGCCCTCCTTTCTTCCTGATTATCTCCCCCTCCAGATGAGTGGGTCAAATCAACCTCTTCTCGCAGATCATTTCTGAATCTGCGACCCATATTAAATAGGATCGTATTCTTCTTCTTCTTCTCTTTCAAGATAAGGGTCTTCAGATTTTGCTGACCCTTATCCAAGTTCATGAACATTTCCTGAAACTGGGCGTTTTGAGCTTGCAGAGCCTTGATGGCTTGTTCAGTTTATGTTTCAGAAGACATGATGCTGAAATAAACAACGAAGAAGATGAGAAAACCTGTAAGGGTACCTGTTATGAGGTGCATGGAATGAAATGCGTATGATATGATTTCAAATACTTTAGGGATTCAAATTCGTAAACAAAAACGAAACACACTTTTATTAGATAAAAACTTGAATTCAATGTTTGACAAATTCCTTTAAGGCGTTACAAGAAAGAAAACTGAAAAGTAAATCAAAACTAGAAATGATCAAAAGACATCAGCGCTCCCATGGTCGTTTCCCTTTGGTGATGACATAGTCATTAAGGATCTTCTCATTCTCCAATTTCCTTGTCAACTTCTGAATCTTCTGCTCTTGCTCGTGATACTTTTCTCTGTAAGTATCCCGCTCTTCTCTCAGCTGCATCCACGATCTCTTTAATGCCCCAATGTCAGTAGGCATGTATGGATGGAGGATGGTAGGAGGAACCCCTTCTTCATCAGCAACCTCAACAATTATAGGCAAGACGACTTCGTACGACATTCCCAACTTTTGGGCACGGATTCGAACCCATCGGGGATATGGCTCCATTGGAAGAGAAGTCTTCGCACCTAGCTCGTGCGGATCAGACTTGTGCATTCTATCCCAAGCTCGTATGAACCTGCGGCTTTGTTCGTCACTATCCCCTTGGAAGTCAAAGATAATGCTTGGCATCAGCAATTCATGAAGTCCTTCCCTCCTAGCTCGCCCAAATTGACGTAAGGCCAAACACGGATTATAGGTGATTCCTCCATGGGTTCCTAGCAGTGGAACATTGTGGTATTCCCCACAGCGATCAATAATAGCCACATCTTCCATGCCCTTAATAGTCCAAATGATGTCCATGTGAGAGAGGGACATAATCCTGTAGGCCCAGCCCATGCCTTCCTTGTTCTTCAAAACTGATTTGGGGAGGTGAGAAATAAACCACCTCGCCAGCAATGGCGCACAGCACATAAGGGTTCCCCGTTTCCGAGCAGTACGGGCATAAAGAGAGTGCAAAATTTCACCCAAGAGAGTGGGCACGGGATTACCGGACATGAAAATCTTCACTGCATTCACGTCGACGAAAGAGTCTGAGTTAGGAAACAACACCAAACCATATATGAGAAGAGCCAGAATATCTTCAAATGCCTAGAAGTCTAGACTATCCCAGAACTGATTAGCCTTACCAACCAAGAATTTATTCAAGAAGCCATTTGTTCCACTACAAGTTTCCCAATTAGACATTACCTCAGCCTTTGTCAGATAGAGGGCTGAAGCAATCTCTTATGTCCTTAGGATCTTCTCCCAACCTGTGAACGGGGCCTGCTCCAGAACAGAGATACGAAGTAGATTAGAGAACTCTTCCAAGGTAGGGACCAACTGGTAGTCCGGAAAAGTAAAGCAATGGTACAGTGGATCAAAGAAACTGGACTAAGACACTCATCATCTGTTCGTCCAATTTGGAAGTGACCAAACCCAGGAGGTGACCATGTCTTATGATAAAGGAGGAAGTATATGAAACCTTTGCAACCAATTCCTTAAGCTGAGTGGGAACCTGGACAAAGTTGATCCGAATAGTGTTTCTACGCATGGGTGCCATGACCTACAAAACAGAACAAAGATGAATCCCTCTTGTCTTTGAAATAGGTTAGTCTAATGCAAGATGCATGCAATGTCATGATGTCATGATGTCATGATGTCATGATAGAAAACACACCACAAGTATCCACAAATAGCAAACATGGTAAGGGCAAACAAGTCACACAGATAGCCCTTAGATTTCAGGCTGGCAAGGAGCTTAAGTATTACCCTCTTTCAGTTTAGTTGGTTCAAACCTGTCCTAGAAATAGTAATCGGGTTCTAGAGGATCTCAATATCACTGACCACTCTTGATCGATCATAATTCTAATTTAGCAACCTTTTCTTGCGGCCGGAATCATCGCGAGAGTTTGGTCTCAATGAGTGTAGCATACTGCTACTGTTCTATGGCCAAGTTGGTCAATTACAGGTTCTAAGGTCGGTTGGTGCTTAATGACCCCTTAGCAGACCCATATTCTCCTTGTTGCGCCACAAGGGATATCAGTACATACTAAAGTGCCACAGCAACATAGCTACTGCTTCAACCGTATCGGTACGCCGTACAGTTCCCTTACAGTTTATTGTTACTTACCTAAAGGGTATCCCCCAGATCCGGGTTAGGATCTATAGTAACTCCTATTCAAGCCCACAAATATAAAGCATACAAGTCAAGCAATTGAAAACATTATGAACTATTCCTAAGGTACACCCCACTTATTAAATATGTCCCCAGCAGAGTCGCCATTTCTGGAGATACGGTGGGAAGAACTGACTGTTTTTTGGAATGCTGGTTTGCATTTTGCGTTTTTTGTTCGCAAAATGTCGCGGTAAGCAAGAGTCGCCACCGAATTTTATTTTATCCAACAAGGAAAGGAAAAAAGCACAGAAAAATTCCTTTTTTGAGATATTTCTCGGGTTCGGGGGGTAGATTATAGAAAGGGAAGGTATTAACACCCTTTCTATCCGTAGTTATCTACGGGCTCTTAGGTACTTGCTCATTGTTTTTAAAAATTGCTTTCTTTGTGCTTGTGGGTTTGAAAAAAATTTTGTTTTAAAACTTCGATTTAACTCTTGCTTCTGTCCTCAAGAGTGTAATGAAGTGTTTGGAAAACTTTGTTCGAAAAGGAGTGTAAGTGTGAAAAAGGTTTTGTTTTTTTGAAAGAGCAAGTATCTAAGAACCATCTACCTACTCGAAAAAGGAATTGTTCTATGCTAATGTCCTTTAGACAATGCTATCCCACTATGAATGAGTAGGTAGCACCGTCGTTGGAGTTTGAGGGTCAATTTGAATGAGGGACTTACGGTCACTAAAGCAATGTTAGGACGCCTTAGCGGTAACCCTAATGTCTTAGATCATTTGTTTGACGCAACAATATCCGAGACAACCGTTTCGAGGCAACTATGATCTTTTTAGACAAGAGGGAGACCTCTAAAGCGACCTATACTCAATGACCGTTTACAAAGGCAACCAAGTGGGATGTACCCTAAGAGTGCTCATGTGCGAGTGTTTCGTTTTCAGTTTATTTTTATCTTTGTACATGTGAAGGGTGATCTAATTTGATTTTAAGATTAGTGTTGTACCCCAAAATTTGCCCTCCCTCTTTTCCACAAGAAATCACAGCTTCGGGTTTTTCCTAATTTTTCAGATTGGCTCAAGAATCGGTCAAATAGACTTTTCTCATCAGTCAGACAAAATTAGGGTTTTCATTGATTTGGAATCAGTCAAACAGATTATTAGGGTTTTTAGTGATTTGGTTGAGTTTGGCTCAGGGTTTTATCAGGCAGACGCTTCTTTGACAATAAATCAAGAATTAGGGTTTGCACGCGCATTTTCAGAAGAATTTGAATCCACAATGTTTTAATTGGCTATTACACTGCTCTGACGCTCAAGATTTCTGTTTGTTTCTCAAAGGTCTGAACATCTGGGATATGGGCTGAGGCTTCTGATTGAGAGTTTGAAGTGTTGGTCTAATCAGTTAAGAGAAAGGCATGTGGAGGTTTGTTTGATTGACTGTGCAATACATATGGTTATTTGGAACGCCGGGTTTATTATTGGTTATTGCAAGACAGTGAGATTGCGACGTTTGTTAATTTTTTATTTTATCTAAGTTAAGATTATTGGGATAATTCCCAATTATTATAACTCAAGAGATTTAAATGATTAAATAAGCAATTGCAGAAGAATTAAAAGAGATATCTGATAAAGAAAGATTCTTATTCATTTTTAATTGTTTGTTACAAATATTATTTGAACACTGTAAATTTATTTACAGTTGTTTACATTAATATTATTACAATGATTAAAAAGAATTTAAAACTATATCCTAAATCTCTAGAAATCTTCATCTTCTACTGATTGCATGTTTTGCTCAATTGATATTTATCTGCAAAGCCAGAAAAAAGAAAAGTCAATACAGATTAATTAAAAGGGCATTTTCAGACAGTTAATCAGAAACTCATCATTAAAGGTTTTGGCCGGAATCAGTTTATTCGTCCTCTCTGCAAATCGCAAGAAGATGTCTCTTCTTGGTTCACAAAGAGGAAAGCAATTTATTTGCAAGCATATGAATTATTTTGCAAAATGCACAAAGCTGCATAAATTCAAATTGCAAAGTGTCAACAAAAATGTCAACCAAGCTGCAAAAATCCAAACTGAATTACACTATCAAACTAGGCAAACCAAATCCAAAGAAAGGCAAACCAAGCTGTCAACCAAACTGTCCAAAAACTGTCAAAGCTGTCAAAGGAGATACAAAAAATATCAAAGCTATCAAAAACTGTCAACAAGTAATCAAAAAGCAAAAGGCAGAAAATCTGGAAGATATGCAGAGAAAAGCCAGAAATGCAAGCAAGCTTGTAAAGATACATTTATCATCATTTCCCAGCCAAAAACCTTTTCAGAAAAGGACAGTCTAAGTAATTAAATATACTTTGCTGTGGAGAGATAAAGAGAAAAAGAAGTAGAAGGCTCTTACAGTGGGCAGGCTTAAGACAAAGAGATATAAAACAAAGAGTATCAGAGCAGTTCAAGGAGAGGCAGGAACACATAGAAAAATATAACCTTCAAGCATAACAAACTCAGCTTGCATAGCACCTCATGCCTGCCTGAACAAAAAACCAATAAGCTTCCAACTGCCTCAAGCTTTAAACCTGTTACAGAAATCCAAGCTTGCTTCAAGCAAGCCTGTAACAAACAAAAACCTTAAACACCAAAACCTGCATAAACCAAGCCTTTCAAACCTGTTTCAAACATACAAGCCTTTATTCAAACAAACTTCAACCAGTAAGTCCAAATATCAAACTCAAAAACTGCATATACCACATGCCTGCTTCAAACTTGTAAACAAACAAGCAAATCAACCTGCATAATACCAGTTACTAAACCTCCAATCTTGCCTACTTCAAAAACAAACTTCAAACCTGCATAAGGACTTCAAGCCTGAACCAGAAAAGATTCAACAAAACAAAACTCCAAACCTGCTAAAAACCAGAAGCAAGCCTAAAAAAGGCAAGCCTGTCAAAACTTGTTTCACTACCAAACCAACAACCACCCTCAGAATCATCAACCATCATCCAATATCCAAACAACAACAAAATGCCTCAGAACTAGCTTCCTCATAGTCTAAACAAATCCAAATCTCAGAACTCATAACCATCATTGGAAGTCCACAACATCAAGAGAAGAAAAAGTCAGAATCAAACATATCCAAACATACTCTCAGAGCAAAAGCTCATCATCGAGAAGCAAGCCAAAGAGAGGGAAATTCATAAGCAAAGTTCATCAAAGAACATCATCAAATAAACATACAGAGGCAAGCAATCAGAAGAGGAAAAGAAACTATCCTAGGGTTTTCAGATTGCAACTATCATCATTAAACAAAGTTAAAGATACCAAATACCAGGAAGGCCACAAAGCTAGCATCACATACTCCCTCCGCCTCCGGCCACCTGAGAAGCGCCGCCGTCCTCCTCCGTCTCCTCTTCAAAGGTAGTAATTCCTTCTCCCTTTTTACACACCTCACATAAACATGTAACACATAAAAATCAATAACTTGTAGAAAATAATAGCATGCAAGAGAAAATCCGAAAACCCTAAAACATGAAAAGCAGAAATCAAATACCTTTGTTTCATCACTTCCTGATCAATCTTGGAGAGAGGGAGATGGACGGTGGCGCTCTGGCAGTTGAGGTGTAGAGGGAGCATCAATGGCCTTCGTTTGAGAACGAGAAAGACGAAGAAGAAGAAGGGAGCGGCGCCGTTCTAAGCCAATCTGAAACCCTATTCTGAACAAAACAATTCAACCCTAAACAAAAGCTTGTCAAACGCATGGGCCTGCCCCTTTGGACAAAACCCCTAAGCCCAATTAAGTTCTAGCGTCTTACCCCTCTTGCAGCGTGTACACCCCATTTCTTCAAATCTGTTTGTTTCTTTTCTTTGGGCCAAACGCCTCATAAAGCCCATTTAACTCTTTTTTTATTTAAACTAATACTTCTTTTTATCACATTATATCTTTTTTATACAATTTATTTTGTTAAGAAAAACAATATATTGATTTTTGTACAAAAACTTTTCTTAATTTTTATTACATTTTACAAGAATATGTAAATATTAGATTTAATTAGGTTAATAGATTTTTTGTCTTAAAACTCTTTTTAATAAATCTTTTTATACATAAAAACATTAACTAAAATACATAAAAATAGAATTTCTTAAACATTTTTCCTTTCTTTTCTTTAAAACTTTTGTTTACATAATTAACAAAAACACAAAAATAAATAAATAAATAAATACATTAGGTTAACATTTTTATCATTTGTAAATAATCACATACATTGCACTATACTTTTATTTCTCTTTGATTCTTATACTTTGCTATTTTTTTACATTGAGAATATGACGATTCGATTTGGTTGTAAATAATATTTGGACACTACTATCCTGATAAGACCCATCCCCATTTGTAAATATTTGTACCCCCATCCCCGGATACTTATTTGTAATAGCTTAGACTTTAAATTCCCGTAATTTATCGCTTTTCATATACTGTATAGTAACTAGGGTTTGTATGCGAAGATTCAAAATCAACCGCTAGATAACCTAATACAAGACAAAAGCATGAAAATCAATACACAATTCACACTTGCACCTCTAGGGTAACCTCGCCTGTTGCCTCGGAAAAATGAAATCATGTCCCTCGAGTATGAGACACTCTAGCAAACGTCCCTTCGATAAAAAAGGATCGTAGTCCCTCGATGACACTCGATGTTGCCTTCGATAAAACGATCTCGTCCCTTACAAAATTGCTAGAGCGTCTCACAAGTTGCCTTCAATGATTGTATACGATGACCCGCGCCCGTCCCGTTAACATCCTAACGCAAGGTTGTTCACCAAATACAATGGTGAAACAACACTATTAAAAGGGTTAAAATATGAGAAAGATCTTTGAGTAAATTAGGGTAGATAGCTCTTGGTTACTTGATCAATCTTGCAAAACACACTTGCCTACTTTCAAACACACTTCACAAACACACTTCACAAACACAACTTCCAAAAACAACTTTCAAAAACATTGAAACATCTTTTCAAAAAGACAAACACCTTTGTAAAACATTCGAGTAAAGAATTGTTACAATGGTTGCCTAGACAAGGCATCTTTTTCAAAACATTTTCAAAACCACACATACAAAACACCATTTCAAGCAATTGAAAATCAAGGCAAGTGATCTAAAACAAGTAACTAAGAGCCCATGGATAACCATGGATAAAAAGGGTGCTAGCACCTTCCCTTTTCATAATCTACCCCCCGAACCCACGAAAACATCTCAAAGGTTTTTCCTGTGCTTTTTAACCTTTCCTTAGGATAAATAAAAAAGTCGGTGGCAATTCTTGCTAAACCGAACAAGTGCGAATACAAACGCAAAACCTCAAGTCAGTTCTCCCACCGTATCACAGAACTGGCGACTCTGCTGGGGATAAATTTAAAAGTGGGGTTACCTTAGGGTTTAGATCACCTTTACATACTTTCTTTGATTGCTTTGATTGCTTTACTTTTTGGGTCCTTGTTTGGGTTTGTTGTAAATCCTACACCCGGATTTGGGGGCACCTTTTTAGGTAAATAGCAATAAAACTGTCAGGGAACTGTGCGGGGTATACCGACATGGTTGAAGCAGTAAGCTATGTTAGTGTGACATATTTGTGAGTACCGGTAGCCCTTGAGTAGTCAAGGAGAATACGGGGCCGCTGAGCAATGTCATGAAGCACTAACGAACTCTTAGAACCTTACTTGACCATCTTGGCCTTTTTAGGGGTAGTGAGATGATCGACTTTGGTGCAGTCCAAAGTTGGTAGATACTCGATACTACACTCATTGAGGATTGTTTTCTTGGAATATTTTGGTCGCCAGTTAAGTGGCTAAACCAAAACAATGAACACAGAAAATAATCCAATGATATTGAGCTCCTTAGAACCCGGTTTCTATTTTAGGACAGGATGAGCCAACTAACTTCAAGAGGGTACTTACCTACAAACCCCATGCAAGCCTAAACCTAAGGACTTGTTTGCTTTGTGTGAATATGATTGCCTGTATATACACTTACTTGCTTTCGCATACATGTACATAACATCATGACATCTTACCATAGCATTTACAATAACCATTTCAAGGATCTCGAGGGTCTGTTGATGCAGGGTCACGTTGAACCAGACGTCTACCAAGGGGCAAAAGGCTTTCTCCTCTAAACAAATGCCATCAAAGATCAAGTGCAACAACTTGAATCAGGGGCTATGACCCACTTGACATGGTGAGCTTGATTCTCGTGGAAAGACATCCACCGATACAAAGGTCTCCAATCAAAGATGTTGATCAAAGTTCAACCTCTAACATTTTTATTGTGTTTACCCCAAGATATTCTTGAAAACATGCATCCACATATCATGCATTGCATCATAACAGTTTTTCCTTTTCAGGTTTCCTTATTCTCCTACTGTTTATTTCAGTAGAGATGGCTCTAGAGAGGACTGTAAAGGATATCCAGGATCAAAATGCTCAACTTTAGGAAATGTTCTTGAACCTGTCCCAGGGGCAAGAAGAAGTGAAAGCTCTCCTCACAAGGGGCATGGTCCAGGGGAATTCAAGCAATGCCAGGAGTGATCAGTTGGAAGAACTTCAGTTTGAGCTGACTACAATGAGGATCCAGATGATGGGACAACTGGTGGGCCAGATGGCTCTCATCCAAGACTTGGCTCAAAGACAAGAGGAGCTCAGAGTTCTCGTCAACCAACTGCTTCGGGACAACCAAGTGGGGCAAACATCTGAGGTTAAAGAGCAAGTCATCATTCAACCCTCTTTGAGACAAGAAGACAAGGGAAAGGCTCCTCTACTTGCTTCAGGGTCACAAGCCCATCAACAACCGCGTCAGCGTCAACGGGGTAATCGGCGTAAGCAAACTACGTCTGGAAGACAGTTCACTGAGACTGACATACCGTCATCTCTAATACTGGAACACTTGTTGGAGGTCAATCTGACTTCTTTAAGGGATCCTATTCGGAAGCCCAATACCTCCGCTCCTAGCTATCATCTCGACGCATTTTGTGTATACCACTCCTATAGTCCGGAACATGACACCGACGACTGTTGAGCCTTGAAGAACAAGATTCAAGATCTGATTGACATTGGAGTGCTGAGATTCATGCCAAATGGCGAGATGAAAATCTTCCGTTAAGGGTTTCTCCACCTGAAATGACAAAGCTCAAACTGAGAGACTTTTGTTCCATTTGAATTTTCAAAGTTGTAATTTCTTTTGTGATTCAAACAATTATCTGTTGATGTCAAACTCTGTTTCATTAATGCATTGCATATGTTTGTCTTGAATTCATCCATTCGTTTTCACTACTCTTATGCTTTCTTTATGATATTTAACTCTTGATAAGAAGCTGCAAGCCTTTAGAGGGAGGATGACAAAACAATACCATAATCTCATACAGTATGCTTTTGAACAGACCTTGCTGATGATGTACAAGCATTTCTTTCAAATCCCAAACACTGGAATTATAAGGAAGATAATCCCTAGTCAACCCCTTCGAGCCAAAGAAGTAGGAGTTTTCTGTTCTAAACAAATTAAAACCTTTGATTTAAACCTGGGGCAGGGTAGTCTCTCAGTTAATCCAAAAAAGGTGCGCATTGAAGTCGCAAACTCTCAGTTCGTAATACAATGAACGACATCAAAAAAAGAAAAGCATTCCTCTGGAATCAAAAGACAGTGATGGTTCCTTATCTCATAGGCAGTCATTATCTCTCAAAAAAGAAAAATCCCACTGAGCCAAAACCTATAAAGGAGGCTTAAGAAAGCTGGGGCATCCCGCTGACTGTAATCTCGAAAGCAGGAACAGTCAGGAAAAAGTTAGGGATAACAAATCAAGAAAGAGGTCATTACAAATCCTCAACAACATGAAAAATGTTGCAAAAGAAAAAAGGAGATGATGACTGCCCTCCAAATTCAACTTGTGTGAACCATCACCAAAAAAAAGGGTCGTTCCAAACTCGAATAGAGTGCGACACACAGTTAACTGAGTTTAGGGTTGAAGAACATCACGAAGAGCGGGTGGGTACAAATATACTTTGAGCCTTTATCCTTTGTTTCTTAAACCGTGAACCAAGCCACATTACAACCCTTCAAAAGTCCTAACTGAAGCATGGGTTAGTTCGAAAGCATACTGTTACAAAAGGTATCCTGACTCCTGTAAGGCTTTGCCCTAAATCTTGTGTTGAATTTGTCTTATAAAAAGTTTTCTGCTAAAAAAACGCATTTTTCAAAACTTCGAGACAAGCATAAACTTTGCATTATTTGAATATCGTTGTTTGCACATGGTTATTTGTTTGACAGCGAAGAAATTCATACAGCGAATGTTCCGACGAACGAAATCTCTCTCAGTGAGCAAAATCACTTCAAAAAGGATGACACTTCCATTGACAAATCTCCTATCAACAAGGGGGCATGACATGTCACTATCCAGCACACCTGGGGCAGTCCAGTCAAGATTTCAATAAATCTTTCAAAGTCCATTTAACCTGGGGTAGTCCAGTCAAGATTTCAACAAATCTCTCAAAAGTTCAGTGAACTTGGGGCAAGTCTCCTTCATCATCACTTGGGGCATGCGAATGTCAATCTCAAGGTCGTTCAAAATTTCCTTCATCACCTTCTGGAAATTACGATCAACATCACAAATTCCTTCATCACCTGTTGGAAGATACAATTTCAGATACGCTCCAAACACGGTAGCCATTCTGTCACTCATTCAGATCCCAGTTACAGTTTCAAATACACTCCAGACACGGAAGTCATTCTGCTACTCATACAGATCTCAACTCCAAGATACAGTTTCAGATACGCTCCAAACACGGTAGCCATTTTGTCACTCATTCAGATCCCAATTACAGTTTCAGATACACTCCAGACACGGAAGTCATTCTGCTACTCATACAGATCTCAACTCCAAGATACAATTTCAGATACGCTCCAGAAACAGTAGCCATTCTGTCACTCATTCAGATCCCAATTACAGTTTCAGATACACTCCAGACACGGAAGTCATTCTTCTACTCATACAGATCTCAACTCCAAGATACAGTTTCAGATACGCTCCAGACACGGTAGCCATTCTGTCACTCATTCAGATCCCAGTTACAGTATCAGACTACCGCGAAGCCTGAATTACGACCAGATAGTGGTATCTCCTAAGAGCAAGCTATGAAGCCCGGATTCGACCGGATAATAGTTTAATCCCCAACAAGTTATTGTGAAACCTGGATTACGAACAGATAGCAATATAAGTTTCTGTGAAGCCTGGATTACGACCAGATAGCAGCCAAGAATACTACGAAGCCTGGAGTCGACCAGATAGTGGTATATCTTTAACATAAGTCGTGAAGCCCGGATTCGACCGGATAACAGCTCAACAAGTTATTGTGAGGCCTGGATTACGACCAGATAGCAATACAAGTTTCTGTGAAAGCCTGGAGATCGACCAGATAGCAGTTAACGGTTAACAGAATGAAGATTCTCATCCTTAAAACCTCAGAAGATTGATATACTCCCAATTTCTGACCGTTAACAGAATGAAGACTCTCATCCTTAAAACCCCAGAAGATTGGTATACTCCCAATTTCTGACCCCCAACAGAATGAAGATTCTCATTCTCAAAGTGGCGTATAACCCAAGTTCTAGATTAATACCTGTAACAAGCCAAGAAAACTATCTGTGGACGACTGATTGTAGATTAATACCTGAAACCAGCCAGGAAAACTATCTTTCTTTCTCAAGTCAGAGATTAATACCTGAAACCAGCCAGGATAATTATCTCACCGACCAACCTTTTCAAGATCCCAGATCAATACCTGCAGCAATCAAAAGATTCTTGCAATCCCCAGTGGAGCTAAAACTTCCAACTATCAATCCCCGAGCAGAATGAAGACTCTCATTCTCAATTCCTCACGGGATATTCAGATATTCCCCAGTGAAGATCTCCTCAAGACAGGAATCCCCAGTAGATTGGCATATAACCCAAGCTCCTGATTCCCCAACAGTGGCCCCAGGACTTCTCATTTTCAACGATCAAAAGATTCTTGCAATCCCCTGCAGCAGTCAAGGATTCACTTTCCCCGGCAGCAGTCAAGGATTCACTTTCCCCGGCAGCAGTCAAGATTCTATTATCTCCGGCTATCCAGGATTCATCTATCCTCAGCAAGACAGCTCATCAGCTTACATGCGCATTCATTACATTCATATCATAAACATTGACATAACAGATGTTTTCATGCAACATAACTTTGTGTTTCAACTAACAATTTACCTTTTTCAGCAAAAGGTCGACAACATCTTTTTCAAAATCCAAGATGCAGTATTACACGGACTCATCATCAGGCAACCCTACACTGGTTCCTTCTCCATTCCAAGACTTCTGAAAACAGTTTACGGATTCTCCAAACACGGATGTTAATCTATCGCTTGTTCAGACTCAACTTTTGAAAATAGTTTACGGACGCTTCCCAACATGGATGTTGCTCTATTGCTTATTCAACTTCAAGACCTCTGAAAACAGTTTACGGGCGCTTCCCAACACGGATGTTAACCTATCGCTTGTTCAGATTCAAGACCTCTGAAAACAGTTTACGGGTTCTCCAGACACGGATGTTAACCTATCGCTTGTTCAGATCCAAGACTTCTGAAAACAGTTTACGAATTCTCCAAATATGGATGTTAATCTATCGCTTGTTCAGACTCAACTTTTGAAAACAGTTTACAGACGCTTCCCAACATGGATGCTGCTCTATTGCTTATTCAACTTCAAGACCTCTGAAAACAGTTTACGGGCGCTTCCCAACACGGGTGTTAACCTATCGCTTGTTCAGATTCAAGACCTCTGAAAACAGTTTACGGGTTCTCCAGACACGGATGTTAACCTATCGCTTATTCAGATCCAAGACTTCTGAAAACAGTTTACGGATTCTCCAAACACGGATGTTAATCTATCGCTTGTTCAGACTCAACTTTTGAAAACAGTTTACGGACGCTTCCCAACATGGATGCTGCTCTATTGCTTATTCAACTTCAAGACCTCTGAAAACAGTTTACGGATTCTCCAAAAACGGATGTTAATCTATCGCTTGTTCAGATTTAACTACTGAAAACAGTTTACGGGTTCTCCAGATACGGATGTTAACCTATCGCTTGTTCAGATTCAAGACCTCTGAAAACAGTTTACGGGTTCTCCAGACACGGATGTTAACCTATCGCTTGTTCAGATCCAAGACTTCTGAAAACAGTTTACGGATTCTCCAGACACGGATGTTAATCTATCGCTTGTTCAGATTCAACTTTTGAAGACAGTTTACGGATGCTTCCAGATACGGATGTCAATCTATTGCTTATTCAGACCCCCAGTTCAGAGATGTTTCAAAACATGGATACCTTTCTGATACTCACCCACTCACCAACGACATACAGTTCAACAAACATTTCCAGATGGCATCTCTAAGCCCATCCTCCTACCAACAATTTCCAGATGGAATCTCTAAGCCCATCCTCCTACCAACAATTCCCAAATGGCATCTCTAAGCCCATCCCCCGACAAGATTCTGTCAGATCTCCAGATGGCACCTTTAAGCCCATCTCCAAATGGCATCTTTAAGCCCATTCCCTCAAACTACGCTTTGACGAGTGCAAATTTTTCGGGCACTCTAGTGTCCAATCTCCTTTTACCCTCGAGTCGCGAAACGCAAATCTGCCAATCTAACTCTTCAGGTTCAAGAAGATTGAACAGGGGCAACTGTTGTACCCCAAAATTTTCCCTCCCTCTTTTCCACAAGAAATCACAGCTTCGGGTTTTTCCTGATTTTTCAGATTGGCTCAAGAATCGGTCAAACAAACCTTTCTCATCAGTCAGACAAAATTAGGGTTTTCATTGATTTGGAATCAATCAAGCAAATTATTATGGTTTTTAGTGATTTGGTTGAGTTTGGCTCAGGGTTTGATCAGGCAGACGCTTCTTTGATAATAAATCAAGAATTAGGGTTTGCACGCGTATTTTCAGAAGAATTTGAATCCACAATGTTTTAATTGGCTGTTACACTGCTCTGACGTTTGCTCAAGATTTCTGTTTGTTTCTCAAAGGTCTGAACATCTGGGATATGGGCTGAGGCTTCTGATTGAGAGTTTGAAGTGTTGGTCTAATCAGTGAAGAGAAAGGCATGTGGACGTTTGTTTGGTTGATTGTGCAATACATATGGTTATTTGGAACGCCGGGTTTATTATTGGTTAATGCAAGACAGTGAGACTGCGACGTTTGTTAATTATTTATTTTATCTAAGTTAAGATTATTGGGGTAATTCCCAATTATTATAACTCAAGAGATTTAAATGATTAAATAAGCAATTGCAGAAGAATTAAAAGAGATATCTGACAAAGAAAGATTCTTATTCATTTTTAATTGTTTGTTACAAATATTATTTGAACACTGTAAATTTATTTACAGTTGTTTACATTAATATTATTACAATGATTAAAAAGAATTTAAAACTATATCCTAAATCTCTGGAAATCTTCATCTTCTACTGATTGCATCCTTTGCTCAATTGATATTTATCTGCAAAGCCAGAAAAAAGAAAAGTCAATACAGATTAATTAAAAGGGCATTTTCAGACAGTTAATCAGAAACTCATCATTAAAGTTTTGGCCGGAATCAGTTTATTCGTCCTCTCTGCAAATCGCAAGAAGATGTCTCTTCTTGGTTCACAAAGAGGAAAGCAATTTATTTGCAAGCATATGAATTATTTTGCAAAATGCACAAAGCTGCATAAATTCAAATTGCAAAGTGTTAACAAAAATGTCAACCAAGCTGCAAAAATCCAAACTAAATTACACTATCAAACTAGGCAAACCAAATCCAAAGAAAGGCAAACTAAGCTGTCTACCAAACTATCCAAAAACTGTCAAAGTTGTCAAAGGAGATACAAAAAATATCAAAGCTATCAAAAACTGTCAACAAGTACACAAAAAGCAAAAGGCAGAAAATCTGGAAGATATGCAGAGGAAAGCCAGAAATGCAAGCAAGCTTGTAAAGATACATTTATCATCATTTCCCATCCAAAAACCTTTTCAGAAAAGGACAGTCTAAGTAATTAAATATACTTTGCTGTGGAGAGAGAAAGAGAAAAAGAAGTAGAAGGCTCTTACAGTGGGCAGGCTTAAGACAAAGAGATATAAAACAAAGTGTATCAGAACAGTTCCAACTGCCTCAAGCTTTAAACCTGTTACAGAAATCCAAGCTTGCTTCAAGCAAGCCTGTAACAAACAAAAACCTTAAACACCAAAACCTGCATAAACCAAGCCTTTCAAACCTGTTTCAAACATACAAGCCTTTATTCAAACAAACTTCAACCAGCAAGTCCAAATATCAAACTCAAAAACTGCATATACCACATGCCTGCTTCAAACTTGTAAACAAATAAGCAAATCAACCTGCATAATACCAGTTACTAAACCTCCAAGCTTGCCTACTTCAAAAACAAACTTCAAACCTGCATAAGGACTTCAAGCCTGAACCAGAAAAGATTCAACAAAACAAAACTCCAAACCTGCTAAAAACCAGAAGCAAGCCTAAAAAAGGCAAGCCTGTCAAAACTTGTTTCACTACCAAACCAACAACCACCCTCAGAATCATCAACCATCATCCAATATCCAAACAACAACAAAATGCCTCAGAACTAGCTTCCTCATAGGCTAAACAAATCCAAATCTCAGAACTCATAACCATCATTGGAAGTCCACAGCATCAAGAGAAGAAAAAGTCAGAATCAAACATATCCAAACATACTCTCAGAGCAAAAGCTCATCATCGAGAAGCAAGCCAAAGAGAGGGAAATTCATAAGCAAAGTTCATCAAAGAACATCATCAAATAAACATACAGAGGCAAGCAATCAGAAGAGGAAAAGAAACTATCCTAGGGTTTTCAGATTGCAACTATCATCATTAAACAAGGTTAAAGATACCAAATACCAGGAAGGCCACAAAGCTAGCATCACATACTCCCTCCGCCTCCGGCCACCTGAGAAGCGCCGCCGTCCTCCTCCGTCTCCTCTCCAAAGGTAGTAATTCCTTCTCCCTTTTTACACACCTCACATAAACATGTAACACATAAAAATCAATAACTTGTAGAAAATAATAGCATGTAAGAGAAAATCCGAAAACCCTAAAACATGAAAAGCAGAAATCAAATACCTTTGTTTCATCACTGCCTGAGCAATCTTGGAGAGAGGGAGATGGACGGTGGCGCTCTGGCAGTTGAGGTGTAGAGGGAGCATCAATGGCCTTCGTTTGAGAACGAGAAAGATGAAGAAGAAGAAGGGAGTGGCGCCGTTCTAAGCCAATCTGAAACCCTATTCTGAACAAAACAATTCAACCCTAAACAAAAGCTTGTCAAACGCATGGGCCTGCCCCTTTGGACAAAACCCCTAAGCCCAATTAAGTTCTAGCGCCTTACCCCTCTTGCAGCGTGTACACCCCCTTTCTTCAAATCTGTTTGTTTCTTTTCTTTGGGCCAAACGCCTCATAAAGCCCATTTAACTCTTTTTTTATTTAAACTAATACTTTTTTTTTGTTATCACATTATATCTTTTTTATATAATTTATTTTGTTAAGAAAAACAATATATTTATTTTTGTACAAAAACTTTTCTTAATGTTTATTACATTTTACAAGAATATGTAAATATTAGATTTAATTAGGTTAATAGATTTTTTTTTCTTAAAACTCTTTTTAATAAATCTTTTTATACATAAAAACATTAACTAAAATACATAAAAATAGAATTTCTTAAACATTTTTCCTTTCTTTCCTTTAAAACTTTTGTTTACATAATTAACAAAAACACAAAAATAAATAAATAAATAAATACATTAGGTTAACATTTTTATCATTTGTAAATAATCACATACATTGCACAATACTTTTATTTCTCTTTGATTCTTATACTTTGCTATTTTTTTACATTGAGAATATGACGATTCGATTTGGTTGTAAATAATATTTGGACACTACTATCCTGATAAGACTCATCCCCATTTGTAAATATTTGTACCCCCATCCCCGGATACTTATTTGTAACAGCTTAGACTTTAAATTCCCGCAATTTATCGCTTTTCATATACTGTATAGTAACTAGGGTTTGTATGTGAAGATTCAAAATCAACCGCTAGATAACCTAATACAAGACAAAAGCATGAAAATCAATACACAATTCACACTTGCACCTCTAAGCAATCATGTCCCTCGAGTATGAGACACTCTAGTAAACGTCCCTTCGATAAAAAAGGATCGTAGTCCCTCGATGACCCTCGATGTTGCCTTCGATAAAACGATCTGTCCCTTACAAAATTGCTAGAGCGTCTCACAAGTTTCCTTCAATGATTGTATACGATGACCCGCGCCTGTCCTGTTAACATCCTAACGCAAGGTTGTTCACCAAATACAATGGTGAAACAACACTGTTAAAAGGGTTAAAACATGAGAAAGATCTTTGAGTAAATTAGGGTAGATAGCTCTTGGTTACTTGATCAATCTTGCAAAACACAGTTGCCTACTTTCAAACACACTTCACAAACACACTTCACAAACACAACTTCCAAAAACAACTTTCAAAAACATTGAAACATCTTTTCAAAAAGACAAACACCTTTGTAAAACATTCGAGTAAAGAATTGTTACAATGGTTGCCTAGACAAGGCATCTTTTTCAAAACATTTTCAAAACCACACACACAAAACACCATTTCAAGCAATTGAGAATCAAGGCAAGTGATCTAAAACAAGTAACTAAGAGCCCATGGATAACCATGGATGAAAAGGGTGCTAGCACCTTCCCTTTTCATAATCTACCCCCCGAACCCATGAAAACATCTCAAAGGTTTTTCCTGTGCTTTTTAACCTTTCCTTAGGATAAATAAAAAAGTCGGTGGCGACTCTTGCTAAACTGAACAAGTGCGAATACAAACGCAAAACCTCAAGTCAGTTCTCCCACCGTATCACAATTAGCATTCAGTCTTGTCATGCAAACGCTATTATCAAACATCTAACAGTTATAATTTGCGGAATTAAAAGTGCAGAAATTAAATTACAAGGTGTCGGGTATTTACATCGCCAAAGACAAACCCTTTTGAAAAATAAAATAAAGCGATAAAGATAATTAAATGTCCTATTTAACTATTAAATTCCATAAGCAGATACATAATTGGATAAGGAAAATTAAATTGTGACGCAAAATTAAATCGAACGCATGATTAGGGTTTTGACCCTTTTTGGTTAAAGAAAATATCTTTTTTAGGTTTTTGTTGTTTTTATTTTAAGAAAGAAAATAAACCTAAGTTAAACAACTAAATTAAATTAATAAACTAATTAAATGAAAAAATAAATTATTTTTGGAGTTTTTGATTATTTAGGAAAGAAATTAAAAATGATTAAATTAGTGGTTAATACCTAATTAAATCTAATTAATTATTTATTTGCAAAATAGGTTAAAGTTTACTAGAATTAAAAACCTAATTAATTAATTAGTGTTTATTAAGAAAAAATAAAAATTTAAAGTTTGATTGAATAAAAAATATTTTTGTGATTTTATTTGATAAAAAAAGAATTTTTTTGATTGGTTAGAGAATTAAATAAAACAATTAAAGTAAATAAATAAATAATAAGAGAGGAGAAGAATTTGGGCCTTTTTTGGGGTGTTGATAGCAATTCCTTGGCCCATTAGTGTTGGCCTTTTTTGACTTTGTAGATCTAGTGCTCACGCATTGACTGGCGCCTTGGTGGACCTTGAATCCCTGGCCATCAGATCTGGCCATTGGCCATCTGGCTTTTGGATGCACGAGGGAGTATGATGGACTGCAGATAGGCGCCTGTATGGGAATACCTGAAAACCAAAATTATTGAGAAAGTGGAGGACCTGGGATTCGAACCCAGGTCCTGAGGGAGATATGCACGCTTGCTTTGTCACTACACCATATTGATTTGTTTGTTATATTAACACAAATTAATAATAATATAATAAAACAAGAATTATTGGTCAGAAAAAAAAACGTGCGTTATGTTTGAACCGGCCAATAATAGGATGCCACGCATCATCCCCAGCCTCTCGTCCGTGGCTAAAACGCAGAAGACCTATACCAACGGATCAAGCTCCGTCACTACAACTTTGTTCATCTCAAAAATCCGCTACAGGCTACAAAAATGAATTTCAAGGGCATGGTTGTGTTCGTCTCACCTTCCCGGTCACAACCATATCCATTATGTGAACCAATTGCACCTGAAACAAAAACGCCCAAAAACAAGAACCGAACCCTAACAATGGTGGTTCTTCATTTAATCTAGATAAATGCAATTGAATATTATGAAAAGCTTGCAAATGCTCTTGTGATTACAAATATGCCATTAGTTTTCTCAAATGATGCAAGAATAGATCAAATCAAATTCAAGAACAGGGGTCGTTTTCGTGAGACTTACAGTGCATTTAGGGGCTTGAGGATGCGTGGTTTTGATCCAGTTAGCTTGCGTGAATGGTCAGGAAGCAATTGAGACCACTCTCGTATCCTGAAAATGCCTCTAACTTTGACTTTGATCTCTCACTTTTTTGTGAATTTTTGCACTTTTGTTCTGCCTCTTCCCACACTTGCCAACCTCTTTTTTCGTGTGCTTTTGCTTCCTTATGTATCACTCAGTGCATTAGGTCAAGAAACTTGGTACAAATCTCCCTCTATCAATGACTTTGATGTGGATTTGATTCTTCCATTAAATCTTTCCAAATTTGCCTAATTCCAATCTTTTTGCATATGATTTGATTTGATACGAATTTGATGATGATAATAGCTGTAATCAAAGCCTGAAATAGCCAAAAGATCATGTGTCATCAAAGCTTTAGATTTTATATGATTTTATTTGATTTAAAATAAATTAATTCAAATAAAAATCAAATTAAATAATAAACATGTGATGTGGACACATGGCTGAAGTTAGGACACGTGGGAAATAATGCAAACTCAAATCAAGTGAAAAAGAATGGGCCCATTTGACAAAATTTGAAGTTTTGGGGATAGTTGACTTTTGGCAATTTTGCAAAAAAGTCCAACTTCAACAATGCATAACTTCTTCAATTTTGAACTTTTGGAGGTGTCTTTGGACTTTTTAGAAAGATTGAGATGTCCTATAACCAACCCTTTTGGTCTCATCTAATTTTGATATTCCATGTTCAAGTTATAAGCTTTGGCAAAAAAAGGTGTTTTTGTTGACTTTCAAAAATGACCTATAATGTCCAAATTCATAACTTCTTGTGAGTGCATTATTTGATCTTGGGGTATTAATATTTATTTTAGGAAATTGCATCCTCTTCAAAATGAGCTTTTGATGGGTCATTTATCATAAAGTATGAGAAAGTTATGCTTGGTCAAAGTTGAGTTGTCTTTTCCTGCAAAACCCTAATTTAACAACTTTTGAGTCTTGATGAATTTTGAGAAATCCTTGATGAATCATGATCAAACCTTGATAAATGATGAAATATCCTTCAAAATGAGAATGTTGACAAAAAATCTTGAAGTTAGACTGTATATAGGTCACAGTTGAGTTTTGCCCTAGCACAATCGACTTTTGGACCTTTTGAGCAATTGACTGAGCAAACTTCCTCTGCAAGGCTTGAAATTTGACATGGATGATCTTGAGAGAATATAAGTAAATTGGTGAGCGCTTGAGGTCATTTTGAATCAAGTATCTTGGTACAACACAAAACCCTAATTTGGGGTTGTCTGCCTTAGGAGATAACTTGTTTGTCCAAACCTTGAGCAAACTTGAGCAACTTGGAGATTTTTCTTGCAATGTCTTGAGGAATATGAGAGGACAAATTTTGGGGTACAACACATACCAAGCCCTATGGGCTTGCTTAAGACCGTATAAATCACGTTTAAGTTTATAAACATGTTTAGGAAACTCGTGATTTTCAAATCCGGGAGGTTGAGATACATAGACTTCTTCACTAATATACCCATTTAAGAGTGCACTGTTAACATCCATTTGAAATAGCTTAAAGTTTTTTGAGCATGCATAAGCTAATAACAAGCGTATAGCCTCGAGTCGGGCAACCGGAGCATAAGTTTCCTCATAGTCGATGCCTTCCTCTTGGTTATACCCTTGAGCAACAATACGCGCCTTATTGCAAATTATGATTCCGTTTTTGTCAATTTTGTTCCTAAATACCCATTTAGTACCAATTATTCGATGGTCTCACAGAGGGGGGACAAGGTCCCAAACCACATTTCTCTTGAATTGGTTTAATTCTTCTTGCATTGCCAAAAACCAATGTTCATCGAATAAAGCTTCTTTAGGGTTTTTAGGCTCAATTTGAGAGACGAATGCGAAATGATAACAAAAGTTACTTACCTTAGACCGTGTAGTTACTCCCTTTGATACATCTCCAAGAATGTTGTCAATGGGATGATCCTTGGTTTCTTTCCACTCCAAAGTAGGATTTATTTCATTTGTTGGTTGAGTGTCTTCTTCTTATTTGCTAGACACATGATCCATCTACCCTTTTTCTTTCTCAAGTATGGGCTCATTACTCTTTTCATCTTGATCATTGAGTATTCTTTCCGAAGAAGCACTTGCACCATTAAAAGAAATACCCTTTCCGACCATTTTTGGACAGGATTCATCAAAGGAAACATGTACGGATTCTTCCACAATTTGTAACCTTTTATTAAATACCCTATATGCTTTACTAGATTGAGAGTATCCGAGAAAGATGCCTTCATCGGCTTTTGAGTCAAATTTGCCAAGATTTTCTTTGCCATTATTTAATATAAAACATTTACAACCAAAGACATGGATATGAGAAATATTTGGTTGTCTACCTTTCAAAAATTCATATGGTGTTTTGTTGAGCATAGGACGTATCAAGATCTTATTTAGCACATAACAAGCCGTATTAATGGCATCGACCCAAAAGTATTTTGGAAGACTATGTTCATTGATCATAGTTCTCCCAAGTTCTTCTAGAACACGATTTTTACGCTCAACAACTCCATTTTGTTGAGGTGTTCTAGGAGCAGAAAAATTATGATCAATGCCATTTCTTTCACAAAATTCATCAAAAAAGTGATTTTTGAATTCACCTTCATGGTCACTTTGGATGGTAACAATTTTTGTATTCAACTTGTTTTGAGATAATTTGGCAAAATTTTCAAAAGCATAGAAAGTCTCACTTTTGTTTGCTAAGAATATCGTCCAACAAAATCTAGAGTAGTCATCAACTATAACGAAGCCATAATAATTTCCACCTAGACTTTTAATTCTAGATGGTCCAAATAGGTCCATATAGAGGAGTTCAAGTGGTTTCGTTGTAGAGATGACATTTTTAGATTTAAAAGAGACTCGTGTTTGTTTACCCATTTGACAAGCATCACATAGATGATCTTTTGAAAATTTGATTTTGGGTAAGCCAATCACAAGATCTTTAGATATGATTTTATTTAGCAAATCAAAGTTAACGTGTGCTAATCGCCTATGCCAAAGCCATGAGTCTTCACTCATGGTGACTAAGCATTTAGCACCTGTTGGGGACACATCATTCAAATCAAGCATATATACATTGTTTACCCTCAAGCCCTTAAACACATCCTATTTCTTAACGTTATGTTCGATTATGCATTCATCCTTTAGAAAAGAAATTTTATAACCTTTGTCGCATAATTGACTAATGCTAATAAGATTGTGTTTAAGGCCTTCAACTAATAGGACATCTGAGATAGTGGTGGATAAGGGATTACCTATACTACCTTTACCGAGTATTACTCCCTTGTTGTTATCACCATAAGTAACAAAACCTTTCTTCTTTGCCACAAATTCAAAGAATAGCGAAATGTCACCCGTCATGTGTCTTGAGCAACAACTATCGAGAAACCATCTTCTCTCGAGAGGCTTAAGACATTCCACCTGAAATATCAAACATGGGAGATAGGTACCCAACATTCATTGGATCCTTGAGTGTGAGTTGAACATTTGTTGCCTTTCAGGAACCATTGGTATATGCCTTTAAGAACTAAGAGTCTTCTAAATCAACATTTACTAATGGTATGTCCCTTCTTGCAACAATATAGACAAGACATATCTAAGTGAGATCTACTCTTGCTATCTTGATCCCTTACTTCATAGGTATATTTTTGATATGGATTAATCATACTTTTCTGAAGTTTGAGCGATCGATAGCAAACGTAATCTTGAGTTGTAAAGCTTTGTCTAGTTTTTCTTTGAGAGTTCTAACTTCTTTTTTCCAAACATGACAAGTTTCACATCCATGCCAATTAAAACAAGGTCTCTCTTCTTTTTCATATTTTCCTTCAATATTTTCTATCATAGATGCTTTAAGAGCTTCTAATTCCTTTTCGGAATCGGAAACCTTTTGTTCTAGATATGAAAAGATTTTCTTGTTTGAGGCTAAGAGTTTGAAAGCTTCCTTAGCCTCTTGATGTAAAATATTGAAGGAATTTAACAATTCTAAATAAGACATTTTATCAACTGATCATACTTAGCATGACTTACATTCTTTTTCTTATGATGATGAGCCATGATACAAAGGTTGACCGTTTCTTCTTCATCACTTGAGAAACCTTTACTTGAGGAATCACTATCACTCTCCCAAGAAATGTATGCTCTTCTAGCTTTGGTTGGTTTCTTTTGATTTTTGGCCTTGGCTTTGTATTTCTTCAAATAGGGGCAATCCGACTTGTAATGACCGGGTTTGACACAATGGTAGCATGATCCTCGTGACTTAGGCTTCTTACTTTCATCTTGCTTGCTTGGTTGAGAGTGATGTCTATAATTGATGAGATTCTTATCCATTGCTGAATTTCGTTTTTTCGGAGAAATCTATTGTATTTTCTTACGAACAGACCCATATCCTCATCCGGACTCTCATTGTCATCACTTGATTCACTTTCACAAGAAATTGAGGTGAATGACTTGGAGCTTGAATCCTTTAGTGCTATATACTTCTTTTCCAAGTCCCTTGACTTTTCCTTCTTTTCTTTATTTTCATGCTTTCCAAGGCTTATAAGCTCTTGCTCATGTTCTTGAAGCTTACCCCATAGTGTTGTGAGATTCAAAGTATTTAGATCATCGGCTTCCTTAATTGCCGTAACTTTAGGTTGCCATTCCCTGCTAAGACATCTCAAAATTTTGTTAGTAGCAACAGAATTGGCAATTACATAACCAAGTGTATGCAAGCGATTCATTATATGAGAAAATCTATTTTGCATGGCGGCGATGGTTTCACCTTGCTCCATGCGAAATAGATCAAACTCTTGCGTCAAAGTATTGTTTCTAGCCAATTTTACATCGTTTGTGCCCTCATGGGTGACTTGCAAAGCGTCCCATATTTCCTTAGCCATAGCACAATGTGAGACCCGAAAATACTCATCAACTTCTAGAGCTGCTATGAGCATGTTTCTGGCTTTACTGTCATATGCATAATTTTTCTCATCTTTTTCATCCCATTGTGCTTCCGGTTTAGGAACGGTTATCCCGGTTGAATTTTGCGTAGTTATTGCAACTGGCCAATCTTGGATAACCTTCCATATTTTTCTATCAACAGACGTGATATGGACACACATACAATCTTTCCAATAGCTATAATTTTCACCTGTGAAAACAGGTGCTCTATTGTACGGCCCTTTTAGATCATAATCCATTTCTAGAAGTTGGATGTGAAGCACTGGATAAACTAGTGCTCTGATGCCACTTGTTAGACGATGTGACGAATCTAGAAGGGGGGTTGAATAGATCCCTTTAAATATTTTGCGCGTTTTGTAAAATTGTTTTTATCAGAGAGCGACAACCCTGAATCTGATCGTCTAAACTTTACGTATTGGAAAGATAGGATATGTGAACCAATTTGATGAAAATGATGAGAACATAATCACAATTAAAAATGAATATGATAAATTGCTTTAGCAAGTTTAACAAGGTGTAAGTTATTACCAATTAGTTGCCGAGAAGATAAAGCAAATTTGTGAGTTGTAAATTCACCAAACACTTGGTGTACGTACTACACAAGGTTTGGTTATACTCAAATTGTAGTGATTATAGCAATTCGAATGAATGTTATATGAGTTTTAAATTTTAGTTTATCACTACAATTATTTTGTATGAATGAGAAAATTGATAACTCACAAATTTAAGCAAATAGAAATCAAATGCAGAAAACTAAAATGAAGACGGTATTTGTTAAGGCATTTCACCCTGTCATCCTCGCGTGGGCTACTCTGCCCCCAATTCTAGAATCTAGAATTAGGATATGAAATTAATTTTGCAAAGTTTGTAAGAGAAGATACAATCACCACAATTCAAAGTAACTTGATGAATATTATATGTTGCACTCCTCTTCCCTTGATTCCAGATGAATCAAGTATGCTAAATCTTGAACAAAAACTCCTTCTACCTTGAATGATTTTGTACTCAAGAAAATTGGCCCCAAATCCTTCTTCGCAATCCTCCGGTTACCGTTACCCGATTGAACACTCCACGGTCTTCCAATTCCTTAGCTTGGCTGAATTCAATGAAGCCAAGATTTGTGATAAAAAAAACCCAATTTTGGTGGACAAAACCCCAATGGTTTTATTCAAGAAAAAACCCACAAAGATCTTTATCCAAATCTGAAATTGCACTTTCAATTTGAACGTTATCAACACAATCCCAAGAACTTGATCAACAAAAATGATTGTGTGTAGTTGTTGATAATTGATGAGAGGTTGAAGATGAAGAGAACTCTCGTGTATATATTTCACTTTTTCTTGTTGTTGTGTAAAACAGAGGCCAAAACAATATTTATAAGTCATTCCCATGATGTAACAGCATAGCAGAAAAATGAGACAATTTAGTGATGCGTCGACTCATGCAGGGTATACAGAAGGCGTTCTCCTTCCCGAGTGAGAGGTTGAAATTCCTTCAGTTATACGCCGACTCATGTTTTCCTAGAACTATGCGTCGATGCATAGAGAAGGCATGCGCCTTTCCGAGCGAGAGAGGTTGAAATTCCTTCAGTCATACGCCGACTCATGTTCTCCCAGAACCATGCATCGATGCATAGAGGAGGCGTGCGCCTTCCCAGACGTTTCCAAGCCAAAATCTTCTCCTCATGAGCAGACCTAAGGTTCCATGAGCCGGTTCATGCAGTCTGTTTTGAGATAAATGCTTGTTTTTTATGTTTCTCACTTGCACCTGTTTGAAGCAAGACATATTTGCACATATAGGTTTTTGACAATCATTAAAACTCAGCTCTTTCACTTTTGCCCTCACACTTGTGAGTGTGTGAACTTTTGTTAACCCCTTTTGAGCCTTTTTGTCAATGTCCATGTTATTTTTGAACTTAATGCTTGTCTATGAGTGTTTGGTTTTTCCTTTTTGAATGGATATTTATTATTTGTTTTCTTGATCCCTCAACTACGATTTTTAGTTGAATTCTTTCCTTGCCTTAGAAAGTAGGGAGTATTCACTTTAATGTTGGTTTAATTCAAGTTAGGGAGAGATTGTTTGCTTACTTATGTTGTTGATTGCTATGCGGTTGTGAAAAAGAAAATGAGAAAGAAAAAAATAAGAAAAGAAAAAGAGAAAGAAAATAATATAAAAGAAAAAAGAGAAAGAAAAGAAAAAGAAAGAAAAAAATTGAAAAAGCTTGGAAAAAAGAAAAACAAAAAGAGTATGGAATAATGTTGTGTTAATAAGTTATGTGTTTGGTGTAACACTTGAAATGAAAGAAGAAGTTGTATTGAAATTTTGTGTTTGAGATTTTGTGAGTTGATCACTCTCTTAGGTTTAGGCAAGTTATTTTTTTCCGATTAGCTTTTAGAGTTATTCCTTGTTTGTTAACCAAACCACAATACAACCTTGAAAATCCCTTGTGATTCGTGCCTTTATATTTTCAATATGAGTTTTTGGATGAATGCATAATTTTTTCTATTGTTTTCAAGATTGTGGATGATTGTTTTTGTTCCTCTCCTTTGTGTGATTTTCATCTACTGATGAATGTTTACTAGGTGTGATTCATGATTAAGCTTGTTTTATTTTAGAATATTTAGTATGATTTTTGTACTTAGGATTAGTTTTGTTTACCTGTTGTCATTGTATGATTGTGGTAAGTATTTACCTTGCTTGTACATTTTTGTTTGAACCATACATCTGTTTTCGTTTTTCAAACTTGTTGATTCATGATTCTTTAGTTGATTAGTTTTTCTTCTTTAAGTTTGTTTGGTCTTGTTTGAGGACAAACAAGTTCAAGTTGGGGAGAGTTTGATAAATGTAAATTGTAGTTATTTTTGTATATACTTTTTGTTGCACTTATCAATACTTTTGTTAATAGTTTGTGAATAATTTCCCGCTTTGTTAGTAAATTCATTTAGTTTGTTTATATTTGTGTTTTTAGTTTTGTATTCACTTTATAGGTATTTGAGCATTTTTGGAGCAAGAGGAATAAAAGCTTCAAGATGCAATTTTGATCAATGAAGGAATAAGGCAAAAGAAGAAAATACATTGCTAGTTGTGTAGATTCAGCAACAAAAGTTTTTTTTCTGGTGTGTGTCGCTGAGCGACGTGTTTGGGCGTTAGGCGACGATCTCGCGCTTCTTCGTCGCCGAGAGAGTGAAGTTTATTTTTCCAGTTGCCTCTTCCTTGCTTCGTTGTTGTGTCGCCGAGTGAGGAATAAAGGTGTCACCAAGTGAAGCATTCCTTTGTCGGGCGATGGAAGATATTTTTCCTTACTTGCCTGCATGGTGTAGGTTGGGCCAAGTAATAAAGGTGCATCATCGGGTGATACAATTCTTGCATCGGGCGATGCGTACAAAACATATTTTGTATTTATTTCATTTTTCCTTTCATTTGCATACAGATGGTTTTGGGATAGTTTTTGCTCCCAAAATTCATCACCCTCATTTTTCCTTAGGGTTAGCTTAGAAAACAACTATGAAGCTTGCATACAGATGATCCGGGGTGGATTTCTCTTCGATTGGCGCTGGAAAATTGGGAGATTTGTGGTTCATTTCTCTTCTTCTTTATGTATTCTTTATTTGTTGAGTTTGTATATGTATTTAATTTGATCTCATGTATATTTGTCGCCCATTGGTTAGCTTAGAAAACAAACCCATTTAAAACCAAACTCATAAACGCGAGAAATTATCGAACGACAATTCAATAACCACTAATCCTTGTGGAGACGATACGATATAACATATATCACCCTTTAAAAATACTTTCTTTTGCTTGTCGCTTTACCACTTCAGTAGTGGGCTTTGACCTCCAGGGATTTAATGGTTCAATAACCAAACCTTGGGGCTATGTTGAGCTGGTCGACACATTTGGGATGGTAGAAATGGCCATATCCGTCAAGACTCAGTTCCTCGTGGTAGACTGCCTGTCTTTATATCAGTGCATACTGGGGAGACCCACTCTGGTCGAATTGATATTGGTGCCCTCCACCGTGCATCTAAAGATGAAATACTACACTGCTGAAGGACTTGTTGCCACCCTCCATAGAGACATACAGATTGCGAGGAGATGCTTCGAAGAAGCCTCCAAGGGTCTAAGTTCCATCAACACACAACCCAAAGCGGACAACAGACCTGCTCTACCCCACATTTCCGAAGAACCAAAATCACTGCCACACGTCGATTCAGTCAACGTTGACAACTGATTCTCCAAAAACGACATGCAAGAGCATAGGAATAAGGGGAAAGAGGCCGAGTTGACCGCATAAAACTTACTCATAGACAAGTGACGAGGAGCCCACACATCCTTTCCTTCCTATTCCATATGAGGGTTTCGAGATCACCCCATCGATAGCGATCCCACTAAGGGAGTCAAAGTCAATACCAGTCTCCCCGACTTGGTGAGAAGACAATTGAAGGCATGCCTAAGGTAGAATGCGGATTTGTTCACCTGGATACATGCTTAGTTGTTGAGGTAATTTTTGTTGTTTGATGCTTGTTAGAAATAATGCTTGACCACTCTTTTAGGAACTTTAAGACACTTGATAAATGATTGATTTCATGTTGATTTGGTGCAAGTTTGGGATTTATTTGTTATCTTTTGATTGGAATTTTCCATTGCTTCATTTCATGCCTATTTGCTTAAATGTTTGTTGGCATTGATGATTGGTTAAGAGAATTCACTTGTGCAACCTTTTAGGTTTTGTTTTTAACTTATTCTTGATTGGTTTTCCATGATTTAGAGTCATTCTATCATACTTGTTTGATCATTTTATTTGTTTTGAATTGATGATATGTCTTGATGATCATTTGAAGTGATGTTTGTTTAACTTGTGGTCTTAGTTTTGAACATGACTTGTGTGATTGCACCTTGATGCTTGATAGTTTTTATGATGAGAATAGAATGCCTTTGCTTCTGACTTGGTTGGTCTTAGTACCTCATTTCTTTGTTTTATTTGATGCTTTAGTTAGCATGACGATAATGATTCATTTAGTTGATGCATTAGGGTTTCATTGTTGGTTGTTTAACATATTATTGTGCATGATGCTTGATGTTTGTGAGCCATGATGAATTATGAATACTTGGTGTGTGCTTATGCCTTGTATTGTATTATTTCTCTATCACATGATTACTTGTTCATTTGTTTACCATGAATGAATGATTCCTCTTAAGGGTGACATTGATTGTTGAAATGCCTAGTTATTTATTTATTTATTTTGAATGAGATGTTTGTGTGAATATTTAGCAACGATGATCTATATTTTGAATTGAATTCTTTCCTAATATATGCATCATAATGTCTCCATGTTCTCACCTTAATTCCTTGATCATTTGTGGTTTAGTTCTTAGGGACTAGTTTTGATGATTGTTTGGTCTTTTGACCTAATTCTTAATTGATTCCTGTGTGATCTTTTCTCCATCTTTGAGACATGTTTATTTGAGCTATTTGTGACATTCTTGATGACTTGTATAATTCTTTATTTGGTTTGAATCATCTTGCCTTTTTGGGTTATGTTGTGATATTTGCTTGACACCTTAAGTCTTGTTTACTTGTGCAATTTATGTTTGCTTGTGTGTGTTTTCTAAAACCCTTAATGACAAAACCTTTTGAGCATGACCCTAGGGGAGTTTTGTGTGGGTGTGTCGAGTCTTTACTTTGACACATCTTTGCTTTTTTATTGATAATTTTAAGCATTTTTAGGGTTTATCATTGTTTGTTTGCAACTTGTTGATTGTTCACTTGTTTAAGTATGCCTTTGTCTTGAGTCTTTAGATTTTACTTTTTGTTGTTACCTTTACACTTTAAATGTGATGTTGTCATACTTGCTTGTGCTCACATGTTCTCTTAGGAGTTTGATTCCATCTTGTCTAAGATTTGAATTGAATAGATTTTAGATTCTAAACCAAGCATGCTAACATTAGGTAGAATTTCCCTTAATCCTTGCCCTTAGGACCATGATGCATGTTAACTCTTAGGTAGTTTTCCCTTTAATATCCTAAATTTAGGTCCATATTGTAAGACAACATTAGGACTTGAGTTTCCCCTTAGACTTTTGTTTTCCATTTTGCATTGAATTTAAGACTAAAACTTCTTTTTCTTAATCAAAATCCAAAAAAACATCTAAGTTTAGTTGAACAATTTCAAAAGTAAATGAGAAGTAATCAAGTACCCCTTATCTAAGGAAGCTACTTGATGTATTATCTTACCAAAAAGACTCAACCAATTCAAACTCTTTTTCCTTCAGGGTTTTCTTTTGAAAATATTTTCATAAAAAGGACATGCTATTTCCATTTCGTGCAATATGATGTGTAGGTCTCCAAAGGTCGAGCGACAAATGTCAACCGCTATAATGTGAATGTAACATCGTCCGGTTAAAAAACACAAACATAGCAATTCTTTTTCATAAGAAGTAAGGTGCTCTGATTCACTATTGCACGACGGGGATATGTAGGCACAAGTTTTCGAAAGCAAGGCAAGCACAATAATAAAAACCTTTCTTTTTGTTTGTTTAACAATTCATTCTCACGCATTCCCTTAGCTTATAATCTTTAGATATGACACACCCTTTGATTATAACAACAAGAGTGGATCTCGTTGAGTACAACAGACGTGAGGGGTGTTAATACTTTCCCCTTGCATAATCGACTCCCTTAACTTTATCTTGGTCATGATACCATGATCTTTTCCTTTATAGATTTTCTTCGATGTTTTCCTTTTCCTTCCTTGGGATAAATAAATATTTGGTGGAGGCTTCATTGTGTTTGTTTAATTTTTTTGTAGTAGCGACATGCATCTTCCATTTATTTTCAAAACTAAACGATGTTCGTTGTTCTTGCATAACTTCTCCTTCTTTGAGAACATAGAAAAGAGAAAAAAGCCACCAAAAATAAGAAGCATCAAGTAAAATACACAATCACATATATACCACTCAGAGGCGTTACAAAGATAATTTGATCAACAAAAAAACACTCACATAGAATGATCTTAAAGGGAAAATGCCTAAACATAAATAGCTAGCAATGCACGACAATGCAAGAGAGATAAATAACATGTCCAAGCATAATATCATAAGATATTTTAAATGTAAATAATTTATACCATGAATTACAAGTGGTGATGAAATGAAAATGATTAAAACACAAAATCACTATAAACATATGGATTGAAAACACTCATAGGTTAACAAAAAAATTTGGAAGTGAAGATTCATGGGATTGCATTACACATCAAATATATCGCATACATTTGGAACATAAACACGTAGTCAAATTACAAGAGACATAGATAAGCAAGGAAGATATAAAAACTTACAAACAAAGAGATAAGTGAAACGATATTACCTCATAGGATGAGAGACGAATGATGCATTCACATGAACTAGAACTTTCAAAAGAAGGTTAAAACAATTATAGAGAGAATGGATTCATCAAACTATTTAGGAAAATTTTGAAATATCGAGAATTCCCAATTCCCTATTGTCATACCCTAATTTTTACCCCTAAGATCCCCCCTCCATTTGCATCTTTGCACAACATCAAGGTCTTTCCCTTTTTGGTTTGCCTATACAAAGATCATCAAGTGTTGTGTACATCTTACTTTATACATCACTAACCTCTAATCAAAATACAAAAAATATGTTTTGCTTCTTTGGTTTCCTTTACAAAGACAAGTTTGAATCAAGAGCATCAAGCGTTGTGCCTCAGCTAGGGTTTTGAATCCCTCAAGTGTGCATCAATGTGTATAATCTCAAAGGCTACTTCATCAAAGCATAGCCTATAATATCAAAGCACAATCAAGAATTCATTATCACATGTTCATATGTGCATCAATGTGTCTTGGGATACAAGGAAATATCAAGTTATAAGTTGATTCAAAGCACATTGACCAAAAAGTCAACATTTTCAAGATCAAGTTTAGAAGATCACAACTTCTCTGATATTTAACATTTTTGAGTGATTCTTTGGGAATTTGGTTCCTTTTGACATTCTCTCCAACTTATCTTTACAAGTCAATGGCCAATTATGTGTGTAAGATCGTCAAAAATTCAAATACTTTAGAGGTCACTTTGTAGACTTTGACTTAATCTCAAGTAACTGCTGCCTGATTTTCAAGGATCGCAACTTCCAAATTTCAATATTTTGAGACGGTTCTTTTTTCACATTACCACGTATGGTGTCATCTACAATATTGACTCAAATATCGAATTCAAATTGTGCTTAGAAGGCCTTGAAATTTATTGAAATGTTATAGGCCATTTTTTTACTTAAAAGTTTCTTGATTTCTAATTTCAATCTAACTCCTAAATGCCATAATTTTTTTGCCTCAAAGCCCTGTTCCCATGATTATTGGATTCAAGTTCCTTTTGATTCAATTCTCTTTGAACCATGGAATTTTTTCAAGAACTATATAAGGCAATGATTTTATCGAATGACACTTGTTTGTGGATTGAATTGCAAGGTTTAAATCATGTTACAGAGATGATGTTGTGGAATTGTATTGTGATCAAGGCATTGTTATTATTTGTTTTTTCAATTGCAAGATAGCTCAGATTTTGAAAATCGAGATTAGGAGTTGAAGATTTATCAAGTGGATTTGGATTGCCTAAGGAGTAAGTTACAAGTTACGAGACATCTGCGAGGCTTAATTCCAATTCAAGTTATAAGGCGTGTTGAATACAATTTCAACCTTATTCAAGTATCATTCATCGTTTCAAATATTGTTCAAGTGCAATATCATTCAAGAATCAAGATGCATTCAAGGATGCAATATGGAAGTTTGGTACAATAAGACTAAATAAAGAAAATTGAGGGAAAATCATCTTATTATTTGAGAAGAAAATTAAAAAATGTTGGAACACCACAAGAATTACAAATTTCTAAAGTTGCCAAGGCTCATTTTTTCTCATGAATCAAAGCATACACCTTCAAAAAATATCTTTATCCAAAACCTACTTTATGATAAACTTCTGATCCCAACATTTTTTCTTTGAGCACACATGTATAAAACTAAAAACTTTTTGCTACTATTCTGAGCCATCAAACAAATACATCCAGCTTATTTGCATATGCTGAACAACAAACCTTGCATCAAAGTAGGAACAAGCATGTTTCTGCCCCGTTATATCAGTCCAAAAAAATTGCCAAAAAAATTTGTTGTCTACTATGGTATCCCATTGTCCACAACATAGAAAAACCTGAATAATTATCCAAACATAACAGTCCAAACCTGCATCAATAATTTCGTAAAAAAAGAAACTCAAACTTGCATAAAAAATGAGATGAAACATGATACCACATTTGTTCAAAATTATCAAAAATCTCCCTCCAAGTTCACTTCAATACATCTATAAAAGGGACCTTACAACAATGGAAAGGGACACACACAAAAATCTTAGAAAGAAAAAAAACTCACCCTTTCCCCAAATCTCTGTTCAAAACTCCTCAACACAAAAAAAAACTTGCTTCAACTTTCTCAACAGAAAGAATAAACCATAAAGAAAAATCTCCGCATATAAACTCCATACTTTCTTCAACAACCTTCAACCTCCATCTCATCACCACTTCAATATATTCCTTTAACTAGAAAAACATACCACATCAAAACGCATAACATAAGAACTTAGAGGCAGAGAAAGGAATTGAGCTTACCGTGGAATCGTCACCTACGAGAATGTTCAGAGTTGGTACTCATTTTTTCTGTGTTCTTCCTTTTGTTTGTTGACCTCATAGCCTTTGATTTCTAAATTATTATATTTTGTTGAGCTATGAATCTTTTATTGTTTCCCATATTTGATGGTTACTGCAACTTGGTTTTTTCTTTACACTATTTCTCAGTTTGATTGTTGAGGTAACTCAGAATTGAGTGAAAACCGAGTGTGAGAGATTTTTATTGTTGTTGTTGTTTGTTCGATTGAGAGAGTGAGGTATATTTAAATGATACATGGTTTGAGAGAAGAACAGAGAGGAAGCTTCATTTGTTTCGTGAATATGAGAATGGAAAGAAGGATTGAGAGTGCTTGTGTTTTTCGGTTGAAGAAAAGAGAGTTTCAAGGAAAAAAAGGGTGTGAGGAAACGTGGTTTCAGAGAGAATCATATTATGTTAACTTTTATTTTATTTTTATTGATAATTAACTAGGAATAACCATGAATTAATGTTGGACCAAGTTTCAATCTAACAGCGGCTGATCTTCCTTCCTAAGTCTCATTAGGTTTTCGTTCTTACTTACTTAAATTAGTAAACTTTTGTTTAGTTTTAAATTAGATTTACTTAAATTTAATTTTTGTTTTGTTTTTACTAAATAAAAAAATATGAAGGAAAAAAACTAATGAGAGACTTCTTTCTCACATTCAGCCCCTTTCCATTGTTTTTTTATCATGGGTTTTATTTTAATATTATGTGGCATTGTTTAATTGGTTTTTTATTTATTTTATTAAATCAATTTTATTTTTTAGGGGAGGGTTGTCCGATCTATGGCTATTTTTTCTCCCATATTTCTTTTCTTTTAGAAATATATTTTCTTGGATTATTTCTTTATTTTGTTTTTTATTAGAGTTTTTAGGAATGGGCCATGGGCCAAGAATTTTGTAGCAGTTATTCACCTGAAGAGGTCTGAGATTGATGCTCATATGATCTCTAAAGGAGGTATTATAGGGTTTCCTGCCAAATTTTTTATAGAGAGAGCTTGTTCCTTTTCTAGTGTAAGAAGTATGAATGCTTTTGAGGATATTTTGGCCTTACTCACCTATGGATTGTTCTTATTCCCTAATGTTGATAATTTTGTTGATATTAACTCCATTAAGATATTCTTGATGGGAAATCAAGTTCCAACTTTGCTTGGAGATGCTTATTACTCTATCCACCTTGATGGGGTGATCATATAGTGTGCGCCTTTGTTATAAAAGTGGTTTATTTCTCACTTGTCTCGTACTGTTGCTTTTTGGGATCTCAAGGATGGATTACACTGTTCACAAAAGATCATGTCTCTTACTCATTCAGATATTGTATGGTATGATCAAGTTTATTATGGAGTGATGATTATGGATAATTGTGGTAGTTTTCCCAATGTACCTCTTTTTGGTACAAAATGAGGCATCAACTACAACCCGATTTTGACAGGTCGTCAATTTGGATATCCAACAAGGGACAAACCAAACAATATCTTTTTGAGTGGTTTCTTTATTAAAGAGGGGGAAGACAACAAAGCATCCAAGGAAAGTATTGGTCAAGCCTGACGTCATATCCATAGGAAGGGGATGGAAGCATCAGGGAGAAAAGGCTGCATTTCTTTGGAACCTTACCTTCAATGGATACAAGCAAGGGAAATTCAGCTGAAGATGCCTTATTCTCGTCATGAACCTTTACATGCAATCTTTGTAGAGCCTACCTCCATTATTTTGACTGATGTAGAAGATCTCTAGCTTGCTTTGGTCAAGATGCAACAAGAGAGAGATGGTTGGAAGAACAAGTATCAGGTTATTGATATGGGATATTCAGAGCTTCATAAGTATTTAAAGGAGAAGGATAATTTGATCGATATTCTTGAGCAACATGTTGTGGAAGACCATGAGAGGTGAGAGAATTTATTTTCCTCTAGCATTCGGCCGTTTCCTAACATTCAGGATTATTCTCATATTCTTCCTACCTCTGGTACTTGGAAGGGAGTAGTCAACAAGCTTGTGGTGGAGAATGCTCAGACGAAGTCTACTTATGAGGATCAGATTAGGGGGCTCGAGAGGAAGTTTCAACGTGAAGTAAGATCTTCTTCAAAAGTGGTTCCTCAAGACCCATAATTTCTAGTTTCTCTCTCTCTCTCTCTCTCTCTCTCTCTCTCTCTCTCTCTCTCTCTCTCTTATATTTAGGGTTATTGAAACTTGTACTAAAGTTGTAATCCTTCCAAATCATCAATGAAATGAGAATTTTCAATATTTTAAAATGTGTTGTTACTTTGAATATTTGCAATTATTATAGTTTCTTTAAGTTACTTAAAAGATAAATAATAAAACAAACACTTGCGTTGCATATCAAGCATCATTCAACATTTAGTTTTGCATTCCTTGTGTTTTTAGGGTCTTATTTTTGTCTTTTTCTCTCCAGTCGATTGTCAAGTTGTTTCATCAATATAATACTCGAGCCAGTCGTCGAAGGAGGATGGAAGACTTAGAGAAACAGAACCACGAGCTTTGTGAGGAGGTTACCACGCTTCGCACCAGAATAGAAAGATTACCCGCTTTGGTGGAAATTTTGGTGGCTGCTCAGAATCAGCCATCAACTCCATTCACTGAAGCCTAAGTTCAGACTGCTGTAATTTCTGAGATCGCCACTGCTCCAGCCTCCGTGGCCCAAGTCAGTGCTCCATATTACTAGATGCTAAAGGATTTCCTTGGGGTATGCCCTACAATTTTACTCCAGAAGGATAACTACCTGTCGTGCAGCCTATGGTGTCCATGCCTCAGCCTATGGTATCTTTTCCTCAGCCTGTGATGACCACTTTTGCTCTAGTGGTTAATACTATTCCATATGCAAACAAGCCCATCTATAATGCCAAATCTACCAAGAGTTTGGGCACTTTTGAGAGGATGGACGAATTCCAAGACCAATTTCATGAAATGAAGAGGGAAATTAAGGCCCTTAGAGGAAAGAATTTTTTCGGGAAGAATGCTCACGACTTGTTCGTGGTGACAAATGTAAAGATACCAGCAAAGATTAAAGTGCCAGGCTTTGAAAAATATAAAGGGGATTCCTGCCCACAAAGTTATTTGGTTATGTACGCCAGAAAAATGTCAACACAAACTGATAACCACCAGCTGTTAATTAATTATTTTCAGGATAGCTTGACTAGTGCCGCTCTTAAATTGTACATGGGTTTTGATAGCACATAAATTCGCACGTTTAACTATCTCGGTGAAGTGTTTGTTTGTAAGTACAAGTATAATGTTGACATGGCTCTAGATAGAGATCAACTCCAAGTTATGTCCCAAAAGGATAAATAGTCCTTCAAAGAATATGCTCAATGATGGCGTGAGGTTTCCACCCAAATCTGTGCTCCTCTAGAGGATAAGTAAATGACAAAGATATTTATGAAAACCTTGAGTTTCTTTTATTATGAAAGGATGATTGCAAGTGCGCCGAATGGCTTTATTGAAATGGTAAACATAGGGATTCAACTTGAAAAAGGTGTCCACGAGGAGGGTTTATCCAAAGAAGGTGGTTCGTCTAGTTGTGTCAAGTTTGGGAGCAGCTTCCCCAAGAAAAATGAATAAGATGTTAGTGCAGTGTTGCATGGAATACCGATAATAAGATATCAGCAACCACATGTTGCAGTTGTCACTCCCGTTATCAACTCAACAATGGTAGCTCCAGCCTACTAGTCTAAACATTCTTGTAGCGATATAAATATTGAGACTAAGCCATTGGATTGACTTAACTCGCAAATTAGTGATTTTTATCCAAAGGAATGGAAAAAGAGCGAATGAACCTAAAGTAAAATAGAGATTAAGGTTAGGGGGTTGGTTATGAAAAGGGAAGGTATTAGCACCCTAAACATATACGGTACTCCGCAGAAACCTCTTTGAAAATATTTGTATTTTGGCTATAAGAAAATATTTACAAAATAGATGGTGGAGGTGAGAAGAGAAGTGGTTTTTACAAATTTTTGCACCCGCTGCGGTTGAGAACCTTTTGTGTATACGTACTACGTTTCGTGCAATAGGGGTTCAGGGCACTAGTAGTTCTTCTCAAAAGTTTTGAAAAGTTTTATGTGTTGGTTAATTTTAAGAAAAATGTTTTGAAGAGAAAAGTGAAAGTGGCAAAAAAGATTTGAATGAGGTTAATGACTTTTAGTCTTTCAAAAACATGTCAAAGTATGATTAAATTGATTAAAATTTGATTAAGAAAAAGATTTTTAAAAATAAATGGACATAAGTCCAAGTTTATTATGAAAACAGTTCAAGTTTGAAAACTAGAAGAAGTTTTGAAAATGAGGGAGAAGTTTTTGAAATTAAAGAAGATAGAAGGAGATGAAGAGACTATCCAATATATACAAAGTAAAAGCTAATGTAAGGAAATATATAACCAACAGGAAGCCAACACTTGACATAAATAAGTCAATATAGAATTCATATCCTTTGGATTAAAAGCCACAAGTACCAAATAGACCAAGAGCATACCAATCATCCATGTGAAAGTAAATCACAAGCAAAAGAAGTATCAAAGAAACCCCAAGATTTTAAAACCTAAAGCAAGGTCTTCAATATCAAGTCATATTCCATATAGATCACTTAAGGCCAACAGAATAACACATGCACACAGAAGATTTCCCAATACACAAGCAGAATAATAACAAGTAAGCAGAGTCCAAAGCTCTCAAGGTCTCTAAGTATCAAGGCTTCTAGTCCTAAGTCCAAGAGGTCTACAACTCCAATATGCCAAGGATAGTAACAAATAGTCCAAGAAAAGCCTTAAGTATTTTAATGTTCAAGTTAGTTATTAAGTGTCTTAAGAAGAAAAAGAAAAGCTCAAGTGAGCAAAGAAAAAATGACATAAAAATAAACACTCAGGTGAGAAAAAGGAAAATAGCATGATATGTAAATACTAAAGATAAAAGTGTATAAAAGTAAAGGCATAAAATAAAATGCGTAAAATAAAGGCGTAAAGTCAAGTTAATTGTTATTGGCTAGTAAGTCAACTGTTAATATTCACAAAGTATGATCAACGATGATTGAATGATGATCTTAGACCAAGGATAATGAAAACTCATTAGATGATAGATAAAATCAAAGCCTCCTAATAACAAGTTTCATAGGTATTGGGCTAAAGATGACCAATCAACCATACTTGGGATTACAAACATAAAGTCTGGACCATGAATGATCATTTTCTGAATTGGGACAAATTTAGCGCTACGTTAAGCGATCGTAAGTAGACTTATATAGAAGTCGCACCTATTTTGAGGTTGGTAAATAGCAATGTATGTACCATACATGTTAGAGACATGGTAAAAATAAATCTCCTAAAACATGTAGCACAAGTAAAAACAAAAATAAAGAAAAAGGGGTGAAGAAGAGATGAATTCCATAATAAATGATCAATGATGATTAGAGATTGAACTTAGGTCAAAGTTGATGAAGACTTATTAGAGGATTGATTAAATCAAAGCCTCCTAAGAACAAGCTTTAAAAGGTTTTGAACCATGGTTCAATGATCAATCATACTTGGACAATTTCAATCCTAAAGCTTGGGCCATGAATGATCACTTAAAATGATTGAAGAAAGGGATGAGATGAAGAGGGAAAGGGAAAGGGAAATGTCATAAAGGAACAAAAATTAAGTCCAACTTCATCAAAATCAATTGATTATCTTGATGGATTTGGTCTTTTAACCTATCAACACGCAAGTTTCATTGATGTTGATGAAATTTATGACTCAAAATATGTCCACACATCTCCAAGTCAGAACCAAATATAATAAAAATAAAATCAAGTAAAACAAATTTTTAATGGTTATCTAATTGAAATTTATTGATGAAATATACAAAGTGTATCAAAACACTAAATAAAAATTCTAAAGAATTACCACAAGTCAAACAATAGTCAACATGTGTTGACAAAATTTTTGGAATTTTTTTAAAGTCAGAAACTATATTTAAAATGTAAAAATCAATTGAATTAAACCAAAAAAAAATAGTAAAAATAAAAATAAAAATCAAATGAGGTCACCAACAATTGTCAAACCATCATTGGATCCTTCCATAATTTCCTCAGATTTTTTAAAGGTCTAATAAAAACAATTTTTAACAATTAAAACAAATCAAAATAATGAGAAAAATCATAAAAATATCAAATCATAAAATAAAATCATGAAAAAAACAAGAATCGGAAAGAGAAATTTCAAAAATATTTTTGTGATTTTTTTCATAATTTTTGAACTTGAAATGATTTTTTTAATGATTTTTTTTAAGTTTAAAATAATTAAAAATGAGAAATCAGAAAATAAAATAAAACCTAAATAATATGGACCATATGATCATTTTCAAAACGCATTAGTAATCAAATCAAAGGGATCTGGCGCGATGTGCATGTAATGGTCTTTAATGAGTAAAGCACTAAATCGCCTTTAAAAATCAGAAAAAATATAAAATATCAAAAAACAAGGGACGTTGGACCTGGACCATTTTAAACATGCTGTTAATCTTAATAGACCATATGTGAGGATACATGGTGAACCAGAGTCAATGCATGCGTATAGAAACAACAAAAGTCCATCCAATCAAATTAAAAGAATTGGCTCAAGATCATTGGTTGAAGAGCGACACATAGGTCATCTTTAACCTCCATCCATTTGCGAGTAGGGAAAGGATGAGATTCTTCAAACGAAAATGTTACAAGCTCATAATGGTATCATTAGATTCGTCTCATTCAGACAATTCTAACTGTACCCTCGCGAAAAATTTATATAAACTACAACGTAGTCGATTTTGAAATTACCAAAGTAAAAATGTAAAATGAATTTTGAATTTAAATTCTCAATTCTTGATGAAAACGGAAACCAGAAGAATCACAAGCTTCAGAGAAGAATGGACTAAATATTAGCAATTTACTTGAGCTAATTTGATTAGGAAATCTACTTGAACAAAGTTAAACTTTTATGCTCTGAAACTGAACCTCAGTGACTTAATTCTTAGCTCGAATTGCTTGGTTCTTGTCATGGAGAGTTTGTATAATGATTGAGAATGAAGAATCTATGACTAATTTGAAGAGAAAAAGCTTGGAATATGGAAACTGAAATTCAAGCTCAAGAGTTCGTATGGGATCTTTCTTAGCAGGGCTTAATTGGCTATTAAAAGCTTGGGAAATGAGAGAAATATGGTCCTCTATTTATAGAAGAGTGAATGGTGATGAGAATTGGAAGAATTCGTGGGAAAATCGTGTAAACCAAGCTATCCCGATGATTGCAAAAAGTGTGACTCCATGTGCATCAAAACTTAGCCAAAACTTGTGTTTCAATGCTTAATCAAGCTGAAGAAACTTTATTAAATATGTTTAAATAAAAAACATGCAGCAATTTGGTCATTAGAAACCATATTATGCAATTAGCAATCTGACTTGGTGAGAACCTTCAGTTTCAAGGTACCATCTTTAAATTCATAGGGAAATATGTTCATAAGGCTTTATGTCCTCATTCTTGATGCATTCATAAGACAACGTCACACTCTTTACAATGTGCCAAGAAATTATTTATTTGGGAAATTGAGTTGGAAGTTATGTCCACTTGAAATCGTGAGAAAGAAACTGATTTTGACACTTAGAAAAAATTCTAAGTGTTGAGCTTCATAAAGACCTGTAATGTCTTGCAAACATACAAGCCCTTCCACTCAAAATTAGCTATTGATTATTGAAGATGAAATGAAGTAGAACCTTTGAATGTAATTGTGGAATTGATATCACTCAAAAATTGGGAAAGTTATGGCCTTTGAAAGATGATAAAAATTTCTTGAGAAATCAACAAATGACCTATAATGTTCCATCAATTTCATAACTCTTCACATCCTTTTAGATCTTAATCCTTGAATAAAAGTTGGATTAGACATCCTCAATTTTATTATGAAAAAGGAATGGGCTCAAGGAGATAAAAATTAACCAATTTATGATCTTTTAAAGTCAAATCAAAGAGTTCAATGGTTTTTTTTTTAAAGATTTAAAACCTTCTTCATTCTTAAATGACTTTCCACTTAAAATTGGTCTTAGATACTTGAAGAGAAGTTGAATATGACTCTTTGAAGGGAACCATGGCTTTGGAATCACCTAAAAATCTCAAAACATGACCAAGTTATGGTGTTGAGAAGTCAACAGATGCTTACTCAATTCTTGCAAAAGTGACTTGTCACATTCTACACCATTTGATGATTTTCCTTTCACAATTGGATCTTTTCATACAAAGAGAAATTTTTGATGATGATTAGAAGGGTCTATAGCAAAAAGAATCAACTAAAGATGACAAAAATTGAAGGAATGATGCCCTTGTGGCCTTGAAATCCAGTACTTGTCAAAATTAGGTCAAACCTCATGAATTAAATTTGTATCTCTTGAACTTTTCTTTCAAATTAAGGCATGATGAATCAAATTAGCCTTGAAATGATGTTATATTTAATCACACTTGATGAAAAGGCTAAATGCTTGATGAAACTTGTTGAAGAAAGCATGGAAATAAACATATGAACCTAGCAAGTTTCTTGATGAATTCAACCACTAACTTTGAGACAATTTTAACCAAATGAAATTGAGGGAGTCCTTAAACCATAAAAACTTGATGCCATAACAATTGCCTTGAAATTCAAGCCTTGAAAATCCATTAAATAGCCAACTTACTGAGGATCATCCTTCAAAACCCTAGCTTAGAAGGTGAGAGAGATGTATTTGGCTCAATACCTACAATGTACAAAGCATAGAGAAGAAACATACATTTTTGGGTTTTGGTTAAATGTTAATAAACATAAAATATATATATATATATATATATATATATATATATATATATATATATATATATATATATATATATATATATATATATATATATATATATATATATATATATATATATATATATATATATATATATATATATATATATATATATATATATATATATATATATATATATATATATATATATATATATATATATATATATATATATATATATATATATATATATATATATATATATATATATATATATATATATATATATATATATATATATATATATATATATATATATATATATATATATATATATATATATATATATATATATATATATATATATATATATATATATATATAAGATACACAACTCAAGGTGCTTGGTAATCCCTAAAGGATAAACTTAAAGATAGGAGAGAGTAGAAGAGATAACCAACCCTAATGTGTGGTCTTGATGCATTGGAATGATATGGGATAATGAAGGATCTTAGGGCCAAAAATCGGGGTATAAAAGTTGCCTTTATTTAAGTGTCTTCTATCCGGAGACACAAAGGTTAAAATCTTTGTTTCGATGAGATTTAAGATACTTAAATATAAAAGAAACCATATTTTTGGCCCTAAGATTTCATGCAATGCTTATGATTATGAATGTAAAAGACGAAATCCACAGGGGAAACACGACACCACTGGGAAAAACAAAATAAATATAGACAAAGCTACAAAATAAGACAGACTAAGATAGAGAGTTCAACCAGGAAAATAAATCAATGGGGGAACAAAACAAATCCGTAGATAACTATAAATAGGAAAATCCAACATCACAGTTAAAGAAACAAATTACAAAGTAAGAATTTTAATGGGGAAATCTGTAACAACGCAAACAACAAGCCAATAAGGAAACAATCTTTAAGAAAGGATTACCAACTCAATTGGGGAAATAAAATCGACTCCATTAGAGGAAAATCAAATCCACTGGGAAAAAAGAACTCAACTCTATTGGGGTAAATCCCAAAGAGGAAACAGTAAAGCGAAAGACCACACTGATTAACAGATATTGATGGACTACAAATTTAGGGTTGAAGGTAGAAAAGTAATAATAATATATCGACTCAGGGATATCATTAAACATCAGTATTGAGACTCATGAAAGCTAAACTCTATTGGGGTAAAGTCCAATGAGGAGAAGGTAAAACAAATCCTATTAAGGACAGAAGCCTAAATAGGTAGCGTGTGTCATAGGAGGTGAGTACCGTATATTAAAGATCTGATAGGATAACAGTGGTAAACAACCAATGGATACAAGAGTGAATGTCATACTATCAAAGGTCTGATGGGATAACGATGATGAACACCAGAATGTGGACTAAATACCATTTATCAAAGATCTGATAGGATAACGATGGTAGACAACCAACAGATACAAGAGTGAATATTATACTCTCAAAGGTCTGATAGGATAACAATGATAAAACACAAAAAGGTATAAGAGTGAATATCATTCTATCAAAGGTCTAATAGAGTGACGATGATAAACACCAAAAGATATAAGAGTGAATATCATTCTATCAAAGATATGATAGGATAACAATGATAAAACACCAAAAAAAGGTGGAACGAATACCATGTATAAAAGATCTGATAGGATAATGATGGATGATGACCAAAAGATATGAGAGTGAATATCATTCTATCAAAGGTTTGATAGGATAATGATGATAAACACCAAAGGATATAAGAGTGAGTATCATACTACCAAAGGTCTGATAGGGTAACAATGATAAAACACCAAAAGGTGGACTGAATACCGTTTGTCAAAGATCTAATTGGATAATTATGGTAGACGACCAAAGGATATGAGAGTGAATATCATTATATCAAAGGTCTGATAGGATAACAATGATAAACACCAAAGGATATAAGAATGAGTATCATACTGCCAAAGGTATGATAGGATAACAATGATAAAACATGAAAAGGTGGACTGAATACCATTTATCAAAGATCTGATAGGATAACGATGGTAGACGACCAAAGGATATGAGAGTGAATATCATTCTATCAAAGGTATGATAGGATAACGATGATAAACACCAAAGGATATAAGAGTGAGTATCATACTACCAAAGATCAGATAGGGTAATGATGATAAAATACCAAAAGGTTGACTGGATACCATTTATCAAATATCTGATAGGATAACGATGGTAGAAGACCAAAGGATATGAGAGTAAATGTCATTATATCAATGGTCTGATAGGATAACAATGATAGACGACCAAAGGATATGAGATTGAATATCATTCTATCAAAGGTCTGATAGGATAATGATGATAAACACCAAATGTTATAAGAGTGAGTATCATACTACCAAAGGTATAATAGGGTAATGATGATAAAACACCAAAAGGTGGACTGAATACCATTTGTCAAAGATCTGATAGAATAATGATGGTAACGACCAAAGGATATGAGAGTGAATATCATTCTATCAAAGGTCTGATAGGATAACAATGATAAACACCAAAGGATATAAGAGTGAGTGTCATACTACCAAAGGCCTAATAGGATAACAATGATAAAACATTAAAAGGTAGACTAAATACCATTTATCAAAGATTTGATAGGATAACGATGGTAGAAAACCAAAGGATATGAGAGTGAATATTATTCTGTCAAAATTCTGGTAGGATAATGATGATAAACACCAAAGGATATAAGAGTGAGTATCATACTACCAAAGATCGGATAGGGTAACAATGATAAAACACCAAAAGGTGGACTGAATACCATTTATCAAAGATCTAATATGATAATGATGGTAGACGACCAAAGGATATGAGAGTGAATATCATTCTACCAAAGGTATGATAGGATATCGATCATAAACACCAAAGGATATAAAAGTGAGTATCATACTACCAAAGGTGTGATAGGATAAAGATGATAAACGCCAAGAGATATAAGAGTGAATACACCCACGTTATTAAAGGAGAACTATCAACTTCCAACTGAAGGTAGAACAGGTATTAACATTAACAAGTTTCCCAAAATTTTGGCATTCCACCTAGAATGGGTCTCAACTTCTTCTTTAACCAAGGCATTCCACCTGGAAAGTGTAATAAACTTCACCTGACTTTTGGATTTCACCAAGAACATGGACAATTTCTTCTTTGATCAAGATATCACTTGAAAAGGGTAATAAACTGTTGTAAAGATCTTCCAACGAACTGTCTTTATCGCATTGAAGAGATCAACCATTCATCCGAGTAAAACTTCGATATAATCTTCTTTGGAAAATAATAGACTGCTCAAAAGAGACGACCATTTGATGGAGGAAAGCTAATAATAGACTTACTGGGGAAATACAAATTGCTCAAATAAAGAGACCAACACTTACTGTTATGAAAATTATTGCAATAACGTTGATGGGAAATGAATTTCGACTTCATGGGGAAATATAAACACATTCTTGCTGAGGAGATAAATTCCTCACGTGCAAAATAAGTGCACTTTCAATCTAGGTTTCACAGTCTAGAGAGATTAATAACATTACTGTCGGGGACCAAAATTTAAACCGGGAACAAACTGGAGTGAAGAAGTCAACCAAGACCCACCACCCAATGAGGAGTAAACTCAAATGGGGATCCATTCCATCCTAGTAATGAGATAGGTAGGAAAGCTAAAGCAAAATTCTCCCACGAGGGATAACTCAGTGGGGAAGGTGAAAGGATACACACTTTCTGTATAAGGTTGACAATCTATTGGAGAGAGGATACACACTCTGCAAAGAGGATAAAATATCAACGGAAACATCAATGGATGCAAATGAGCAATGAATTTTAATTAAGTTATGCATGATGTATGTCTGAATAAATGATGTCATATATATGCTGACAAAATAGACATACTACACCGGGGATAATCAGACAAAACATACTTGGGTACAGATGGCATTCAGAGAAATTGCATCCAAGATGGGAATCCCATAAGAGAGTAAGCATCCAGTTGAAGAAATAAACGCCTTACTTCAAGGCTTAACTTCTCGGGGAAAGGAAATGTTGCATGAGAATAAACTAAGCAGAATCCTATAACAATAATCCACAAAGTTGCAGGGAGATAACAAACGTCTTTTAAGCTTCACTTGGAGGTAATATATTGACTTTGCTAGGGAAGATGATATCATATCTGTTGGGAAGAAAAATGCAATGCACTAAGAATAGTGGTTGCACAAATTCTGTAGGGGAAGATCAAAGAAACTTCACGGGGATATCAAAATCAAAGGGAAACATCACCCTTGACTTATATGATAAACTAATAAGTTAACACTATAACAAGTATTCAATTTTATGGGGAATTTAAATCAAACTCAACACACATTGAGAAAAAACCAAAAAGTTGACAACTGTCTCAACACTTCTTAGAAAAGATATTTCCCTTATCTGGCTACTTGGGGAGCACATAGAAGCAACAATGCCATAACAAGAAAGGTAAAATACTCTTCAGGAGATTCTACATCAAGTCTCAACACGAAGGGAGAAATAATCCAACAACTGAGTAGAAGCTTCATAACATTGCAATCTTTGGTTGATTGCAACCTGACTGGGGAAAGAATCACACTCAGCTTGAGAAGTTTGGATCAAGACTTAACTGGGGAATATAGGATTACAAACCCAACACCACATAACAACTTGGAGGAAACCCACTATTTGAGAAACTATGTGCATAATCTGTAAGAGCAACCAAAGGAGACCCCTTGAATGAGAAGGAGAAAAACACGCCGTGGAGATCGTCCGTTCTTGGAACAACTGCTTTTACCCCTTTGATTCACAAAATCAAAGTAAAAATATTTTGCAATTTTTTGAAAAAACATGTTTTATTATTTACTTATTTAAGCCTTTTTGTTTTGAAAATTACTATCAATAATAAATGAAATTTTTGTAAGCAGAACAAAATAAGAATTAAAAATAATTGGATAAAGGCTCAAACTTTATTAATAAAATGGTAGTCCGCAAATGGCGTGACTCCATAGATGATTACAAAGTTTTAAAAATGGTAAATACACATAAAAGGTACATTGAAATACAATAACCACTATTCTCCCTAGCAACTTTGAATTCCTATGCTTGAGCTTCTGTTAAAGAGTGATTAGAATTCGAGAAGATTGTTGCTTCAATGATTAAGTCTTGCCTGATGCAGTTACTTTCCTAGAATCCCTAACTTTTGCCTAGATTACTCTTGTGGTTTTTCAATCTACCGGGATGATTTATTCTGTTTATGTCTCTAATTTTTGCCTAGACCGCCCTTTCGGGTTTTCAGCCTACTGAGATGCTCATTTTTTCCTAAGTTTCCCTTTCAGGTTTTCAACTTAGCGAGTCGTTCTTTTACTTCTTTAGGAAAAGTATTTCTTGACTGCATCGGCATTCTCGGAACGTGGTAACTCCTCACCACCCATAGTTTAAAGAATCATAGCAACGCCAGAGAAGGCTTTCTTGACAACATATAGACCTTCATAATTAGGAGTCCACTTGCCCCTAGAATAAGTGTTAAAAGACGTGATCTTTCCGAGAATGATGTCACCTTCTTTGATTTCACGAGGTTTGAACTTCTTATAAAATACTTTCTTCATTCTTTTCTGATATAACTGACCATGACACAAACCAGTCATTCTCTTTTCTTTGATCAAATTCAACTGGTAAAACCTGTTTTGGACCCATTCAGCCTCTGATAACTTAGTTTCTATTATTACACGCAAAGAGGGAATCTCAACCTCGACGGGGAGAACTACTTCCATACCATAAACAAGAGAGAAATGGGTTTCCCCTATTGAAGTGAAGACGAATGTACGATACCCAGGCAGGGAAAAAGGAAGTATCTCGTACCAATCCTTATGTGTAACAACCATCTTTTGAATGAACTTCTTAATGTTCTTATTAGAAACTTCAACATCCCCATTCATCTTAGGCACGTAAGGAGACAAGTTATGATGGACAATCCTGAAGTCTTCGCAAAGGTCCTTCATCATTTTATTATTCAAATTTGAGCCATTATCAGTGATAATCCTGCTTAGTACACCAAACCAATAGATAAGATTGTTCTTAATAAACTGCATCACCGCCTGTCTGGTCACATTAGTATAAGAAGCTGCTTGATAACACGAAAAGATATAGCATTTTTTGCCTGAATTACATAGATTAAATTTCTTATTCTTCGATTATTATGTCACGTTTTATCTTTCTTTGTAGTTTTTGAAACATATTTCAGGTACTTAACATTTTCAAGGCATAAATAAGAAAAGGAAGAAAAAAATGGAAAAATGAAGAAGAAATGGCTATAAAACTGCAAAACGCAACATTTCTGTAAACAGGAGCGTGCCGCGCGCCACAAGACGTTACGACCGGAACAAATTTAATTTTTGTGCCCCTCGGCACGTCTCACGTTACGACCGGGACAGATGTTCATTATATGCCCCACACCACGATACACACCATGCTCGCCACAATCCAAGCAGTTATGAAGCCTTCGCCACTGGAGCGTACTAAGCATATGTTCTCCTGGATTTTCTCCACGCTTGAGGAACGTGAATCATGGAACATTAACTATTTTTCCTCAACTAAATGGACACTATTTATGGAAGTAGTTACCAAACATTAAATCTTTCCGCTCACTCTCGTTTTGAAACAGATCTCTGGCACTTTGAACAATTAAGAAGTATTATTATTTTCAATTTTACTTTCTCGTTCAGCATTATTTTTTATTGTATTCCGTTTGATATTTTTCAGTCAGATTTCCAGGATTACCTTTTCCACTTTTCTTAGTATTCCATAAGCAACAAAAATCCTACCATCAAAGCAGTATTTTTCCACATCGGAGAAATACTGCAACATTAGTTTGTATCCAGGCTTCCAGAATTTGGTTAGGATTACTTAAGTTTAATTCAAGTCATTTTTACTACAAGTCAATCCTACCGGCTTGTAGAGGATTAGCATTGTTGGAATTAATCGCTTGTTATTCACTTTCAGGTTCTTATTTTAATAGCATAATTTATTTATTTCTTACTATGCATGCGTTGTCGAATTTACACTTTAATTTTATGATATTCTGCAATAATATTATGTCTGGCTAGATTCCCTATATCGGTATGTAAAACTTGACAGAAAGGATTCGGTAATTAATTGGCATTTTTTTTACAAAAAAAAAATACTTTTTTGGTTTTAATTTCCAATTGAACGCCTAATTGGTTTTTGTACGGAAGTAAGAGACAGTCTAAGGTTAAAATCAACAGAGCGGAAGTTCGAGGTTTTAACCAGATAGTGGTTATTAAAACATTGGTTTTAAAAACAGCGGAAGCGCTTTAAAGTTAATTGTACCTTGTTCGTTTTCAAAAATTACTTTTGAGTTTTAAATGAAATAGCGAAAGCGCTCATTTCGAGCTTAACTGATATGATTTGATTTAATAGAACGGAAGTTTGAGACGAGGGTTTTTAGACGAATAGTTTCACCGAAACTGTGTTTTAATACTAAAAATAAATGCCAATAACTTACTGAATCCCTTAAGTTAACTAAATACATACCGGTGTCCCGTTATTAATTATTAAATTTTATTTAATTTCGGATTAAACCCAAACAAGCAAATTTTATAATTAGCCTTAGCTTTACATAGTAACCCTTAGTTAACAGTAGTTTTGACCATCAGTTCTTGTGGGTTCGATATCTTTTAAAATTATGCGATAGATTGTGCACTTGCAGTTACTACAGCCGATAGACTCATAAAGTCGTGATCAATTTTTTAGCGCCGTTACCAGAGACTGAATTAGTTGAATACTGTAAATCCCTTGTTACGCAGTATAGACTAAGGCAACTAATTTTATTTTTATTCTTAACCGTCAATTGTATGCCAAGTACTTGCTCTAAAGGAGAGGAATTAGAACAACCAATCGACAAAGTCGAGCATTCTGTTAGTATAAGACGCCGAATCAGAGAGTACCAAGCCAAGTACAATCTTCCCGAAACCAATCTTCCTAAATTTTCTCTTTCTGACCCCAAAATGGCTGAAGAACCCCAAAATCATCCTCTGAAGGATTATGCAGCCTAATCGCAAGAGAAACCCCACAACAGTATTGCTGATCCCGCTATCGCGCAGAATGATTTCGAGTTAAAGCCTTAGCTTTTGCAAGTTGTTCAATAAAACCAATTTTTAGGATATCCTACGGACGATCCAAATCTTCATCTATCCGTGTTTGTGCAGTACGCAGGCACAATGAGAGCAAATGGAGTCAGCCCTGAAGCAATAAAACTCCTTCTTTTTCCTTTCTCATGGAGAGATAGAGCTAGAGCATGGCTCCAGTCTCTACCATCCAACTCTGTTACAACATGGAACAAATTGAAGAAAGTTTTCCTAGCACGATATTTTCCGCCAAGTAAGACAGCTATGCTAAGAGCCAATATCAACGGTTTTAAACAGAAGGAAAGTGAATCTCTTTTCGAAGCATGGGAAAGATATAAAGACATGTTGTAACTCTTCTCGCATCATGGTCTAGAAGAATGGATGATCATCCACACCTTTTACAATGGTCTCTTGTACAATACAAGACTAACAATTGATGCAGCTGCTGGCGGTGCACTGATGGATAAACCATACCATGATGCCTATCAATTTATCGAAAGTATGGCTCAAAATCATTATTAGTGGGGAAGCGATAGAATCATGATGGAGAAATCTCAAACGAAAGGCGGTATGCATGAAGTTAGTAGCTTAGACCAAGTTAATGCTAAGGTAGAAGCCCTTACCCAAAATATAGAAAGCTTGACCACAACTCCCGCAACCACCGTGGCTGCAGTAACTCCAACCTGTGATCTATGCGGACTTCACGCATATAACGCACCCTAATGTCCACTTTTAACAGGAGTACCAGTTGATCAAGTAAACTGCGCTCAAGGAAACCCCTATGGAAATAAATATAACCCTGCTTGGAAGAACCATCCAAACTTTTCATACAAAAGCAATAACGCTTTGTACGCACCAGGGCAAGCTCCTACTACACCTCCAGGATTTCAGAAATCCATCCAAAATGTCCCAAATATTCCAAATATCCCTAGGAAGTCCAACATCGAAATCATGATAGAAAACTTCGTAGCCAACCAAGCTCAAACTAACAAAGATTTAATGAATCAAAACATTCACACCAGTGAACAGATTAAGCAATTGACTAATAAGATTGATGCTCTTTCCACACACAACAAAATTTTAGAAACACAAATTTCCCAAGTGGCTCAACAGCAAGCGGCTACAGCTGCTCCAGCTGGAACTTTTCCTGGACAACCTCAACCAAATCCTAAGGGACACACTAATGCCATAATACTACGGAGTGGGACAGAACTAAGCAGACCGACTGAACCTAAAATCGAAAACCCAACTATGTACCAAAAACATGGAAAAGGAATTGAGAAAGAAGCTGACCTAAGGGAAGTAGAAAAAGAAGGTGACCAAGAGGACGTAGAAAAAGAAGAGCCATATGTGCCTCTGCCACCGTATAAACCACCTATTTTGTATCCTCAAAGACTTGCTAAGTCTAAAAACATAGGGCAACTCAAGAAATTCGTTGAACTTCTAAAACAACTTAACATTAGCATACCTTTTACAGAAGCTATCACACAAATGCCATCCTAGTGAGTGCAGTGCTATAATACAAAACAACATGCCTTCTAAACTTAAAGACCCAGGTAGTTTTTCCATACCTTGTGTAATCGGAAAATTTGTCATAGACAAAGCACTATGCAATTTAGGAGCCAATATTAGTCTGATGCCATTATCAATTTGCAATAAACTCAGCATGGGAGAACTAAGACCAACAAGAATGTTCGTACAATTAGCAGATTGATCAGTGAAATTTCCTTTAGGTATGTTATAAAATGTTCTTGTACGCATAGGACAATTCTATATCCCCGCTGCTTTTATAATCATGGACATTAAAGAAGACTCCAATATTCCTATCATATTAGGTAGACCATTCCTAGCCACTGCAAGAACCACAATAGATGTTAAAAATGGAAAAGTGACTTTCGAAGTCAGAGAAGAAAAAGTTGAATTCATGTTATCTAAATTCTTTATGGCACCAGCCATCGATGATTCATGTTGTTTCCTAGATGAAATTGATAAATGCGTGAAAGAATTAGAAAAACAACAAACCACCTATTCAGAAGTATTGAAGATTCCCATACCCCTGATTCTCGAAGACGATAATTGGCGCCCTGAATATCAAGATGGAAATCTGAGTGAATGTCTAGCCCTAACTCCTGACCCTATACCCTGTCAAAAGAAGCTTTCCATAGAACTCAAAATGCTACCAAAAGACCTAAGATATGAATTCCTAGACACAGAACTTGAACGACCAGTTATAGTCAATGCAGACCTAGGACAAATAGTAACTGAAAAATTATTTCATGTCCTAAGAAAATACCCAACCGCCTTAGGTTATGACATATCAGATCTAAAAGGAATAAGCCCTTCTATCTACATGCACCGTATTATGTTGGAGGAAGACTGTAAAACCTCTAGGGAACATCAAAGGAGAATAAATCCCATTCTGAGTGATGTAGTCAAAAAGGAAGTAGAAAAGCTACTAGAAGCAGGAATCATATACCCAATATTTGACAGCAAATGGGTTATCCCAGTACTTGTCGTACCTAAGAAAGGTGGTGTGACAGTTGTCAGCAACACTAAAGGAGAATCTGTAGCGCAACAAACTCACATCGGGTGGAGAATATGCATCGACTATAGAAAGTTAAACAAAGCCACTCGTAAAGATCACTTTCATTTACCCTTCATTGATCAAATGCTTGAACGACTAGCTAAACACTCTCACTTTTGCTATTATGCAACCTCTTGATTGGAACGAACCATTCGAGATAATGTGTGATGCCAATGACTATTCCATAGGCGCAGTCCTAGGACAAAGAAAGGATAAAAAGCTTCATGTGATTTACTATGCAAGTAGAACCTTAGATCCTGCGCAGACGAATTACGCGACCACTGAAAAAGAACTGTTAGTTGTTGTGTTTGCTTTAGATAAATTCTGTTCCTACTTAGAAGGATCACGAATAATTATCTGTACTTACCACACTTCAATTTGGTACCTCTTGAGTAAGAAAGACACCAAACCAAGATTACTAAGGTGGATCTTACTTCTACAAGAATTTGATTTAGAAATGAAAGATAAGAGAGGCACCGAAAATGTAGTAGCTGACCACCTATCAATAATAGAAGGCATCAAACCAGATCATATTCCCATCAATGATGATCTTCCTTATGAATGCCTTGTAGCATAATTAGAATTAGATTGTATCATAACTGAGTACCCTGTGACTTATGAAGACAAGAACACAAACGAAATTATGGAAGCAATATGTACCACAATCATACTACCATGGCACGTCGATTTAGTTAACTACTTGGCTTCTAGAGTGCTTCCACCCGATATGTCTTATCAAAAAAAGAAGAAATTATTTCATGACCTTAAACATTATTATTGGGATGAGCCCTTGCTTTTCAAAAGAGGCACTGATGGTATTTTCTGTCGATGTGTTCCCAAAAATGAAATCGAAAACATGATTTTCCACTGTCATGCCGCTCCCTATGGAGGACATGCAAGTACATCAAACACATGCGCTAAGATATTACAAGTTGGCCTTTATTGGTCTAGTCTTTAGAAAGACGTCCATATCACGTTTAAAAATTGCAACCAATGCCAGCACACTGGAAACATCTCTAGACGCGATGAGATGCCTTAAAAGGGCGTTCTAGAAGTTGAAGTCTTTGATGTATGGGGAATCAATTTCATGGGACCTTTTTTGTCTTTATTTGGAAATCACTACATACTAGTTACTGTCGACTATGTTTCGAAATGGATCGAGGCTATAGCCTCTCCAACAAATTATGTGCGAGTAGTAGTTAGGCTTTTCAAGAACATAATATTTCCAAGATTCGGTGTACCGAGACTCATCATCAGTGATGGTGGCTCCCATTTCATTTCCAAAATCCTAGAAAAATTATTAGCGAACTACGATGTCTGACATCATGTTGCAACACCTTATCATCCATAAACAAGTGGGTAATTAGAGGTCTCCAACAGAGCAATAAAGCAAATTTTAGAGAAAAAAACTGTAGCAACCTCTAGGAAAGACTGGTCATCTAAGTTACATGACGCTCTATGGGCATATAGAACAACATATAAAACTCTGATTGGAACCACACCATTTAAACTAGTTTATGGGAAATCATGTCATATGCCGGTAGAAATAGAATATAAAGCTTATTGGGACATTAAGACCCTTAATTTAAATTATACCGCTGCGGGTGAGAAACGAATCTTAGATATCCACGAACTAGAAGAACTTAGACTAGACGCTTATGAAAATGCCCGGTTATATAAAGAGAGAACAAAAAAATGGCACGATAAACGAATATCTAGAAAAGAATTCAATGAAGGTGATATAGTTCTCCTGTTTAATTCTAGACTTAAATTATTCCCGGAAAAACTTCGCTCTAGATTGTCTAGTCCATTCGAAGTCACTAAGGTTTTTCAAAATGGTGCAATAGAAATCAAAGGAATAAGTTTCAAATTGTTCATTGTAAACGGACAGAGCTTAAAACATTATCATAGCATAGATAACAAGGAATATTACACAACAATTAGGCTAGATGCGCTGCCACCCCATTCATTAGACTAATCACCATATAACATCGAGCTTACGACTTTAAACAAAGTGCTTCTTGGGAGACAAGCCAACTTTGAGTATTTTCTTTTTTTCTTTGCTTATTTTCACTTTTCTTTTCTTTTATTGCTTTTATTATTATTGATGTTAAAATATGCAGTATTGTTTCTTTAATTTTTCCCTCTACTAACTTAATGCTAATTGTCAACCTACTTTAGGCTAACTTTTCGATTAGCTAGTTATACTAACTAGATGAATTTGATTAATACAATGGGCATTGTGTTTAGAGGGAGGAACCGACGGAGGAGGTTTGAGTCACTTTCTGATAGGGAGATAGGATTAAGTACCTACCCCGTTGGACCAGCCATAATCACCTTAGGGATTCGGGATAGTGTTCTATTTTTATTAAGCCAAATAAGATGGGATACATCTACTTTGAGGAGAAAATTCAGCTCTTACCGTAGACTAACTTTAGAGTTTTTAAGCTCCCTTGTCTACAAACCTGACCATGGTTTGAGATTCAATAGAGGATTGATTAGATTTAGACTATTTGGTATAAAGTACATCTTCACCCACAGAGAGCTAGCAGAGTTACTAGGATTCCCACATAGCATGGATGCATTTACCGTAGTCCAAGAAGAGCTTTTTGATATAGGTGAGCTAGATTATTTATGGGGGGACATTACAGGCATTAGTAACCCCGATCCCGAGGACATTCATTCTAAAAACATCCACAACCCATCTTTAAGATACTTTCATAAAATCCTAGCCCACACCCTTTTTGGTAAAGCAGAAAACATTACCACTGTTTCTAGAGTTGAGTTTTTTATCATGTTTTGCGCCTTGCAAAACCGCCCCATAAATGGAGCTACATTTATTCTAGCAAATTTTCACTGTCTTGCGAGAGCGGTGCATGAACCCATTCTCATAGGTGGCTTAGTGACCATGATAGCTAATGCTATCAGGTTAAGACAACAATTGCTAGACCTTGTCCCTCAGGGTAGATTTCAACCTATGAACATAAATTTATGTTTCAATAGGGGTATCATCGAAAACCTAGGACCAGGTAACTTCGACCTACTCATTAACAATCAGTTAATGCCACTTTTTACCCTACCTGACACTAGGACAAGCATACATGACCGAAATAACTGGTTATATGATTAGGATGCACCACACATGTCACCACCACCCACTCTTTAGACTCCCTTGATTTATGACCACCTATATGCTTTCCTGTCCGATGAGGATATTGACCCTGAGACACCTCTCTTTTACCATGACTTCCCACCTCCCGAACAGATTGGCTCAAATTTCTTTGACTCTCTAGTTGTTTCTCCACCAACTGTATTTCATCCTGCTCCCGCTTTGACTGCCATCCAATCAGAGATTGATTTGTTGAAAGACGAGCTTGTTATTCTGCGGACTGACTTCCATTCCTTTATGGATATGGTAGTCGAACAACTGGATTATATTTATTAGCATCTTTTCTCTGCATCGCTTGACCGGCGTGGCTGATTTACCAGACATATTGCATTATTTTTCTGTTCACATTTAAACATTGAGGTTAATGTTTTGTTTAAGTGTGGAGAGGAGTTTTATTAGATTTTCATTTATTTGTCACTTTTTTCTTACAATTTTTGGAATTCCATTTTTCAGTATTTTTTTTTTGGAGTTTTATCTTTCAACTCAGTTTTATTATGAGTTTTATTTATTTTGTTTATTTACTGCATTGGTATCATATTATTTACGTATATAAATATATATGCTATGCTTAAATACTTCCATATTATTTATTCATATATATATATATATATATATATATATATATATATATATATATATATATATATATATATATATATATATATATATATATATATATATATATATATATATATATATATATATATATATATATATATATATATATATATATATATATATATATATATATATATATATATATTTATGTAGAAGCATTAAATATATATACCCAATAACGGAACTGAAAATTATTACGCATGTTATTCGCCACACAAGCGTGACGCCCGTCACGCTTTACATAACCTAGTCCCGCTTGGCACAAATGTGTGACACTCAACACACACTGATAATACATAAGCGTTCCTGTATTATTAAAGAAACCCTCGCAAAACCCTTTCACCCTTCCATTTTCTTCAACCGCTGCTCACAATACATTAAACCTATTGCCTATTTCTCTTCCACATTATCATTGCCATAAAAATCCACTAAACCTAACTTAATTCAATCGTATATGTCTCTACAAATCATCTCCAAACCCATTACCAATTCAAAATCCCCAAACCTATCACACAAACTTTCACCCATCTTCTTTCCTTGCTTCAACTATGGCACGAAGAAATTCCAGACCTGAACCAGATCTTTCCGGTATTACATTTTGCAATGGAGAAGCCAGAGAGCACCAAAGGGCTCAGTACCTCAAGTTATATCAACGCTCCATCGTACCGACGCAGTATGTGGATACTGAGTGCCTCTGAAAATTAGGCTTGCTCGATAGCGTCCAGTGGTTACTCCATCACTCTGATTAAGCGTCCATCTGCATGCAGAACCTCCCAACATACGAGTCACTAATCTTGGAATTTTTGAGCTCGCTCTCATACAACCTTCCGTGTGATGAGAACAAGCACCTATCCGGCTCTACCACGTTTAGAATGTTCAACACGTAATATTTCGTAAGTCAATCCACTCTAAGTGCCTTCTTCCACTTTCCTACCGAAGAGATGGTACACACTGCATTCCAGAAGACCTTGATTGGGCATCTATAGGTTTTGCACTTTGGAAAGTTCTTACCAATGAGGAATCAAACAATTGGGAAGGACTTTATGCCTCATCCATCCATAATCCCCAATAAGGTACTTCCATCGTGTCATCTCCAATACCATTTTTAGAAGAATGAACAACAACAAAGTTAATTCAAAAGATTTGTTCCTCCTCCATTGTACCTTCAAACCCAACCAAAGGATCAATGCAAGCACCTTCCTCCTATCGTATATCCAGTCCTTATGCGCCAGAGGATCTACGCCTTTCTGCATTTGAGGCATAGTAACCTCTATAGCACTTGGGCTTGGGCTACAAAACAAGTTTGCAAATTTGCCATCACTACCGCCCACGTTCATTGACATTAACAACTATCAGGCTAGCCACTTGATTAAGGTCAGGAGGGATGGTAGATACAACCTCATGGTGCATAACAAGGTATCCAAGTATTACTTTTCCAAACTTTGCGCTTACTAATGTTACAGATTTGTCTAAGTGGCCTTATGACCGTGATGCTCCTGCACCTGGAGATAATGCGCGAAGTGACCAGGGGAATATCTAAGTAGATGAAATGGAGCAAGAAATGGAACAAGGAGACACTGAATAACAAGCTCCTCCTGAAAATGTGGCAAGTACGTCCACTAGGCATAGGAGAAGAAGAGAAGAGTATCGGCCTTAAATAATGACATTATGGCTGCCATAATGGAACAATATGAGAGAATGCGGGCTATGCAAAATAACTAAACTGCAATGATGCAACTTATGCTTGCCATGCAAACTTATCAACAAGAATATGATGAAAGAAACAAGCATTGGACTGCAAGATTAACTGAGGAAATAGCGACCTTGACTGTATGCATGGATGGTTTTCAGGATTATATATACCATGTAGCTATTCCCCATCCTCTGGGTACACGTGGACGAGCACGGGGACGAGGAAAAGGACGTGATAACGAACAAGAATAGATTGATTTTGTTTCTCTTCTCGTTTCCTTTTTGTTTTAAAGCATTAGGACATTGCATGTTTCAAGCTTAGGGGAGTTAGTTAGTTTAGAAACTCTCTGTTGCTTTCTAAGTAGGCTTTTCTTTCATTTCCATTTGTAATCAAAAACATCATTGTATTTTCAAGTTCATTTAGGCAATTTTTCCATTGTTATCTAATTTCCGACTTTCAGTGAAACTGTTCATTTAAAAACCCTCGTCTCAAACTTCTGTTCTATTGAATCAGATCATATCAGTTAAATTTGAAATGAGCGCTTCTGCAGTTTCATTTAAAACTCAAAAGTACTTTTTAAAAACAAACAAGGTCCAATTAACTTTAAAGCGCTTCCGCTGTTTTTAAAATCAATGTTTTAATAACCATTATCTAGTTGAAACCTCAAACTTCCGCTCTGTTGATTTTAACCTTACTTCTGTACAAAAAACAATTAGGTGTTCAATTGGAAATTAAAACCAGAAAAGTATTTTTTTTGTAAAAATAATAATGCCAATTAAATACCGAATCCTTTTCGTCAAGTTTTACATACCGGTATAGGGAATCTAGCCAGACATAATATTATTGCAGAATATCATAAAATTAAAGTACAAATTCGACAATGCATGCATAGTAGGAAATAAATAAATTATGCTATTAAAATAAGAACTTGAAAGTGAATAACAAGCGATTAATTCCAGCAATACTAATCCTCCACAAGCCGGCAGGATTGACTTGTAGTAAAAATAACTTGAATTAAACTTAAGTAATCCTAACTAAATTCTGGATGCCTGGAAACAAACTAATGTTGCAGTATGTCTCCGATGTGGAAAAATACTGCTTTGATGGTAGGGTTTTTGTTGCTTACGGAATACTAAGAAAAGTGGGAAAGGTAATGTTGGAAATCTGACTGAAAATATCAAACGGAATACAATAAAAAATAAGGCTGCATGGGAAAGTAAAATTGAAAATAATAATACTGCTTAATTGTTCAAAGTGCGAGAGATCTATTTCAAAACGAGAGAGAGCGGAGAGATTCAATGTTTGGTAACTGCTTCTATAAATAGTGTCCATTTAGTTGAGGAAAAATAGGTAACATTCCATGATTCACGCTCCTCAAGCATGGAGAAAATCCAGGAGAACATGCGCTTAGTACGCTCCAGTGGCTAAGGCTTCGTAACTGCTTGGATCGTGGCGAGTGTGGTGTGTATCATGACGTGGGGAATATAATGAACATCTGTCTCTGTCATAACATGAGACGTGCCGAGGGGCACAAAAATTAAACTTGTCCCGATCATAACATTTTATGGCAGGCGGCACACTCTTGTTTACAGAAATGCTGCGTTTTGCTGTTTTATAGCCATTTCTTCTTCATTTTTCCATTATTTTTCTTCCTTTTCTTATTTATGCCTTAAAAATGCTAAGTACCTGAAATATGTTTCAAGAACTACAAAAAGGGATAAAATGTGACATAATAATCGAAGAATCTGAAATTTAATCTATGTAATTCGGGCAGAAAATGCTATATATTTTTGTGTTATCAAACTCCCCTAAGCTTGAACCTTTGCTTGTCCTCAAGCAATAAAATCAGTATAAAAACTAATAAGGCATAGGTTAAATGAAATTTCATGATGCAATTCAAATCATAAGAGGCTGCCAAAGTTTTTGCGAAAATGTAAGCTCAATATAGCACAAAAGATATGGTAATAACACTAAACACCCCCTATTGTGCAGACCAATTCTAGTCATGCCATTATAGCTCAACCTAATTATTTTCGCTAAATTTTTACCCGTTTTCATTCTAGCGCAATCACATTAAGCCCTTTATCTTCACACACACATAGTAGAGTAGTCGGTTAGTAACTATGATCCTTTTAAGCATGAGGTTCTGGAACATAAATGCGGTAACCTCCTTTAATTCACCCAATTGCAAGTTGCGAGGGATTAGATCGTAGTCTATACTACCAAGTTCAGTACCAGATACCTCTGAGCCAACTGACAACAGGTTTTTTTTTTATTTTATATCACGTAGGTACTACATCCGTTGGATTAAGCTATCGGGTGAAGGTCGCCTAATTTAATTGGTGCATTCCCTATTTTCTTACAGCAAAGCATGTATCTTTCAAATTTACGGGATCATTCACTTAAATTCTGGAAGCCTAGAAACAAACTAATGTTGCAGTATTTCTCCGATGTGGAAAAATACTGCTTTGATGGTAGGATTTTTGTTTCTTGCGGAATACTAAGAAAAGTGAAAAAGGTAATGCTGGAAATCTGACTAAAAAATATCAAACGAAATACAATAAAAAATAATGCTGAACGGGAAAGTAAAATTGAAAATAATAATACTGCTTAATTGTTCAAAGTGCCAGAGATTTGTTTAAAAAATGAGAGAGAGCGGAGATATTCAATGTTTGGCAACTGCTTACATAAATAGTGTCCTTTTAGTTTAGGAAAAATAGGTAACGTTCCATGATTCACGTTCCTCAAGCGTGGAGAAAATCCAAGGGAACATGCGCTTAGTACGCTCTAGTGGCGAAGGCTTCGTAACTACTTGGATCGTGGCGAGCGTGGTGTGTATCGTGACGTGGGGCATATAATGAACATTTGTCCGGATCGTAATGTTAGACATGCCGAGGGGAACAAAAATTAAACTTGTCCCAATCATAACATCTTGTGGCGGGCGGCACGCTCCTGTTTACAGAAATGCTGCGTTTTGCTATTTTATAGCCATTTCTTCTTCATTTTTCCAATCTTTTTCTTCCTTGTCTTATTTATGCCTTGCAAATGCTAAGTACCTGAAATATGTTTCAAAAACTACAAAAAGGGATAAAATGTGACATAATAATCGAATAGTCGGAAAATTTAATCTATGTAATTTGGGCAGAAAATGCTATATATTTTCATGTCATCACTTGTGGCCTTTGAAACCCAAACTTCTTTGTGAAAAGTAAAACCCTAATTGGAAGTCCATTACTTAGGAGGAGAATTTGTCTGGTCAATTCTTGGTCAACCTTGAACATTTAAGGACACCTAGGAGTGTGTCTTAAATAAAATGAGAGGGCAAATTTTAGGGTACAATAGTTTCCCATGTCCAATCGTCTTAAACCTGAGGACTTAGATTGGTCTGTCTTCCTTTTGTGATCTGAAGGTAGAAGATGATTGAACACTAGAGTGCCCAGAAATTTGCGCTCGCTAGTGCACGGAGCAACATTGTCAGTTGATGGTATGCCATTCAAAGAGATGACTGTGAGTCATCGGAGATGGGCTTATAGATTCCATCTAAAGTAATTGTTGACTTCAAACTGGAAGAAGTATCAGAATAATCCTACGATTGGTTTAATCTGAGCTAGAAAATGTGATATATTCGTCTTTGACTGGAGAAGTATCAGAATAGATCCTTGGTTGATTTAATCTGAGCCAAGAAATGGTCTACCGGGAGAAGTATCAGTATAAATCATTGGTCGATTTAATCTGAGCCAGCAACTATCTATGATTGTCTTCAACTGGAAGAAGTATCAGAATAAATCATTGGTCGATTTATCTGATCCAGAAACTATCTATGACCATCTTCAACTTGAAGAAGTATCAGAATAAATCTTGGGTCGATTTAATTTGAGCCAGAAGAGGTCTTTGTATCTTTGACTGGAAGAAGTATCAAAATAAATCATTGGTCGATTTATTATGAGCCAGAAAAAAGTGTACTAGAAGAAGTATCAGAGTAAATTTTGGTCAATTTAATCTGAGCTAGCTGATTTTATGCTTGTTTTTATCTGGAAGAAGTTTCAGAATAAATCATTGGTCAATTTAATCTGATCTAGAAAATGTCTACGACCGTCTTCAACTGGAAGAAGTATCAGAATAAATCTTTGGTTGATTTAATCTGAGCCAGAAAATGTCTTCAAATGGGAGAAGTATCAGAATAGATCCACACCTGATCTAAGCTAAGCCAGAAGAATGTCTACTAGAAGAAGTATCAGAATAAAACCTTTGGTTAATTTATTCTGAGGCAGTAACTATCTACGACTGTCTTCAATTGGAAGCATTATCAGAATAAATCTTTGGTTGATTTAATCTGAGCCAAAAAATGTCTTCAACTGGAAGAAGTATCAGAATAGATCCACACCTGATCTAAGTTGAGCCAGAAGAATGTCTATTGGAAGAAGTATCAGAATAAAACCTTTGTTTGATTTATTCTGTGCCAACGACTACCTATGACCATCTCCAACTGGAAGCAGTATCAGAATAAATCTTTGGTTAATTTAATATGAGCTAGAAGAGGTCTATGTGTATTTAACTGGAAGAAGTATCAGAGTAAATCATTGGTCGATTTATTTTGAGCCATGAAAAGGTCTACTAGAAGAAGTATCTGAATAAATCATTGGTTGATTTAATCTGAGCCGACAATTATTTATGCTCATTTAATCTGGAAGAAGTATCAGAATAAATCATTGGTCGATTTAATTTGAGCCAAAAAAAGGTCCACTGGAAGAGGTATTAGAATAACCTATTAGTCGATTTAATCTGAGCCAACGACTATCTACGACCGTCTTCAAAAGGAAGAAGTATCAGAATAAATCATTGGTCGATTTAATCTGAGAAAGAAGAGGTCTCGGTGTTTTAACTGGGAGAAGTATCAGAATAAATCTTTGGTTGATTTATTTCAAGCCAGGAGATGTTGTCTCTTGATAAGACTTCTTGGTCCTACCAATAATTGATGATATTGGTCTTATTGATTTATCTTTTCCTGAAACAGTAAAGAGTTAGTTGTATGCAATGTCATGATGTGTGAAATGCATTGCGGAATGATGTTATCAAAATAAATGAGACTGTGTTGTATGTGTTTTGTATGCATATGCTATAACGTTTGCAAATGATGTATGAATGTGAGCATATCATTCACTCCTTGTAGTGTTGTTAAACTGGGGAAAATAAAACCCCTAACTACTGTCGGAGATGAAAATTTTAATTCCTCACTATTTGTTGAAGTAAAATTTTCTGGGGATTCCCACTTTCTATCTGAGGATATTCCACTGGAGATTTTGATTTATGCTTGAGGATAAAAGCCTTCAAGGGGAGTTGATAACCGGTCATGGTTCTTGAAACATATGGATTACATGCACTCTGACTGGAGATGGAAGATGAATAACCCTCTGATGTGAGTAGCTACTCTTTTGGAGGTGGTTATCTTGATCAATCCTGCTAGAGAAAAAAGTTTTGTTGGAAGATTTTATCAATTTGGAGAAATAAAATCCACTGAGGGATGAACTTCCGTAGCTAGAGAAATAAACTCCACTGGGGAAAGAAATTTCATAAACTGCTTGGAGATTTTATGAAACTCTTTTGGGGAACCAAAGAAATCTATAGACCGTGTTGGGAAATTCTCCAAGATGCTAGGGAAATGATTGAACCTCTTGATTTGTTATGAAATGTTGGGACAGCTTAAATCATTAGGCTATATGTTGAAGATATGGCAGTGAACTGCGGGAAGATGCATATGTCTTTATACCTATTGGGGAATGTATCTTTGCTGAGGATGAATTTTGTGAAGATAGTCCCCTAGGGGTGGTTGCTCTATGGGGATTTACATATGGCTTTCGACATTGTCCCAACTCTTAAAGCCCTTAATAATTGTATTTCCCGTTTTTATGCATACATTTGTAAACGGTAATCATATTCAAATGTACATGTTCATTCAAAATAATCACTGAACATTTTTGCAAACAAAACGGAAAAACAAAAGCAAAATAGTTTTGAACTTCAAAAGAGGTAGTTTTGTATTAATTTGAGAAAGTCTGCCTATAACAGGCGTTTTTGTACAAGGAGATGGAAATCCTAATAAGAGAATGTCGTCGTAAAAAACTAGAAATATACAAAGTGGTACAAAAGAGAAAATAGCTATGTGAAATAATCTCATTGGATTTCCATTATGCTATTGCCTTTATATCTTTGAGCGTCTCGTCACTTTGCTTCTTGGCCAGAAGCTGACTGGATTGATCCGTACCATTCGAACTTGACACTTGATAATGAAGTCTGGCTGTAAGGTTATCCAACGGGACATAGTCATATGCTTTTAATCCCTAATTTTTTCCAAGAGCGCCTTTTCGGGTTTTCAGTACACCGGGATACCCTTTTTTGCCCAAGCCACCTTTTCAAGGTTTTGACTTGATGGGTGTACATATTTTTCATATATATATATATATATATATATATATATATATATATATATATATATATATATATATATATATATATATATATATATATATATATATATATATATATATATATATATCCCTGATTTTTGTCCGAACGCTTTTGGTTCGCCGGGATGCCCTTATTTTTGCTTAGGTCAGTCAACCTAGCAGGTCTCTTTTCATGCGTAGTATCTTTTAACTATGTTCGTGTTTAAGGGTGCGGAAGGTCATCACCGTCCATAGTGGTTAATATCCTAGCTCCACCGAAAAATATACTCTTGATCACAAATGGTCCTTCGTATGTAGGAGTCCACTTGCCCCTGGGATCACGTTGTGGCAGGATGATGCGCTTGATTACTAGGTCACCAACCTGATATACCGGATGTCTGACCTTCTTGTTAAAATCTTTGGTCATACATTTCTGGTACATCTGACCATGACAAACTTCCACGAGCCTCTTTTCGTCGATCAGGTTCAATTGGTAAAGTCGAGTCTGAATCTATTCGTCTTCGTTTAAACCTGCTCCCTTCATGATTCTCAAGGAAGGAATCTGGACTTCGACGGGTAAAAATGCTTCCATACCGTATACGAGATAAAATGGGGTTGCTCCTATTGACATGCACACTGAGGTATGGTAACCCTGAAGAGAAAAGGGTAACATTTCGTTCCAGTCTTTATATGTTATTGTCATCTTCTGTATAATCTTCTTTATATTCTTATTGGCGGCCTCCACATCGTTATTCATCTTTGGCCGGTAAGGAGAAGAGTTATGATGCTGGATCATAAATTGCATACAGAGCTTGGTTATCATAGTATTATTAAGGTTGGTACAATTATTTGTGATAACTCTTTCTGGGATACCATTCCGACAGACAAGATTATGCCTGATGGATTGTGCCACAATGTTCTTGGTAACAGAAGCGAATGAGGTTGCCTCTACCCACTTTGTGAAGTAATCAATGGCAATAAGGATGAAGAGATGTCCATTGGAAGCAGTAGGTATAATCTCTCCAATCATGTCAATACCCCACATCACGAACGACTAAGGATTAGTCAAGACATTTAAAGGAAACGGAGGCACATGCACTTTGTCAGCATAAATTTGACATTTGTGACAAGTCCAGGAGTGATGATGATAGTCTGTTTCCATAGTGGACCAATAGTAACTTGCCCTCAAAATCTTCTTAGCCATTGTATACCCGCTAGAATGAGTGCCAAAGATACCTTCATGCATATCCTCCATGATCTTCTCAGCTTCTCTCTTGTCCATACACCAAACTAAAGTGGAATCATGGTTACGTTTGTAGAGAATTCTATTACTGAGGAAGAACTTGGCAGAGAATATTCTTAGAAATTTTTTGTCATTTATAGATGCTCCCTCATGGTATTCTTGGGCCTCGAGATACCTGTTCACCTCGTGGAACCAAAGCATTTCCTCTACTCTCTCAGTATCAATCTCATAATAGTATGTCGGTTCATATAATCTTTCGATAGTGATCTGAGGGGCTTCGTTATCCCATATGACCTTAAACATGGATGACATGGTAGCTAGCGCGTTCTCTAACTGATTTTCTTCTCCTGGAACATGTACAAAGGTAATCTCTTCAAAATATGGGATCAATGTTAATATATGCCCTCGGTAAGGGATGAGATTAGGATACTTCGTGTCTCGTTCTCCCTTAACTTGGATGATCACCAAGGCTGAATCTCTGTATACTTGTAAGCACTTGATCCTTATAACAATAGAATCCTTGATACCCATAATGCATGCTTCACACTCGGCCATATTGTTGGTGCAGTTAGAACATAGTCTGGCAGTGAAGGGTGTATGGAAGCCTTCGGGAGAGATGATCATAGCACCAATGCCATTGTCGAGCATGTTGTAAGCTCCGTCAAAGACCATAGTCCATCGGGATCCTTTTTTAGGTCCTTCATCCGGTCCAGATTCTTCACGGTTATTTACTAACATAATGTTCTCATCAGGGAACTCGAAATTCATTGATTGGTAGTCGTCTACGGCCTGATGAGCCAAATGATCAGCTAGTACACTTCCCTTGATTTCCTTTTAGGTAGTGTATTAAATATCATATACGGTCATGATCATTTTACATCTTGCTATTCTTCCTGAGAGAGCGGGCTTCTCGAATATGTATTTGATAGGATCCATTTTAGATATCAATAAGGTGGTGTGAGTCAACATATATTGTCTTAGTCGGGGAGAAGTCCATGCCAAAGTGCAACAAGTTTTCTCGAGCAGTGAGTATCTTGTTTCACAGTCGATAAAAAATTTTCTAAGGTAATATATTGCACGCTCTTTTCGCCAGACTCGTCATGTTGTCCCAACACACACCCCAACACACCCCATTGAATTTTCTAAAACTGTTAAGTACATGATCAGAGGCCTTCCTTCAACTGGTGGCATTAAAATTTGAGGTTCTTGAATATATTCTTTTATTCTTTCAAAGGCCATCTAACAATCGTCATTCCACTTCACTACTTGATCTTTCTTCAGTAATTTGAAGATTGGTTCACAAGTAGCGGTTAGGTGGGAAATGAATATGGCAATGTAGTTTAGACGTACCAAGAACTCTCTAACCTCCTTCTCGGTGCAGGGAGTTGGAATATCTTGAATAGCTTTAACCTTTATAGGATCTACCTTAATACCTTTTCCACTGACAACGAAACCTAGGAGTTTACTAGATCTTACTCCAAAGGTGAATTTGTTTGGGTTCAGTCTTAACTTGTACTACTTCAGCCTTTCGAACAGTTTTTGCAAGTGGTTTAGGTGCTCTTCTTCAGTCTGAGACCTGGCTATCATATCGTCAACATAGACCTTTATCTCGTGATGGATCATATCATGGAATAATGCTACCATAGCACCCCGATAGGTTGCCCCGACGTTTTTCAACCCAAATGGCATAACCTTGTAGCAGAAAGTGCCCCACTGTGTAATGAAAGTAGTCTTCTCCATGTCTTCAGGTTCCATTTTGATCTGATTATAACCGGAGAGACTGTCCATGAAGGAGAAAATCTTGTGTTGTGCGGTGTTTTCAACCAGAACATCAATATGGGGAAGCGAAAAGTCATCTTTGGGGCTCGCCCTATTCAAATATATGTAACCCACACACATACGTACTTTACCGTCCTTCTTAGGTACCGGTACCACGTTCGCAACCCATTGTGGATAAGAAGTAATAGCTAAGAATCCGGTATTGAACTGTTTCATGACTTCAGCCTTGATCTTTTCTGACATCTCAGGATGCATACGACGAACCTTTTGCTTCACTGAGGGCAGCCTTCTTTTGTTGGTAGACGATGAACCACAATATCAGTATCAAACCCTGTCATGTCTTCATATGACCTGGAAAAGATCTCAACATAGTCACATAACATCTGGACTAACCATTCTTTGACACCATTTTCCAAGTTGACACCTATCTTGACTTCCTTTTTATTCTCCTCGGTACCCAAGTTTACGGTTCTCCTCGGTACCCAAGTTTACGGCCTCGACCGGCTCTTCATGAGGTTGTATTGCTCTTTCCTCTTGTTGTAATAGTCTAGCAAGTTCTCCCGGTTCTTCAAAATCTTCCTCATCTTCTTTCTCGACTCGGTAGATCATATTTTCAAAGTCATAACTGGCAATAGAAGAACTGTTATCAATGGGATCCAGGGTGGATGTGGATCTGTAATTTGATATGTGGGTGTGTGTAAGAGCGCATAGCTATTTCGACAAAATAAAGTAAAATGAAAGACAGAGAGCATAAAATTTGAATGCAAAACATCCAATGATTTATTAATGAGATGTGAAAATGAAGTGTGATAACCCTCACAAATAGACCGTTGTGCTCGGGTAAGACACAAGGTTTTTAGAGTTTAAATTATTCAAAAATTACATATCCTCAAAAATAAAAAAATAATTACTCCTCGATAAAATAGATAGGCACAAAGTCCCTAGCCGTCCAATTATTGAGTCCACCATTAATAGTAGGGAAGATCCAATTTTCCAGGTCACAGTCACTGTCAGTATCTTCCACAGCATTGACTCTATGGTTGCTGATACGTAGTGGTGGTCCTCTGGCGCGAGCACGACGAACAACCTTTTGAGCTTCTGAAGTGAAACCCAAACCAAATTTTTTTAGACTTATAGGGGATGTCAAAGAGTTGGCCCCAAATAGTACACCCACATTCTTCAATCACAGCCTTGGCGTCTTTTAGAGAAGCCATTTTTAGAGGAGGCGTGGTAATCTTCGGAACAACAGTAGTAGTCTTAGTAACAACGATCGTCTGAGGAACCTCTTCAAAATTTTGACAGGGGATTTCAATGAATTTTCCGTCCATCTCGACATATCTGAAAGAACTTTGATGGCTTACCATATATTCTTCTTCACCATAGACTGTAATAATCTTTCCATTGACATGATATTTCAGCATCTGATGTAAAGTTGAGGTGACAGCGTCGGCCCCATGAATCCAAGGGCGTCCCAGTAAGCAGGACTAAGACAGGAGGATGTCCATCACACGAAAGTCTGTGAACCAACTTTGATCGATATGTCCACCTCCCCATGTACCATTCTTTTGGATCCATCAAAAGCCCTCACCACAATATTGTTGGGTTTCAATGTAAGTCCTTCATAATCCAATCTGTCTAAGGCACCCTTGGGTAGAACATTCAGAGACGAACCTGTATCAACTAATATGTAAGCCAAAGTAGTGCCCCTGCACTCAATAGAGACATGCAGGGCATCATTATGTTTTCTTCCCTTAGGAGTTAAGTCAGCATCGGAGAATCCCAATCCATTATCAGCAGTCAGACTGGCAACACAGTTCTCAAGTTGGTCAGTAGAAGTCTCTTGTGGCACGTGAGCAGCCTTCATAAACTTCACCAAGGCCTTAGCATGGGCCTCAGAGCACAACAACAAATCTAGCATTAAAATCTTTGAGGGGGTCTGCCCCAATTGTTCCACAACATTGTAATCACTTTTCCGTATGATCTTCAAAATTTCCTCCATTTCTTGCTTGGAGGCCTCAGGAATGGCTTCTTTAGGTTCCTTCGTCCAGGCAAGCTCGCTCAATACTTCTTTGCCCCGAGCCTTAGTTGACTCAACAGTAGGAATAACAACAGGAGTAGCAACAGTCTTTGGAGAGATTTCAGGAGAGAAAATCCTTCCGCTTCTGGTAACCTTATTGGTCCCAACAATATTGTCAATGTTAGAATCAGTATCTTCAGTAATTTCCTTCTTGATAGCCAATAGGTCTTGCTTGACACCACGGTAATGAAGTCAGCTCCATAATTCCAAGGAACAACCTTATCAAAGGAATATGGTATTGGTCCTGGAGAGGTAATGACCAAGGGAGCGATTTTAGGAGTGATGGTAATTCTCACAGGACCTTTAGAGGAGATCCTTACAGGATTACTAGATATGGTAATAATTTATACATCTTCACACAAACTTTTTGCTGAGGGAACCTTTTCAAAGAGGATATCTTGGTCGTCTATCAGACGCTGAATACCTATCTTCAACAACAAACAACCATTAGGCAAGGATGCACAAAGGTGACACTCTTTATCACAACCTGAAAATAAACCAGCTCGTAATAGATTCTTCTTAACAACTGGAAGAGGAGTAGTCAATTCACCCACAAAAGAAATAAACAGAACATCATCAACAACATTGATACCCTTATCATGCTTGGGCAATGGTGCAGTTATTATATTAGGGGTCTCAAGAGGGTCAAATTCAATCTCATTTGCATCAATAAGGTCATGAACTTTATTCTTCAGAGTCCAATAATCATTTGTATCATGCCCCGGACTGTTAGAGTGGTAAGCACAACGTGCATTTGGATTGTAACAGGGAGAGGAAGTGTTTGAGTTTTAGGGAGGATCCTTCATAGTGACCAAGTCAGCCTTCACCAAATGTTGCAATGCCTGAGACAAAGGCATATTGATTCTAGTGAATTTTCTTCTAGGCGCATCTTGTCTGCACTGATTATTTTATCGTTGAGCTGGAGCAGGTTTGGAGATCATTACAGCTTCTATCGTTAGACGGCGTTCAAATTTACCATGATTTCTTTGACCATAGGCAGCACAGACCCCCCTCTTTCCACTGAACGACTTCTTCGCAGTACTTGAAGATGCAGCCCCTTGGATTTTACCACTCTTGATACTAGCTTCCACTTGTTCTTCTGTCAATATCAGCTCGGTGAATCCGTTTGAAGAACTTTCAATTAAATGGTTGAAAAATGGGTCTGTCAGAGTACCCAAGAATATATCCACCAACTCCCTATCAAACAGGGGAGGCTGGACTCTTCCTGCAAGATCCCTCCACTTTTGGGCATAATCTTTGAAACCCTCACTGGAACCTATAGACATGTTTTGAAGTTGCGTGCGGGAGGACTGACTTAGGTGTTTTGTGTTTTATCGCAATTGTTGCAGATAGCAAGGGTTGCCACCGACTTTTCTTTTATTCAATAAAGGAAAGGGTGAAAAGAACAAGAAAGACCTTTGAGAATTTTTCTTGAGTTCGGGGGGTAAGTTATGAAAAGGGAAGGTGTTAGCATCCTTTTCATCCGTATTTATCTACGGGCTCTTAGTTGCTTGATCACTTTAAAAATGCTTTATTTGAAATGTGTTTGTGATTGGTGCAAGTTTGAAAATATTTTGAAAACTCCTTTGTTTCAGAAAACTTTGTAATGATTCTCGTCTTTTTAAGAATGTATACAAAGTATTGGTTTTGAAAATAGTTTAAAGAGATGCTTGTTTTTTTGAAGATGTTTTTGAAACTGTAAGTGTGGAAACGGTTTTAGTTTGTGAGCAAGCAATTACGAGCGTCCTACCTACTCAAAAGGTCTTTGTTCTTTTCCTCCTTTTTAGATGTTGCTATCTTACCATTGATTGGTAAGAAGCCCCATCATTGGGTGTGAAGGGACGGGTGCGGGTCAATCGTATAGTCATAGAAGGCAACTTATGAGATGCTTTAGCAATTTTCGTAAGGGACTAGATCGTTTACCAAAGGCAACATCGAGGGACATCGAGGGACTATGATCTTTTTATCGAAGGGTCTTTGCTAAAGCTTCCCGCATTCGAGAGACATGACTATTTTTTTAGGCAACAAGCGAGGTTACCGTAGAGGTGCTTGTGTGAATTGTGTTTTGATTGCATGCATTTTTTGTCTTTGAGATCAGGGTTTTCTAATGGTTAATTTTATTTCTTATCATACACGCCTAATTACTATACAGTATAAAGAAAAACAGTAAATTGTGGAAATTAAAATTCTATGCTATTACAGAGCTTTCGGGGATGGGGGTACAAATTTACAAATGGGGATGGATCGAATCGTCAATGCGATTAAAAAATCTAAATAAGCAATCAATACAACCAAATCAAAATGACCAATTAACTAAAACTACAACAATCTATGAAATAAAATTTAATTAACAAAGTAAAAATATGGAAATAAAATTCTTGTTATTTTTTTTGTGAGAAATTTTAAAGAGAAAAATAAAAACCTATTCTAGAGGGGAAAATAATTGATTATAAAGAAATTAAATCGAATATATATATATATATATATATATATATATATATATATATATATATATATATATATATATATATATATATATATATATATATATATATATATATATATATATATATATATATATATATATATATATATATATATATATATATATATATATATATATATATATATATATATATATATATATATATATATATATATATATATATATATATATATATATATATATATATATATATATATATATATATATATATATATATATATATATATATATATATATATATATATATATATATATATATATATATATATATATATATATATATATATTGGTATATTTTTTTTATTATAAAGAATTTAAACAAAATAAAACAATTTAAGACTAAATAAAAAGTTAATTAGTAAAGATAATCACAAAAATCCCTAACTAAACTAATTAAGAAAATAAACTAAATAATTTGAGGTTATATTTTTTAGAATTTTAAAGTAAAGATTAACAAAATTAAGTCTAAACTAAATAAAGTTATAAAAAAAATTCTAAACTAACTTAAATTTCTAGGTTACTAAATTAATTCTAAAAAAAAAAGAAAAAACTAATTAAAAATTCTAAAATTTACTAGATTAATTCTAAAACTAAGCTAAAATTCTAAAATTACTAAGTTAGTTAAAACTAAACTAAAAAAACTCTAATTATTACTAACTAAAATAAAAATAAGCCAAAACAAATAAAGAAAATAAAGGAAAACAATTAGCAAACTTAATATTATCAACTAAAAATCAAAATAACAAACATAATAAAAATAAAGTAACTAAATAGGAAAAATATGAAAAGCAGAATCTAGGGGTGTATGGTGTTTTTTTTAATGGACTTTAGAGATTAGAGCCCAAGAAGTTTTTTTTTTATTACCAAAAAGAAGAAACTAAAAATCAAAAAAAGAGGAAAATATCTCAAGGGGTCTCGAACTCGGGACCTTTCCTCCAACCCATCACACCTTAACCACCACACCACCTATTTCATTCATTACTACTAGTACTTCCATTAATATAAAAGATGAAGTTTCAGAAATGGATTGGGCCAAACAAAACAAAGCCCAACCCGGTTTGTGTTAAAGGAAAAGCAAAAAAAAAAAAAATGAAAACCCTAGAGAGTGAAAGAGGCGCTGCGGATTGCTATGGCTGGGAAGAGGAAAAGTTTATGTTATTATGTTATCTTAATTAATATCCTTATTCCCAGTAATTAAAACAAATAAACTACTCCTTTCTCTTTCTAAACATCACACTCCACTTCTTTTCTCTGCTCTTACGCTATCTCTCTCTATTTTCTCATTTGCTACATGATATCTCTATGTTCTTACATTATCTCTCTCTCTCTCTCTCTCTCTCTCTCTCTCTCTCTCTCTCTCTCTCTCTCTCTCTCTCTCTCTGTGTGTGTGTGTGTGTGTGTGTGTGTGTGTGTGTGTGTGTGTTCTTATGCTATCTCTCTTTCTGTTCTTACGCTATCCCTCTCTCTATTCTACATTTGCTACAACATCAAAGATCGGTTTGTTCTCTCTTTTAACAACATGACCCATATTTCTCTCGAATCTGCTCCCAACGAGAACAACAACAACAATCTTATTTTCTGTATTCAGGTTTGTTAGATTTCTTTTAAGATTCAATCTTTAGATTATAAAAAATTAATGCATACAAATATAGATTTAATATATATGGTTTTGATAAATGTAGAGAAGCAATGAAGATTTACCGATCTGGATCTGCTTCTGAAAATATTGTGCTTGATTTTGTTGTTTCGTGTGAATGGAAAATAGAGTGTCTGAGTTGGCTGTCGTGGATTTGAATGTGTATGAAGTTAAGGGTTTGGATTTATGGTAGCCGATATTCGGTGTGGGAATGTGGGGCAATGAAGCATTATCAGGCTGAGGTGAATATGATTTTTGACAGGGAAGTACTTTTTGAAATTTGTATCTGGCTTTTTGATTTCTTTATTCTGGTTTCTAAAGGGTTTTTTCTCAAAGAAAATGATGAATAGAAAAATAGGTTTTTTTTATGCCTGGCCTTAATGTCTTTTTTAACAGAAAAAATCCTCTACTGGTTTTATGGATGTTGGATGCTTTTATATTGAATGAGAGCAAAGCTTTTGGGGGAAAAAGATGAGTTTGAACACTTGTGTTATGCTGCCTTATAAATTTTAGATGCAGCTATTATATTGCATATTTTGATGTAATTTCTGGCTGGCTTATTGACTAGTTTTAATGCAGACTTTTGGACTGTTTTGGACAGTATATGCAGGGCTGCAATGCAGTTTTTCTGGGCAGTAATACAGTCTATTTTTTTTACAGTATTTTTTTTCTTGTGCTTCTCTTTACAGCAATACAGGCTGTTTTTTTTTTGTTGATAAGGACCTTGTTGTTTGGACTGTCTTATTTGTGAACCAAGATATATTTTTTGTGATTTGCAATGAAGACGTTTTTTTTGGGCCATTGATATGAAACTAATTGGCAAAGATAAATGAGGCCTTTGTTGGGCTTTGGCATATGATGAATTTCCTAAACCGTGAATTAATTATTTCGAGCAATCCCTAATGATGAGGAAAAAAAACTTCTTTGAAAATTTCTATTCTTGTTCCAACATGAATTTTTGCTAACTAATTCTCTCTTCTTGTTTACATGTACGGGCAAATTGGATGATAGGGAGAATTGATGAAGAGTGACTTGAAATGTTTGAAGAAGACTTGATGATGAAGAAATTCCTTTGTAGTTTAGTACATTGTAGGAATTTTGTAATATTGTGAATTTGTGATTTGAATTTTGAGGTTTAGCAACTTGTAAAGTGTATACCAATTCACTTGTGATTTTAAATAATGAATTACAATTCACTTGTAAATTTAAACAATGAATCTTTGTTGTAATCATTCTTGAATCATCTTGAATTGTAAGGTAAGTAAGACAAAAAAGATCTTGCAACTTTGTTCTTGCAATTTTTAAGAAATAAATGAAATTTATCTCAATGGATTTTGTTCTTGCACTTATTGAAATAATCCTCTAGGAATTAGGGTGCATTTTGCTCAAAATTCCAAATTCATAAATCTTCTTGAATCGATATTGAAATTTTATTGACGAACTTGGATACTTGATTTTATGGCATTGGGTACTAGAAATAAAAATTCACAACATGGAATCCATTCTTGACTCAAATTCAAGTAATCCTGCACTTTCACACTTGTACTTTAATTCAGATAATAAAATGGCGCTTTGAGAAATCTCGTCATGATATAAATGGAAATTAGAGGTTGAGAATTTTTTTCAAATCAAAACATGACCCGTAATTTTTGAATAAATTCCATAGCATTCAAAGCATAATTTGACTCTGATCTTTAAGGAAATTTGTAAATGACATATCTTTGAAGCATTCGAATTTCTGATAATGTTTCGCACGTAATCGGCTCTTGACTTGTAAAGAGAGGTTGGAGATGACGTCAAGGGGAGTCATACGCAAAAAAATCACTCAAAATATTGAATAATAAATAATTTAAAACTGTTTGTATTTGATCTTGAAAAGGTCGACTTTTGATCAATGCAGTTGATTTTCAGTCATCTGAACTATCGACTGAGCAAACTTGCAATGTGAGGTTTGAAACTTGGCACGAACATCCTTGAGAATACATGAAGAACCACGAAGACCATTTGAAATCTTGGAAACTCAATTTTCTTTGAGAAATACCAAACCCTAGTTGGTGACTCAATACCTAGGAAGAGAATCTGTCTGATCAAACCCTAAGCCATTTTGAGTATTTGAGAAACCCCAGGATAAAATCTTGAATGAAAAATAGGAAGGAAAATTTTGGGGTATAACACTTGGTCATGCAGGTTTTTACAGGCGTTTCATCAAGGATTTCAGCAAGATAGCTCTTTCGCTGTCAAACTTGTTGAAGAATGGCGTCACTTACAACTTTGATGACAAATGCAAACAAGTGTTTGACTTCTTGAAGAAAGCATTAACGTCCACTCCCATCATCCATCCCCCTGACTGGACCCTCCCTTTTGAGATTATGTGTGATGCTTCTAATTATGTTGTTGGGGTTTTCCTTGCACAAAGAGTTTGTTAATTCTCTATTTTTAGGATTGGCATTAATTTCTTGTAAAACAAATAAAGCATCAATATGATAGGTAGTATGTATAAATATAACTTGCTAATTGGAACAGGTTGAGAAAGAAGTCATATCCTATGTTGGAACATGTTAAGTTGAAGAAGTTTCAACATCTGGAACAACATGTCGAAGAAGATGTCCTATGAAGCAGCACACGACATCGCGCCCGAGCTGAAGTGATTCTATTAAATTTGTTATGATTTAACAAGTGTAGAATATTCAGGGAATATTATGCGATCCTATATGATGCTGAATTCAAGGTCAATATAATTAAGTCAAAAGATTTTAAGAATATACAATTTATAAATATGAAGATTATTTAGGAAACTAATGATTGAAGACCTTGTTTATAGTAGAAGTTTTTGCTGGTTCATAATAGTTGATTTGATGTTATTGAAAGCCCAAGTCCAGTTGGGAATAAGTTATAAATAGAAGGGTTTGTAACCTAATTTAGCATGAGTTCAAGATGTAAAAGTCTAGGGCTTTGACAAGGTGAACCACCCGAGTTATGGGATGATCATCATGTTCTCACTCAGAAACCTCTAGGTAATGAGTTGAGTATTGTTCTTGGAGGAATCTTGTAAGCAACTCCAAGTTGGTGTTCTCAGTCAAGAGTCTTGGCTGAGTTTAGAGGAAAGTGTCTCTTCCTGTATGTCATAGAAGTGAGTCTTCTCATCATGGAAGTGTGTCTTCTTGTTTTCTAAGTGTCTTCGAATTGTCTAATCGTTGCCTGTGATTGAAGAGGGATTGGGGAGGGCCTCATATCTAGATGAGTCTTATATAGAAATATAGTGAGGGTAGTTATTAAGTGATAAGTTGTAAACAGGGGAGTTTATCTTTGAATTGATACTACTAGTAGTGGATTTGTCCCTGGCTTGGTATACTCCCAGAGTAGATAGTTAGACAAAACTGGATAAACAATTATGTGTGTTTTTATGCTTTTCAGTACTGGTTTTAACGTTTATACCTTAACTATGTTGTTTCTGCCAGACCATATGTCTCGACATCCTCTTAGGACATCTTGATTTTATCTTACCAGAATTTCAGAGTTGACAAGGTTGCCCATGTTATTTATTATGCTTCTAGGACTTTAGATTCTGCACACTCAAATTACACCACCACTGAAAAAGAACTTCTACCCATTGTGTTTTCTCTTGATAAATTCAGATCATATTTTCTAGGTTCCAAGCTTGTTGTTTTTAATGACCATACAACTTTAAAGTACTTGTTAAAGAAGCCAGAAGCAAAACTGAGATCGATTCGGTGGATGTTGTTGCTCCAAGAGTTTAATGTAGAGATTAAAGACAAAAATGGAGTTGAGAACTTAGTGGCTGATCACTTGAGCAAGATGGAGATGGATGAAGATCCTTTTCCCATTCAGGATAACTTTCCTGATGAGTATTTTTTACTTTTGCATGGGATTACTCCTTGGTTTGTTAATTTTGTTAATATTGTTAATTATCATGTTGCTGGTGTTTTTCCTACAGGTGCATCTAGGTCACAAATTCACAAACTCAAGAGTGATGCTAAATATTATGTTTGGGATGATCCATATCTTTGGAATTTTGGTAGTTATCAGGTAATTAAGAGATGTGCTCCCAACTATGAGATCGAATCTATTTTGAATTTTTCTCATGCATCTTAAGTAGAGGACACTTTGGTCCTCAAAGGACTACAAGAAAAGTCTTAGACTTAAGTTTCTATTGGCCCACTTTTTTTAAATATGCTTATGAGACTTATCGCACTTGTAAAGAGTGCAATATATCAGGTACTGCCATCACTCGTAAGAGTGAAATGCCTTAGCAACCTATGCTTTTCTGTGAGGTATTTGATGTATCGGGAATCGATTTCACGGGTCCTTTTCCTATATCATTTGATTTTCTCTATATTTTGCTTGCTATTGATTATGTTTCAAAGTGGGTTGGAGTTATTCCTACTAGGACTAATGATTCTATAGTTGTTGCCGAATTTGTCAGGTCAATATTCTTTTGCAGGTTTGGAATTCCCCGAGCTATCATAAGTGACCAAGGCACTCATTTTTGTAACCGCACCATGGAAGCTTTTGCTCCGGAAGTATGGAGTTATGAATAGAGTCTCCACTGCATATCACCCACAAACTAATGGGCAAGCTGAGATCTCAAACAGGTAGATCAAACAGGTTTTAGAGAAAATGGTGTTTGTTGGTTAAGTGTGTTGCTTAATTTTAAGAGATGAGACATCATCATCTTATCCGAGTGGAAAACATACTTACTATCCACAATTATGAGAAAGGATAATTTGTGTCATCTCAAAGTGGAGGATATGACCTGGATTTTAAAATCAACAAAGTCTCGCTCAACACCCAAGTGGAAAATATCTCGCTTCATTACATATTGTAAAAGTATAGTAGCTCGCGTCACTACAAGGATTAACAAGAGTCTAATCTTTTTTGAGAAAATTTTAAAGTATAAAGCCAAAGTGGAAAAATAGTTTGAATGAGATTGATTAACTTTTAGGCTTCTCACAAAAATGTCAAAGTATGATTAAGTTGGTTAAAATTTGATTAAGAAAATATTTTTGAAAATACATGGACATAAGTTTAAGTTTATTTTGAAAGCGGTTCAAGTTTAAAAACAAGAAGAGTTTTCAAACGAGGGAGAATATTTTTGAAATTAAAGAAAGTGGGAGGAGATGAAGGGGCTACCCTAAAGCGTAAGGTAAGAGCTAGAGAAGAGAATCGTCTAACCAACAAGAAGCCAACACTTACCACAATGAGTCAATGTAGAATTCCCATCCTTTAGATTGAAACCAACAAGTAAATATAATGAACCTCTTAAGAAAACCAAGCTTCAAATGCATTAGGTCTTTCACAAAAATTGGGTAGAGTAACAATTGTATACATATGAACTCCCAATTACAGACAAAGCATATAATCAGAATAACTTGCACAGAAAGAAAACAAACAAACCAATGTATTGGGGTAAACCCCAAGAATTCCAGACAAAATAACAGTTGAAGTCACAACGTCTCAAGGTAGTTCAAGGTCTCTAATCCTAAGTCCAAGAAGTCCACAACTCCAAAATGCCAAGGATAGTAACCAAATAGTCCAAGTAACATTAAAGTTTTTTATGGTTCAAGTTGATTATTAAGTATCTTCAAAAAGAAATGAAAATCTCAAGGGAGTAAAATAAAAATGACATAAAAGTAAATGCTCAAGTGAGAAAATATGAAAATAACATGAAATATAAATGCTAAAATAAATGTGCTTAAAGTAAAGAGCATAAAGTAAAGGCATAAAATAAAGTTAATTGTTAGAAATTAGAGGTTAGTTGAATGGCCATCTTGAAACTTGAATTTGAAACTCATTAGAGGATTGATAAAACCAAAGCCTCTAAACAATATGTTTCATTTACTTTTTGTCAAGTACATCATTCATTTCAAAATCTCAAGGCAACAATAAATGATCAATGAAGTGATTCACTTTGACCAAAGCTTATGAAGATTCATTAGAGGATTGATAAGACCAAAGCCTCCTAAAAATGAATCACAAGATTATTGAATCAAAGGTTTCAAATTAACATACTTGGGCTTGCAAACATAGGTTTGGGCCATGAATGATCATTTCTCGAATCGGGACAAAATTTAGCGCTATGTTAAGCAATCATAAGTGGACTTATATAGAAGTCGCACCTATTTTGAGGTCGTTCAATAGCAATCTATGTACCATATGTTCAGAGAAATGATATGTAAATCATTCTCCAACAACATGTAGTACAAGTAAGAAGGGGGATAAGATGAAGAGGGAGGGGATAAGAATTAAACCACAATTGAACCAAAAATTTAATCAAACTATCATTAAAATCATTCATCCATTTTGGTGGAGTTAAACTCAACACCCAAGATCCAATGATGTTAATGAAGCTCATGATTAAAATCTCATAGTTCAAGATTAGTCAGAATATATACAAAAATAAAATTATATTTAAAAATAAAGAAAAAGAATTTTAAAATGGTTTTAAATGAAAATAAAAGCGGAAAATAGCAACTATATTCAAAACATCCAAGAAAAATTAAATGAGACCATAGAAAAATCAGAAATGAGCTCAAATATTTTTATAAATTTTTTAAAGTCATAAACTACTTTTAAAATTAAAAGAAATAGGCAAAATAAACCAAAATTTGTGAAAAATAGTAAAGTAAAAAATAAAAATAAAATGGGGTCACCAATATTTGTCGAGAGGTCATTGGATCCTTTCATATTTTTTTCCAGAATTTAAAAATTAAGAAAAGTATTTTTAAACATTTAAAACAACTCAATTAAAGTGAAAAAATATAAAAAATATCAAAACACAAAATCAAATTGTGAAACAATAATAATCAAAAAGAGAAAAATCAAAAGTATTTTTAAGAATTTTTTTAGATTTTTTTGAAATCAAAATGATTTTTTTATAAATTTTTGAAGTTTAAAACAAATAAAATATAAAATCAGAAAATAAAATAAAAACTAAAAAGATATAGACCATTGGATAAGAGTCAAAACGCGTTAGTAAGCTAATTCAATGGATCAGACGTCTTATACATATCATGGTCCTCAGGAAATAACACACGTGATTAATTATTAAACGAATTTGAATAAAATACGTGGCAATTTGCCATTGGTTAAAGACAGAGACGTAGGTCGTCTTCAACCTCCGTCCAAGCAAATTACAAGTTCATGAAATAGAAAAAATATAGCTCGAGACTGGTACCATTCGCTTCATCTCTTCAAGACGGTTCCAATGGTACCCTCGTGAAAAATTTATGTAAGGTGTAGCTCAGTCGTTTTGGAAGGAAAGGCTTGAAAAGGGATTTGAAAATTCATGGCCAAAACTCACTTCCAGTTGAAAAAAAATGTTGCGACTAGAATCAGAATGATGAGAGCTTCATTATAGTACCAAAGTTTGATAGAATTGGTGAAAGAATCTACCTATTGAAGTTCAAATTCAGAGCTCTGAAACTTGACTTGGCTAGCACGATTTAGGAAGTCTTAGAGCTTAGTTCTTCTTCTGTTAGCTTTAGTGAAGTTCAAGGATGAAGAATTGACAAAGAAAATAGATTGAGGAAAGTTGTAAAACCAAATTCGAAGTTGCAGAAAAGGGGGTTCAAGACTAACATTGGAAGGGTGGTCCTGGCTATCTAAGCTTGCCAAAATGAGTGGGATAGAGCATGTATTTATAGGAGAAATGAATAGAATCAAGAGGATGGGTGAATGATGCAATTTGGAGGGAAATCGTGCGCACCTGTTTTCATGAAATAAGTGTGATCACATGTGCATCGAAACTCATCCAAATGATGCGTTTTGACACTCTAAATCATCCACACGCTTATGTTAATCATGTTTAAGTAGAAACCACACACAAATTTGGTGATTAGAAATCAAATTATGGAAATTGCACTCTGACTGTTTGAGAAACTTTAGTTCCAAGGTACCATTTTGAAATCATGGCGTGCACAATTTAGAGAACCTTAGGACTTGATTCTTGATGCATTGGAAAGATAAGATCACAAAATTTATAATGTACAAAGAATGGAATCAAATGGATGTTTGAGCTGAAAGTTGTGATGAGTCAAAGTTGAGAAAAAGATGTTGATATTTTGTACTTAGAAAAATTCTAAGTTTTTCTTCAAAAAGGACCTATAATGTCTTGCATCCAAACATGGACTTCCATTTAGAATTTTCTCTTGACCAAAAAAGATGGCATGAAGTAAATCTCTTTAATGAAATTTTGAGACTTGAACCATTTAAAATATCCAAAAAATGAGAAAGTTATGACTTGGTAACATTGGTGAAAATTCATGAGATGACCTATAATCTTTTGAGTTCTTAAGACATCTTCCATCCATTTTCAAGCTTTGAATATAAAAGGAGGGTTGAAGTTCACACCCTTAAGATCATTGCTGAAAAGGAATGGACTCAAGGAGATAAAAATTGACTAAGTTATGATCTTTTTAAGTCACATAAGGGAATTTGATGGCCTATCTAGAGGACTTGTAATATTTCCCAATAATTAGGCATCTTCCACATGAAATTTCCTTGAAACTTTTGAATTGATTTATTGGTAACCCTTTAAAGAGGAGCATGTCTTTGGAATCACTCAAAAATACCAAAATATGAGCAAGATATAGCCTTTAGAAGTTCAAAACTCTAGCTCCTAGAGCAACAAAATGCCTTAGAAATCCTTTTCAAATTTGACAAACTTTCTTGTACAAATACCTTTATCATGTAAATGGAGGTTATTAATGATGATAATGATAAACCATGGCAACCATAACCACTTCCAAATATTGATAATTGATGGAATTATGAACTTGTGATCAAGAAATCAAGGACTTGTCCAATTAGGTCAAACCTCTTCAATCAACTTTTGTATCCTTTGACTTTCTTTGACAAATTGAGGCATGACGAATCATAGTAGACCTTGTCATGATGTCACTTCAAATAATATCCAATGATGAAGCTTGAACCTCAATGAAATCTTGTTGAAGAAGGCATGGAAATAAATTCATGAACCTATAAATCAACCTGATGGAATGTGTTGTGCTTCCACCTATAGCATCATCAACTAGAGCAAACATTCATAGTATTCATTAGTTAAAATTTAATTTAAAAAAAACATAGATGATCACAACATAAAAGTCAATATGCTTGGTGATTCCTCATGAGAAAACTTAAAGATATGGAGAAGAACCAAATCCTAGTGTGATCTTGTTGTAATTGAGTTGATATGAGATGATAGAGGGATATTAGGATAAAAAATTGGGGTACAACAATTGCCCTTATTTAAGTGCCTTCTATCCGGATATATGAAGGTTAAAATCTTCGTGTCGACGCGATTGAAGATACTTAAATATAAAACAAGTCCTAATTTTGGCCCTAAGATGCCATGCAATGTTTGTGGTTATGCATGCAAATAAATAGATCCAAGGGTGATACAATACACCACTGGGGATATAGAAAATAAAATATAAAAATAAGATTAGACCAGCAAAATAAATCACTGGTAAACAAAAGATTCGACTCTATTGCGGTAAAGCCCAAGGAGAAGACAGAGTATTATCAACTCAGACATCGAGGAGAGAAAATAAAGGATAAAAGTGATCAACAGATAACCATAAACTATCCACTCTAAGAGAAGATAGCAAAAAAAGGTAATGTCGACCCACTGGGGTGAAAAGAGGTGGTAGGACAATACCAACAAACATCAATATTTGTTCCTGATGAGAAATAAACTCAAAAGGGGATCACATTTCATCCAGATAAAGAACAGAATAGGAAGGCTAAAGCAAAGTTCTTCCACGAAGGGTAACTCGGTGGGGAGACTGAAAGAATATACACTTTCTGCTTAAAGTTAATACTCTATTAGAGAGAGGGTAACATAACTCGGCGAATAGGGTAAAATGCCAATAAAAATATCAATGAATGCAAATGAGTAATGAATTCCAATTCAACTATGCATGATATATGTATGAATGATATCATGTATATGCTAACAAAATAGATATACAACACTGGGGATGACAGGTAAAACCAAATTGGGTAAAGTCAACACTCGGTTAAATCACATCCAAAAGGAAAATTCCATAAGAGAACCATTTGAGGAAACAAATTCCTATTCCACGGATTAACTCCACTGGGAAGAAACACCATCCAAAAGTAATCGAATTAAAATAATAGAATCGGTGTAGATACAGGGACCTAACATCCTCCTCCAGGCTTCACCGGGGAACATTACACAGACATCAAAGGGGGAAAACAAATGTTTCAACATCTACATTTTCATTGGAGATTATAATATTGACTTCATTAGGGCAGATGAAAACCACATCGTCGAGATATCACCCGAGGATCTCATGCTGACTTCATAGGCGAGTATAATACCAAATCATTGAGGGGAGCCCAAAATACATTCTTCAATGCCAAGAGTGATGATTACACAAACTTCCCTGGGAGAAATTATGAAACCACCTGGGGATGACAACTTTCAGAGAGAACAAAGTCTCAGCTTCACTTGGGGATTAAGGAGTCAAACAATACAACAAGAAAAATCAAAATTATAGGGATTTTAAATCAGACCTAACATTCGGCGGGAGAAAACCCAAAAAATTGACAACTACTTCAACGCTTTTTAGAAAAGATACTGCCCTTGCCTAGTTTCCTGGGAAAACAACAATAATTCAATTACCTTAAAAGGGCGACTTTTGACAAATGATTCCACCTCAGCATGCAACGGGAGAAGGGACTTTCGTCATATTAGAGAAGACCTTACTGGGGAATCTGGAATAAAGGCTTCAAACCATGCAAACCTGAAATCGAAATGGACCAAGATTTGACTTGGGAAAATGGGATCACAACCCCAATACCGCGCCTTATGCAAATTGGTATCATCTCCAACTACCTGAGAGAGCATTCCTGGGGAAAACAAACTTCCAAAAATTCTGAGTTTGTCCATCCTTGGGATTACCACTTTTTCTTTTCTTGAGTCACAAAATATAAAGTAAAAAGTAATTTGTAAATTCTTTTCAAAAACAATTTTGTTATTTAATCTTTTTGCTTTAAAAATTACTATCAATAATAAATGGAGTCCTTGTAAGCAGAATAAAATAAGAATTGCAAAGAATTGGATAAAAGATCAAACTTTATTAATAGAATAGTGGTCTGTGAATGGCGAGACTCCGTAGATGATTACAAAATTTGGAAAATGGTAATATACATTAGAAAATATACATTGAAATACAATGACCATTATTCTCTCTAACAACTTTGAATTCCTGAGCAGTGACTTCTGTTGAAGTATGGTGAGAGTCCAAGAAGATTGTTGCTTCAATGATCGAGTCTTGTCTAATGCAGTTACTTGCCAAGAAACCCCTAACTTTTACCTAAGTTTCCCTTGCGGGTTTTCAACCTAGCGGGAAGAATTTATTCTGTTTATGTCTCTAATTTTTGCCTAGGCCGCCCTTTCGGGTTTTCAGCCCACAGAGACGCTCCTTTTTTTCCTAAGCCGCCCTTTTGGGTTTTCGACTTAGCGAGTTGTTCTTTTATTTCTTTAGGCAAAGTATTTCTTGACTGCATCAGCATTCAAAGGACGTGGGAACTCCTTGCCATCCAAAGTTTCAAGAATTAATGCACTGCCAAATAAGGCTTTCTTGACAACATATGGGCCTTCAAAATTGGGAGTCCACTTGCCCCTAGAATCAACGTTGAAAGACATGATCTTCCTTAGCACGAGGTCTCCTTCTCTGAATTCGCGAGGCTTGACCTTCTTATCAAAAGCTTTATTCATTTTCTTATGGTACAACTGACCATGACACAAGGCCGTCATTCTCTTTTCTTCAATAAAATTCAAATGGTCAAACCTGTTTTGGAGCCATTCAGCCTCTGACAATTTGGTTTCCATTATTATACGTAAAGAGGGAATCTCAAACTCGACGGGGAACACTGCTTCCATGCCATACACAAGAGAGAACGGGATTTCCCCTGTTGAAGTGCCGACAGATGTTAGATATCCATGCAAAGCAAATGGGAGCATTTCATGCCAATATTTATAAGTAACAACCATCTTCTGGATGATCTCTTTGATATTCTTATTAGCAGCTTCAACAGCCCCATTCATCTTTGGCCTATAAGGAGATGAATTGTGATGGACAATCTTGAATTCTTCATAGAGTTCTGCCATCATCTTGTTGTTCATATTCTATTTGTTGTCAGTAATAATCCTGCTTGGCACACCATACCAACATATGAGATTGTTCTTGATAAAACGCACTACCACCTGCTTAGTAACATTAGCATATGAAGCTGCTTCCACCCATTTGGTGAAGTAGTCTATTGTTACCAAGATAAAACAGTGTACATTTGACGCCTTGGGTTCAATCATCCCTATCATATTAATACCCCACATAGAGAAAAAGGCCATGGGGAAGAAATAACATTGAGAAGTGTCAGAGGCACATGAATGTTGTCAGCATAAACCTGGCACTTATGGCACTTATTTACAAATTATTAACAGTCAGATTCCATTATCATCCAATAGTAACTTGTCCTAAGCATCTACTTTGCCATTGAATGTCCATTGGCATGAGTACCAAAGGAACCTTCATGGATCTCATGCATTAACATGTCTGCTTCGTGTCTATCCACGCATCTGAGCAAGACCATGTCATAATTTCTTTTGTATAACACACCTTCACTGGGGGGAAATCTACATGTCAACCTTCTCAATGTCTTTTTATCTTTATTTGATGCACCAGTCGGGTATTCTTGGGTCTGGAGAAAATGCTTGATATCATAATACCAAGGTTTCTCATCTTACATTTCCTCTGTTGCAAACACATGAGTCGGTCTATCCAAATGTCGCACTGTGATATGAGGCACATCATTCCAAGTATTTACTTGATACATAGAATCCAGAGTCGCCAAAGCATCATGTTGTACCCCAAACTTTTCCCTCCCATTTTTACTCAAAACATACTCCTAGAGGTCCTCAATTGCTCAAGGTTGACTAAGGATTGACTAGACAAATCCTCCTCTTAAGACAATGAGCCTTAAATTAGAGTTTCATTCCTTATCAAGATGTTTGAATTCCAAGGTTCCTAAATTACTTCCATTTCCCTAATATGTTATAAATATCATCCATGCCAAGTTGCATTCCTTGCACAAGGAGTTTGCTCAGTCAACTGCTCAGATGCCTGAAAATCAACTGTACTAGGTCAAAAGTCAATTGTGGCCCACATACATTCAAACTTCAAGATTTTTGGTCAACTTCAAGATTTTTGGTCAAAATCAACATTTTGAAGTGATATCCATCATTTTATTAAGTTTTTGTCATGATTCATCAAGGAATGCTCCTAATCCATCAAAACTCAAAAGTTGCTAAATTAGGGTTTCTGTAGGAAAAGTCAACCAAACTTTGACCAGGCATAACTTTCTCATACTTTATCAGAAATTTCTCATTCAAGGCTCATTTTGAAGAGAATCCAATTCCCTACAACTCAACTTCAGCCCTCAAGTTCAAGAAATGCACTCATGAAAAGATATAAATTCAGACATTATAGGTCCTTCTAAAAAGTCAACAAAAACACCATTTGGGTCAAAGCTCCTTAAATTAACATGGAAGATCCAATTGAGATGAAACAAAAAGGGTTGTTTAGGGGACATCCTAAGCTTTCTAAAAAGTCTAAGAATACCCTCATAGGGTTAAAATTTAGAGAGATATGCATTGTCAAAGTTGGCCAATTTTTGGAAAAATGCATGAAGTAAATATTGACCAAACTTGGAATTTTTCCAAATGGGCCTATCTTTTCAAGTTTGAAACTCATTCCTAACATGGTCCACGACCTCTAAGCCCACTCATAGATTTTTCTACTATTTATGCTATTTATTTTGATATTTTATTCATTGAAATTCAGAATTAAATAAATAAATAATAGAAATAATGTAAATTTTGATGTGAATCCATTTTGGGCAAGTTTTATGCTGGTTTATGTCAATTGATTTCGTGCAATAACCCTTCAAATATGTCCAGGTTCATCCATATGTGAAAATGGCATGAAATTATCAAATATGGCATTTTTTCAAATTTTGATCATGGTCTTAAAATACAACATTATGAGGGAGATTCTTTCCATGTTTTCTTGTCTCCTCATTCTCCTCTATAAATATAGAGCCATACAAGCCTGAAAGACACGAAATTCCTCTTCAAGAAAGCTCTACAAAATTCTCAAAAATATTGCTAAAAGTGGCAAGAGTTCGCAGCTATATTCCCATGTGCTATTAGTCCAAACAAGTGGGAAAATCACATTTCTGAGACTTCCAGGAGTCTACTCAGGCCTCTTGCCAAGCCAGTCCACACCCAAAACAGCCGCACCAAGTAGCTCCGGTTGGGTAAAAATTCTTAATTACAAACCCTTAATTCTTATGTTGTAAATGGTTTATAAGCGCTCATGCATGTTCATACTAATGTTTAGAATGTTTTAGAACCATTTCTTTTAAGTTTTGATGCAGGAATCTAAAAATGCCAGATCTAAAGTCTCAAAGTCGCGTCCCCGTGGTGTATCCCAAGACGTTATCCACACTGGATCCAGTTTAGAACTGGGCTTTTCCAGTTTGGGCTTTTAATTCTGCTTCTTTTTCACCCCTCATTTTCATTTTTGCAGCGTGGCCCATTTTTCTTTTTTGCATTATTTATTTTCTTTTATTTCAATTATTTTCCTTTTATTAAAAAAATCATAAACATCATAAAATCAAGAAATCACAAAAAAAATGTAGAATTAGTTTTTTCTTCCTTATTTATTAAAATTAATTTTGAAAGTAGATTAGTTTAATTAGGATAATTTGGTTTATTTTCATGATTAAAAATAGATAGAAATTAGATTTAAATTGCAAGTTAATTATTTTTTCTCAAATAAAAATACAAAATTATTAGGTTATTTAGAGTTAATTTCCTTTCATTTTTAACTTAATGTTTTTTCCTAAAAAATAAAAAATAACAAAAAATATTTTCTTTCATTAATTAAGTTTTCTTAGAATTTAAACTTTAATTCCCGTATTTAATTTTTCGCGCGCATTTTCTTCTTTCGCACTGTTATATTCCTGTACATATCAATGTAGCCAAACTATAAAGCATTTTTATTGTTTTCCTTTATATTTCTCCCGGTTTTGGACTTGTAATTAAATCCCTCTCCTCGAAGCCATGTAATAGCGTAGGAATTTATGTTTCCACACTTTATATTTTTGTACATATATTAACTGTTAGATGTATGGCTAATAGGATTGCATGAACAAGATAAAACCAATCGCTAGAAAACTAAACACAAAGACTAATATATGTGAAATCAAATACACTCGCACATATGCACCCCTAGGGTATACCTCACTTGGTTGCCTTCGGTAAACAATCATGAAGTATAGGGAGTCTTAGTGGTTATCCTATAGTCCTAAAAGATCAACAATGACCCATTCGAATGTTGCCTCAGAAAGATCTTTAGGACTCTAGGGTAATTACTAAGGTTTCCAAACCATTGCTTTAGTGATCGTAATTGTCCCTTTCGTCCCTTTCGATTGTCCCTTAAACTCCAACAATGGAGCTACCTACTCCTTAATAGTAGGATAGCGCCATCTGAAGGAAATAAGAAAATGAACAGACTTTTTCGAGTAGGTAGAAACTTTTAGGTACTTGCTCAAAACAACAAATTTTACACATACACTTCCAAACAAACTTTTCAAACTAAAGTTTTCAAAAACATTTTATCACACCCTTGAGGACTTATACAAGGGTTACCATAAAGTGAAACGCTGCACTAAGGCAATTTTAAAACTTTTTCAAACACACAAACACATGAAAGCAATTTTAAGAATGAGCAAGTACCTAAGAGCCCATGGAAAACCATGGATAGAAAAGGTGCTAACACCTTCCCTTTCTAAAATCTACCCCCCTGTTGTACCCCAAAATTTTCCCTCTCATATTTCTCAAAACATTGCAAGAAAAATCTCCAAGTTGCTCAAGTTTGCTCAAGAGTGGGTCAGACAAATCATCTCCTAAGGCAGTCAACCCCAAATTAGGGTTTTGTGTTGCATTAAGATCTTTGAGTCCAAAGGACCTCAAGTGCTCCCCAATGTCCTAATATGTTCTCAAGGTCATCCATGTCAAATTTCAAGCCTTGCAGAGGAAGTTTGGTCAGCCAATTGCTCAAAGGGTCCAAAAATCGACTATGCTAGGGCAAAAGTCAACTGTGACCCAAATACAGTCAAACTTCAAGATTTTTGTCAACATTCTCATTTTGAAGGATATTTCATAATTTTATCAAGGGTTGATCATGATTCACCAAGGATTGCTCAAAATTCATCAAGACTCAAAAGTTGCTAAATTAGGGTTTTGCAGGAAAAGTCAACTCAACTTTGACCAAGCATAACTTTCTCATACTTTATGAGAAATGACCCATCCAAAGCTTATTTTGAATAGGATGCAATTTCCTATAATCCATATTCATACCCCAATATCAGAAAATTCACTCACAAGAAGTTATAAATTTGGACATTATAGGTCATTTTTGAAAGTCAACAAAAACACCTTTTTTCCAAAGCTTATAACTTGAGCATGGAATATCAAAATGCGATGAGACCAAAAGGGTTGGTTAGAGGACATCTCAATCTTTCTAAAAAGTCAAAGAACACTTACAAAAGTTCAAAATTGAAGAAGTTATGCATTGTTGAAGTTGGGCATTTCTGCAAAATTACCAAAAGTCAACTATCCCCAAAACTTCAAATTTTGTCAAATGGGACCATTCTTTTCCACTTGATTTGAACTTGCCACATTGCACACGTGTCCTAGCTTCAGCATTGTGTCCATTTATCAATTTTATTATTTTATTTGATTTTTTATTGAATTATTTCATTTTAAATCAAATTAAATCAAATAAAATCCAAATATTGATTACTTGATCTCTTTTTGGCTATTTCAGGACTGAATCATCATCATCAAGGGTAACAAACTCGTATCAAGCATTCCATGTGCAAAAAGATTGAGTTTTGACAATTTTGGAAGGTTTAGTAATGGTGGATCAAATCAAATCTCATGGCATTGATGTGGAAAGATGCAAAGCACAAATGTTAACCTAATGCATTGCATATTACATAAGGAAGCTAGAGGGCACGAAAACGAGGCTAGAGGCTGCAGAAAGGAGAAAAAGAAAAACTTGCAAAATTCACAAAAAAGTGTGAAACCAAAATCCTACTTGGAGGCGTTTTCAGAAGCAAAGCTTGACACCAATCAATTGTTGGAGGTTCACTAAGTCAGAACCAATCCAAAGCAAGCTCTCATACACATCAAAACTCGCTGTAAGTGTCACACAGTCCCCCTCTGAATTTGATTTCGTATTTCAAAATCCATGCATCATTACAAGAAATCAATGGTATATTTGTAAGCACCAGATAATTTCCAAGCTTTCCATATTATTTGATTTCGTTTATCTGCTATGTGGTGCAAAACGCCATTGCTAGGGTTTTTCCTCTTGGATTAGGGTTTTTCATTACAGGTAAAATTAGCCCCATTAATGGCCATGGACGTGACCGGGAGAGGAAGGCGAATGCAACCATGGTCTTGGGAGGAGTTTATATGGCCTGAGGTGAATTTTGGGAACAACCTAGGCATTTAGCTGCGGATTCAAATCCGCAGGTAATTTCTTTGCAGGCCTGAGGACAGGGACGACAACGTGTCTCCCTCTGATTGGACCTTTCAAATTTTCGCGCACTTTTTTTATTTTCTGGCATATTAGCGCATTATCTCTTATTATTATTATTGCTTAATGTATTAACAACTAAAGAACATTGTCCTAGTGGAAGCAAGCGTTGCCAGTCATGTACAGGACCTGGGTTCGAATCCCAGGTCCCCCATATGCTTTGTTATTTTTCCTCTTCATGTAATCAGGTGCAGATCCAGGTGTGTAGCATACAATACGCCTCCATATCTCCAACAGCCAGATGGCCAAAGGCCAGATCTGGTGATCCAGGTTGATGTTCCACCATGGGACCTAGTCAAAAGGCGCATAGGGAATTCAGAAAGTCAACCAGGCCAGTGTGTAATTGGGCCTCTGAATTTCTATTCCAAACCTCCAAATCAGGCCCATACCCCCTAACTCTTCCTATTACATTTTATTTCATTTATTCTTGTTTTATTTAATTTAATCATTTTCATTATTTTTTTAACCAATCAAATCTTTTTCTTTAATAAAATTAAAACCAAAAAATATTTTCTTTATTAAATTAGATTTTAATATTTTCTTTTATTAACAAATCAATTAATTAATTTAGGCCATTAATTAGGAATAACTTTAATTTTTTTTTTCAATAATTAAAATTAACTTAGACATAATTAGGTTTTTATTAACATTGATCAATTTTATTTTTCTTTCCTAAAATATCAAAAACCCAAAAATATTTATTTTTTAATTAGTTTAATTAATTTAATTCAATAATTAACTTAGTTTAATTTCTTTCTTAATTCAAAAATAACCAAAAAATCTTTTTCTTTAATAACAAAGGGTCAAAACCCTAGAACTCGCATTTGATTTAATTTCCCGCAGACGATCTATTTTATCATATTGTATTTGTTCCCGGAATGTAATAGATAATTAGGACTATTTTTATCGCTTTATTTATTTTCCGCATTTAAATTTCAAAGGGTTGTTTTTGGCGATGTAAATACCCGACGCCTTGTAATTTACTTTCCGCAATTTATTTTCCACAAAATATAACTGTTAGATGTTTGATAATAGGAATGCATGACAAGAATGAATGTTTAACCTAAAATCAACATAGATAACCATTGACATGTACAAAGACAAAATAACTGAAAATAACACATTCGCACATGCGCACTCTTAGGGTACACCCCACTTGGTTGCCTTCGTACGCGGTCATTGAGTATAGGTCACTTTAGAGGTCGTCCTCTTGTCCAAAGATCATAGTCGCCTCAAAACGGTTGCCTCGGATATTGTTGCCTCAAAACAAATGATCTAAGACATTAGGGTTACCACTAAGGTATCCTAACATTGCTTTGGTGACCGTAAGTCCCTAAATTCGAATTGACCCTAAAACTCCAACGATGGTGCTACCTACTCATCAATAGTGGGATAGCATTGTCTAAAGGACATTAGCATAGAACGATTCCTTTTTCGAGTAGGTAGATGGTTCTTAGATACTTGCTCTTTCAAAACAAAACAAAATTTTCACACTTACACTCCTTTTCAAACAAAGACTTTTTCAAACCCACAAGCACAAAGAAAAGCAATTTTTGAAAACAATATGAGCAAGTACCTAAGAGCCCGTGGATAACCACGGATAGAAAGGGTGCTAACACCTTCCCTTTCTATAATCTACCCCCCGAACCCGAGAAATATCTCAAAAAAGGAATTTTTCTGTGCTTTTTTCCTTTCCTTGTTGGATAAAATAAAATTCGGTGGCGAATCTTGCTTAACGCGACATTTTGCAAAAACAAACGCAAAACGCAAACCAGCATTCCAAAAAACAGTCAGTTCTTTCCCACCGTATCACAGAACTGGCGACTCTGCTGGGGACAATATTAATAAGTGGGGTGTACCTTAGGATTAGATCATTGTGTTTTCAATTGTTTGCTTTGTATGATTTATCTTTATGGGCTTGAATCGGATTTACTATAGATCCTAACCCGGATCTGGGGGATACCCTTTAGGTAAGTAGCAATAAACTGTGAGGGAACTGTACGGCGTAGACCGCTACGGTTGAAACAGTAGCTACGTTGGTGTGGCACTTTAGTTTGTATCGATATCCCTTGTGTTGGAACGAGGAGAATATGGGTCATCTAAGGGGTCATTAAGCACCAACTGACCTTAGAACCTTTAAATTGACCAACTTGGCCATAGAACAGTAGCAGTATGCTACACTCATTGAGACTAAACTCTCGCGATGATTCCGGCCGCAAGAAAAGGTTGCTAAACTAGAATTATGACCGATCGAGGGTAGTCAGTGATATTGAGATCCTCTAGAACCCGGTTACTATTTTTAGGAGATGTTTAAACCAACTGAACTGAAAGAGGGTAGTACCTAGACTCCTTGCCAGCCTGAAATCTAAGGGCTCTCTGTGTGACTTGTGTGCCTTTACCATGTTTGCTATTTGTGGATACTTGTGGTGTGCTTTCTATCATGACATCATGACATCATAACATTGCATACATCTTGCATTGTACTAACCTATTTCAAAGACAGGAGGGATTCATCTTTGTTCTGTTTTGTAGGTTATGGCACCTATGCGTAGGAACACCATCCGGATCAACTTTGTCCAGATTCCCACTATGCTTAAAGATTTGGTTGCAAAGATGTCAGATACTACCCCCTTTATCAGGAGACATGGTCACCTCTTGGGTTTGGTCACTTCCGAATTGGACGAGCAGATGATGAGTGTCTTGGTCCAATTCTATGATCCACTGTACCATTGCTTTACTTTTCAGGACTACCAGTTGGTCCCCACCTTAGAAGAGTTCTCTGATCTGCTTGGTATCTCTATTCTAGAGCAGACCCCGCTCACAGGTTGGGAGAAGATCCTTAGGCCAGAAGAGATTGCTTCAGCCCTTCATATGACAAAGGATGAGGTAATGGCTAATTGGGAGACTAGAAGTGGAGCAAAGGGATTTCTCACTAAGTTCTTGGTTGGTAAGGCTAATCATTTTTGGGATAGTCTAAACTTCAAGGCATTCGAAGATATTCTGGCTCTTCTAATATATGGCTTGGTATTGTTTCCTAACTCTGACTCCTTTGTTGATGTGAATGCGGTAAAAATCTTCATCTCTGGTAATCTTGTACCCACTCTCCTGGGTGACATTCTTCATCAGCTCTATGCCCGTACTGCTCGGAAGCGGGGAACCTTGATGTGCTGTGCTCCATTGTTGGCAAGGTGGTTTATTTCTCACCTTCCCAAATCAGTTATGAAGAACAAAGAAGGTATGGGCTGGGTTTATAGGGTTATGTCTCTCTCTCACAATGACATCATTTGGACTATTAAGGGTATGGACGAGGTGGCCATTATTGATCGATGTGGGGAATACCCCAATGTTCCACTGATAGGAACCCATGGAGGAATTACTTATAATCCATGCTTGGCCCTACGTCAGTTTGGGCGAGCCAAAAGGGAAGGATCTCGTGAGCTGCTAATGCCTAGCATAATATTTGATTTTCAAGGGGATAGCGACGAGCAACGCCGCAGATTCATAAGGGCTTGGGATAGAGTTCACAGATCTGATCCACACGAGCTGGGTCCAAAGACTTCACTTCTGATGGAGCCATATCTCATATGGGTTCGTACCCGTGCCCAAAAGCTGGGAATTCCGTATGAAGCCGTCTTGCCTATCATTGTTGAAGTTGATAATGAAGAGGGGGTTCTTCCTACTATTTTACACCCTTACATGCCTACTGACATTGGGGCATTGAAGAGGTCCTGGATGCAGCTAAAGGAAGAGTGGGATACTTATAGAGAAAAGTATCACGAGCAAGAGCGAAAGATCCAGAAGTTGACTAGGCAGTTGGAGAAAGAGCAGATCATCAATGACTATGTCAGCACTAAAGGAAAACGACCATGGGAGCGTTGACGTCCTTTGATTACTTCCAGTTTTTATTTACTTTTCAGTATTTCCTTTCTTGTAACGCCTTAAGGGCAATTTGTTGAACAATTAATTTCAAAGTTTATCTAATAAAAGTGTGTTTCATTTCTTGTTTACGAATTTGAATCCCTCGATGTATTTGAAATCATATCATACGCATTTCATTCCATGCACCTCATAACAGGTACCCTTACAGGTTTTCTCATCTTCTTCGCTGTTTATTTCAGCATCATGTCTTCTGAACCATCGACTGAACAAGCAATCAAGGCTCTGCAGGCTCAAAATGCCCAATTCCAAGAGCTGTTCATGAATCTAGCTAAGGGTCAGCAAGATCTGAAGACCCTTATTCTGAAAGAGAAGAAGAAGAAGAAGAAGAAGAAGAAGAAGAAGAGGACATTCTTGTTTAACACAGGTCACAGGTTTGGAAACAGGCTACGAGATGAAGTTGATTTGACCACCTCATCTGGAGGGGAAGATAGTCAGAAAGAAAGGAGGGCTCCTAGCCCTGTGGTTTTAGACAACGAGACAGACTTCGACGAAGACCAGTATCCTCCGGCTGAGGATAGATACAAGCAACTGGAAGACCGGTTGAGTGCGATGGAAGTTCAGAAGGTGCCTGGTCTGGACTTTGGAGATCTGAGTCTATCATCTGGGGTGGTGATTCCCCACAAATTCAAAGCACCAACCTTTGCTAAATACGACGAAATTTCTTGCCTGAAACTGCACCTCCGGTCGTATGTAAGGAAGATTCAGCCGTACACCGCTGATAAGAACCTATGGATCAACTTCTTTCAAGACAGTCTCTCAGGGACTCAGCTTGAATGGTTTTACCAGTTAGAAGGAGCCAGTATCCGCAGTTGGGAAGATTTGGCTGCTGCTTTCTACAGGCAAAACCAATACAATGCCGACCTCGCTCCCACGCGTACCCAGCTCCAGGGTATGTCTATGGGAACGGGTGAAGGTTTCAAAGATTATGCTCAGAAGTGGAGGGATCTCGCTGGAAGAGTGCAACCACCCTTGGCTTATAGGGAGCTAGTGGATATGTTTATGGGGACCTTGTCTGGTCTATTTTTCAACCATCTGATTGGAAGCTCTTCGTCTGGGTTTACAGAGCTAATTATGACTGGTGAAAGGATTGAGGCTGGTATTAAGTCTGGTAAGATACAAAAGGGTGCTTCATCGAGCACCGAGAAAAAGCCTTTTAAGAAGGAGTCCAGTGTTGTTTATAGTTCGAAAAGCCAGAATAGACCTGAACGCCGCCAAGATGTTAATGCGGTCGTTATTTCGAGACCTGTTGGGGCTCCTCAGTGCAACAATCAACAAAAGGCCGAGAGACCTCGAAGGCAATTCACCCATCTCAACATGCTTTTATCTCAGATTCTGCCACAGTTATTGAAAACCAATCTAGTAACTCCAAGGGAGGCTCCGCAGAATCCCAACACTGCATCGCCTAAGTACAACCCTAATGCCCTCTGTGCTTTTCACTCTGATAGCCCGGGACATGATACAGATGATTGTTGGGCTTTGAAGAACAAAATACAGGAATTAATTGATGCTAAGGAGATTAAGTTCGAGGCGCCCGAAAGACCTAATGTTGTGACTGCTCTTATGCCCAAGCATGGAGTGAATGTTGTAGAGGAAGACTCGTTTGTGGTTTTTGTGAAAGATATTGCTACTCCCTTGATGATTGTGAAGAAGAATCTTTTGTCAGCCGGTTTATTTTCGGGTTGTGATGAAGGTTGTCGTATGTGTTCTGCCCTACCAACCGGTTGCCATCTTTTGAAATCAGGTGTCCAACGCCTGTGGATAGTAAAGAAATTCTGTTTGAGAAGATTGTTGTTCCTTTAGTTCATACTGAAGAAGTTTCTATTATCACCATTTTCGACGATTCTTCCAAGGCTTCCTCGAGAAAGCCTGTTAGAATTACATCTGTTCCAAGAATCGCACCATTGATCATCATTGTTCCTGGGCCTATCCCCTATACATCTGATAAAGTTGTCCCTTGGCACTACGAGGCTGATGTTTATTTTCATGGAGTTAAACAAGAGTTGGATGTTGGTACTGACGTCAGCAATATTGTTGGACCTGCTAAAGTCACCCGCAGCGGAAGACTTTTCTCCCTTGATATCTCTCCACCAACTTCCCAGAAACCTGTTAATATTACACATACCAGTGTACCCTACTACTATTCATGTTCAAGTTCCAATTCTTACCCCTGTTTCCGAGTCGTCTGACACTCGGGCAAAGGGACCACTGATGAGCCTGCCCAGACGGAAGCACCAAAGACGATTGCTGTTGAAGCTTCTAGATAAGAGATGGAAGAGATTTTAAAGATCATCAAAAAGAGTGACTACAATGTAGTTGAACAGCTGGGACAAACCCCGTCCAAGATTTCTATGTTGTCATTGTTGCTATGCTCAGAGGCCCATGCCAAGGCTCTGATTGCATTCCTGAAGGCTGCACACGTACCTCAAGAAACATCAGCTGATCAGTTTAAAGATTGTGTGGCTAGTCTGACTGTGATAATGGGTTGGGTTTCTCTGATGCTGACTTAATTGTTAAAGGGAAGAATCACAACGATGCCCTGTATGTCTCCATTGAATGCAGGGGCACTACTCTTGCTCATGTATTAGTGGATACTGGTTCCTCATTGAATGTTTTACCTAAGAAAGCTCTAGACCGGTTGGACTGTGAAGGTTTAGAGTTAAAGCCAAGTAACATTGTTGTTAGGGCCTTTGATGGGTCAAAGAGAATGGTACATGGAGAAGTTGATATCCCGATTAAAGTTGGTTCTCAGGTTTTTGCATCTACATTCTATGTGATGGACATTCGGCCATCTTATTCATGTTTGTTGGGTCGTCTATGGATCCACAAAGCTGGGGCAGTGACGTCTACGCTCCACCAGAAGCTAAAGTACCCGGTGAGAGGGAAGATTGTGACAGTACAAGGAGAGGAGGAGTACATGGTGAGCCACCTCAACTCTTTCCGATATGTAGAAATGGATGGGGAGTTCATTGAGACCCCATTTCAGCATTTTGAAGAGGTTCCCCAGACGCTGGCATCAATTGAGACTGCGGTTGAAGATCCTCCTATGAAGATGGCTTCCTTCAGGGATGCCCGGGCTATTGTCGAGAAAGGTGGGTGTGCAAATTGGGGCCAACTCCCTGATTTTGTACAGAAGACTAACAAGTTTGGTTTGGGTTTCACTGCAGAAGCTCAAAAGGCTGTTCAGAATGCACGGATCAGAAGACCTCCCCTGTTCATCAGCAATTCAGAAGTAAATGTCATTAAAAACGACGTTGAAGAGTCTGAGTTCGACAGTTGGATCTATCCTACTACTGATGGAGGACTAAGCAACTGGACCGCAAAAGACTTCATTCCAATTTCTTTTGTTACCCAGTAATGAGACTTTTGTTTTGAATTTGTAACAGACAATGTTGTAAACTTTACGGCCCGGTGTCTTACCCGGGGCACTATGGCTTCATTTGTGAGGGCTTTATGTGTGTCATTTTCATATATCATTAATAAAAGCATTGGACGTTTCTTGCATTTCAAATCTTGCGCTCCTTGTTTTTCTTTTATAACATATTGCAAAATAGCTATTTTACACACACTCACATATACAGGTCTACATCCACTCTGGATCTCACTGGTAATGACTCTGTTACCTCCAGTTATGACTTCGAAAGTCCGATCAACTTAGCCGAAGACGAAGGTGAAGATGATTGTGAAGTGCCTGTTAAACTTGCTAGACTGTTACTTCAAGAAGAGAGGGACATTCAGCCACACGAAGAGCCGGTGGAGTCAATAAATCTGGGTACAGAGATAGACAAGAAAGAGGTCAAGGTTAGTGCAAATCTGGAGCTCAGTGTAAAGCAACGGTTGATTCAGATGTTGCATGACTATGTTGAGATCTTTGCCTGGTCTTATGAAGATATGCCTGGGTTGGATACCGATATTGTAGTTCATCGATTGCCTACCAAGGAAGACTTTCCTCCAGTGAAACAGAAGGTCTGCCGAATGCGCCCAGACATGTCTAAGAAAATCAAGGCTGAAGTTATGAAACAGTTTGACGCCGGTTTTCTAGCAGTTACTTCTTACCCACAGTGGGTGGCCAATGTGGTTCCAGTGCCGAAGAAGGATGGTAAGGTTCAAATGTGTGTTGATTACAGGGATCTGAATAGGGCAAGCCCCAATGATGATTTCCCTCTGCCTCATATCGACGTTTTGGTTTACAACACCGATCGGCACAAGGTATTCTCCTTTATGGATGGTTTCTCCAGTTATAATCAGATTAAGATGGCTCCCGAAGACATGGAGAAGACAACCTTTGTTACTCAATGGGGTACCTTTTGCTACAAGGTCATGCCTTTTGGATTGAAGAACGCTGGGGCAACGTATCAGCGCGCCATGGTTGCTTTGTTTCATGACATGATCCATCACGAGATTGAGGTATACGTCGACGACATGATTGCAAGGTCTCAGACTGAAGAAGAGCATCTTGACCATCTTCAAAAGCTATTTGACAAGTTGAAGTTGTACAAGCTAAGGTTAAACCCGAACAAGTGCACCTTCGGGGTGAGATCTGGCAAGCTATTGGGTTTCGTCGTAAGCGATAAGGGTATTCAAGTGGATCCTGCAAAGGTGAAGGCCATACAAGAGATGCCAGCTCCCCAAACAGAGAAAGAAGTTAGAGGCTTTCTGGGACGATTAAACTACATTGCCCGATTCATCTCACACCTGACCGCTACTTGTGAACCAATCTTCAAGTTACTAAAGAAAGATCAAGTAGTACGTTGGAACGATGAATTCCAGGCTGCTTTCAAAAGGATCAAAGAGTATCTCCAAGAGCCACCCATTCAAATGCCTCCAGTTGAAGGGAGACCCTTAATCCTATACTAGACAGTACTCGACAACTTAATGGGGTGTGTGCTGGGTCAGCATGACGAGTCTGGCCGAAAAGAGCATGCTATTTATTACCTTAGCAAAAATTTTATTGACTGCGAGACCCGATACTCGTTGCTCGAGAAAACTTGTTGCACTTTGGCATGGGCTGCTCGCCGGCTCAGACAGTATATGTTGACTCACACTACTCTATTGATATCGAAGATGGATCCAATCAAGTATATCTTCGAAAAGCATGCTTTGTCCGAAAGAATAGCGAGATGGCAGATGATATTGACCGAGTATGACATCCAATATACGACCCAAAAGGCAATTAAGGGAAGTGTGTTGGCAGATCATTTGGCACATCAGGCAGTGGAAGATTACCAATCTATGAACTTTGAATTCCCGGACGAGAATATCATGAAAGTGACTGACTGTGAGACACCTGGACCGGATGAAGGACCTGAGGAAGGATCCCAATGGTCTATGTACTTTTATGGAGCTTCGAACGCTTTGGGTAATGGCATTGGCGCCGTGATCATATCTCCTAAAGGCTCTCATACTCCGTTCACCGCCCGACTATGTTTCAACTGCACAAACAACATGGCGGAGTATGAGGCGTGCATTATGGGTCTTCGAGCAGAAATTGACCTAAGGATTAAGTTTCTAAGTGTCTTCGGAGATTCTGCTCTCGTGATCAGTCAGATCAAAGGCGAGTGGGATACGAAACACCCAAATCTTATTCCTTACAAGGAGTATGTGTTGACTTTACTTCCGCACTTTGAGGGGATAACCTTTGAACACTTCCCAAGAGAGGAGAATCAGTTGGCGGACGCGCTGGCTACGATGTCTTCTATGTTCAGAGTCAATTGGGACAACGAGGCTCCCCAGATTATCATTGAAAATTGGACAAACATGCACATTATTGTGACATTGAGACTGAAGAGGTATCAGATAAACCCTGGTTTCATGAAGTGAAGAGGTATCTCGAAACTCAGGAATACCCCGAGGGTGCATCTGTTAATGACAAGAAGTTTCTGAGAAGATTCGCAGCAAAGTTCTTCATCAGTAAAGGTATCCTTTACAAGCATAACCATGATTCAACCTTACTGCGTTGTATGGATAAGAATGAAGCAGAAAGAATCATGGCAGAGTTACATGAAGGTACTTTCGGAACCCATTCCAGTGGACATACCATGGCAAAGAAAATCCTTCGGGCAGGATACTACTGGTCCACTATGGAAGCCGACTGTTATCAGCATTCACGGACGTGTCACAAGTTCCAGGTCTATGCTGGTAAGGTGCACATACCTCCAGTCCCTCTGAACGTCTTGACGGAACCTTGGCCTTTTGCAATGTGGGGCATTGATATGATCGGCGAGATCAGACCTACAGCATCCAATGGGCATCGTTTCATCCTGGTAGCAATTGATTACTTTACAAAGTGGGTTGAAGCAGCCTCCTTTGCTACTGTAACCAAGAACACCGTGGCACGGTTCATTCGGCATAATATGATCTGTCGATATGGTGTACCAGAGAGGATCATTACAGACAACCGTACAAATCTCAATAACAAGATGATCACTGAGCTCTGCAAGCAGTTCAAGATACAGCATCACAACTTTTCTCCCTACCGGCCGAAGATGAATGGGGCTGTTGAATCGGCTAATAAGAACATTAAGAAGATTGTGCAGAAGATGACAGTGACATACAAAGACTAGCACGAGATGTTACCATTTGCTCTCCATGGGTACCGTACCTCAGCACGGACGTCAACAGGGGCAACGCCCTATTCCTTGGTATACGGCATGGAGGCCGTACTGCCTATTGAAGTTCAGATACCCTCTCTTCGGATCATGAAAGATGCAGGTTTGAGCGAAGATGACTGGATCCAGACCCGGCTTGATCAGTTGAACTTAATCGACGAAAAGAGACTCACTGCTATTTGTCATGGTCAGACGTATCAAAAGCGGATGATCAAGGCATTTAACAAGAAAGTCAGACGACAAGAGTATCAAGTTGGGGACCTGGTGATCAAGCGCATCATTTTACCTCAAGGTGATCCCAGGGGGAAATAGACCCCTACTTACGAAGGGCCATTTATGGTTAAGAACATTTTCTCAAGAGGAGCTATGATTCTAACCACCATAGATGGTGACGACCTTCCTCACCCCGTCAATGCAGACATAGTGAAAAAATATTACGCATAATCAAAGACCCGCTAGGTTGACTGGCCTAGGCAAAAATAAGGGCTTCCCGGCGAACCAAAAGGGTTCGAGAAAAAATAAGGGATGAAAATGAAAAAATCTGTACACCCGGCAAGTCGAAAACCTGAAAAGGCGGCTTGGGCAAAAATGGGTATCCCGGTGGACTGAAAACCCGAAAGGGCGGTCCAGGCAAAAATTAGGGATCAAAGTGTAACACTATGTCTCATTGGATCACCTTGCATCTAGACTTTGGTATCAACTATCAAGCTCGGACGGCACTAATCAATTTGATCTACCTTCAACCAAGTAGCAAGGTGATGAGATGCTCGAAGACATAATGGCCATAGCAGAGTTGGAACCTAGTGGGATCATTCACATAGCTGTTTTGTTTAGTTTTTCACAAACTGTGTAAATTCTATTATTCGGCGGCGTTCTCTTACTAGGACGTCAGCCTCTTGTACAAAAACGCCTATTTACAGGCCAAACTTCAAAATCAATACAATTCATTTTCAAAGAAATTTCAAACTTTTTTCCCTTTATCTGTTTTGATTTGCAAAGAACGTCCAATGTTCATTTTTGATATATGCATTTGACATTAATTGCTGCTCATGAATATTTACATGCGAAACAAAAGACGATTACGGGTAACATCAGAAACAGGGGCAATAAAAATTGTCCAAACTATACAGTTTCTCTGTCCACCAGGTACAAAGGTAGATTCAGCTGAAGAATATGGCTAAGATACCTTCACTCCCCGCAGAGTAAGGTAGTAATGATAGCTCTCCCCAGCTGAGACTTGCAACTGTGAATGAATCGGTAATATTATCCCCAAGCAGAGTTTATCTACCATCAGCACTAAAAAGGCTTGATATCCCCGACATTCTTAATATTCCCCAACAGAATATAAGAATGCTCCCCGACGGGGTACAAGATATCCCCAGTGGAGTTACAATTTTCCCAGCACAGTCTGAAAAAGCTTCCCCAACAGAGTTGGGAGAATCATCCCCAGTAGACTCTGGAAGTTTATCCCCAGCGGAGTACAAAAATAAATCTCCCCAGTCGAGTTCAAAGGATCATTCCCAGCAGAACTCAAAGGATTATCCCCATAAGAGTCTAAAAGGTTATTCCCAGAGAAGTCGCAACCAAAGATTATCCCCAATGGATTTCTTTCCTTTCACAAACATGAATTCAATCCCCAATAGGATTCAATATCACCAGCAACGATAATTCATCCCAACGGAATTTATCAGTGGAATCTTCGGCATAACATCTCTTCCCCACAGAGTAATCTCCTCATCAGTTTATTCCCCCAACAGAGTCATCCTCTCCTGCAGGTTTATTCTCTTCGTTCGCCATCCCCAGCGGAAACGAAGAATCCAGCTCTATTCTTCAGCAGCTATCCGGGATTTATTTTCCCCAGCTAGAAACATTACATTTACATACATCATGATACAGACATATACGCATCATATCACACAATCTCATTTATTTTGAGAGCATCATTGCTTGATATATATCATGCATTTCATACATCATGACATTGCATATGACTAACTCTTTACCTTTTCAGGGAAAGACGAATCAATAAACACCGTGGACTACTTATATGACCTGGTAGTCCCCTCAAAAACTACATCTATTGAGGGCTGTTTCAGCGAATTCCTCAGAAAGATGCCCTCACAAGACTTTCGTCTGGTTTAGTTAAATCGATTCTAAGATTTTTCTGATTCTTATCCAGTAAAAGTTAATCCAAGACCTTCTCTGGTTCAGTCAGATCAACGCTAAGATCTCCCTGATTCTTATTCCAGTTGAAGATATTCCAAGACTTTCGTCTGGTTCAGTTAAATCGATTCTAAGATTTTTCTGATTCTTATCCAGTCAAAGTTAATCCAAGACCTTCTCTGGTTCAGTCAGATCGACGCTAAGATCTCCCTGATTCTTATTCCAGTTGAAGATATTCCAAGACTTTCGTCTGGTTCAGTTAAATCGATTCTAAGATTTTTCTGATTCTTATCCAGTCAAAGTTAATCTAAGACCTTCTCTGGTTCAGTCAGATCGACGCTAAGATCTCCCTGATTCTTATTCCAGTTGAAGATATTCCAAGACTTTCGTCTGGTTCAGTTAAATCGATTCTAAGATTTTTCTGATCCTTATCCAGTCAAAGTTAATCCGAGACCTTCTCTGGTTCAGTCAGATCGATGCTAAGATCTCCCTGATTCTTATTCCAGTTGAAGATATTCCAAGACTTTCGTCTGGTTCAGTTAAATCAATTCTAAGATTTTTTTGATTCTTATCCAGTCAAAGTTAATCCAAGACCTTCTCTGGTTTAGTCAGATCGATGCTAAGGTCTCCCTGATTCTTATTCCAATCGAAGGTACTCCAAGACTTTCTCACTGGTTCAGATAAATCTCTCAACGGTTTATTCTGATTCATTTTCTATTAAAATCAAGTTCAGACCTCTCCAAATGGCATCTGTAAGCCCATTCCCGACATCACAAGGCTGATACCACTTCATGCAAGTGCAAATTTCTGGGCACTCTAGTGTTCAATCATCTTCCACCTTCGGATCACGAAAGGCACGAAAGCCAATCTATATCCTAAGGTTTAAGAAGATTGAACAGGGGCAGATGTTGTACCCCAAAATTTTCCCTCTCATATTTCTCAAAACATTGCAAGAAAAATCTCCAAGTTGCTCAAGTTAGCTCAAGAGTGGGTCAGACAAATCATCTCCTAAGACAGTCAACCCTAAATTAGGGTTTTGTGTTGCATCAAGATCTTTGAGTCAAAAGGACCTCAAGTTCTCCCCAATGTCCTAATATGTTCTCAAGGTTATCCATGTCAAATTTCAAGCCTTGCAGAGGAAGTTTGGTCAGCCAATTGCTCAAAGGGTCCAAAAATCGACTGTGCTAGGGCAAAAGTCAACTGTGAACCAAATACAATCAAACTTCAATATTTTTGTCAACATTCTCATTTTAAAGGATATTTCATAATTTTATCAAGGGTTGATCATGATTCACCAAGGATTGCTCAAAATTCATCAAGACTCAAAAGTTGCTAAATTAGGGTTTTGTAGGAAAAGTCAACTCAACTTTGACCAAGCATAACTTTCTCATACTTTATGATAAATGATCCATCCAAAGCTCATTTTGAAGAGGATGAAATTTCCTATAATCCATCTTCATACCCCAAGATCAGAAAATGTAATCACAAGAAGTTATAAATTTGGACATTATAGGTCATTTTTGAAAGTCAATAAAAACACCTTTTTTTCCAAAGCTTATAACTTGATAATGGAATATCAAAATGGGATGAGACCAAAAGGGTTGGTCATAGAACATCTCAAGATTTCTAAAAAGTCCAAGAACACTTCCAAAAGTTCAAAATTGAAGAAGTTATGCATTGTTGAAGTTGGGCATTTTTGCAAAATTGCCAAAAGTCAACTATCCCCAAAACTTCAAATTTTGTCAAATAGGCCCATTCTTTTCCACTTGATTTGAACTTTCCGCATTGCACACGTGTCCTAGATTCAGCCTTGTGTCCATTTATCAATTTTATTATTTTATTTGATTTTTTATTGAATTATTTCATTTTAAATCAAATTAAATCAAATAAAATCCAAATATTGATTACTTGATCTCTTTTTGGCTATTTTAGGACTGAATCAACATCATCAAGGGTATCAAACTCGTATCAAGCATTCCATGTGCAAAAAGATTGAGTTTTGACAATTTTGGAAGGTTTAGTAATGGTGGATCAAATCAAATCTCATGGCATTGATGTGGAAAGATGCAAAGCACAAATGTTAACCTAATGCATTGCATATTACATAAGGAAGCTAGAGGGCACGGAAACGAGGCTAGAGGCTGCAGAAAGGAGAAAAGAAAAACTTGCAAAATTCACAAAAAAAGTGTGAAACCAAAATCCTACTTGGAGGCGTTTTCAGAAGCAAAGCTTGACATCAATCGATTGATGGAGGTTCACTGAGTTAGAACCAATCCAAAGCAAGCTCTCATACACATCAAAACTCGCTGTGAGTGTCACACGGTCCCCCTTTGAATTTGATTTCGTATTTCAAAATCCATGCATCATTACAAGAAATCAATGGTATATTTGTAACCACCAGATAATTTCCAAGCTTTCCATATTATTTGATTTTGTTTATTTGCTATGTGGTGCAAAACGCCATTGCTAAGGTTTTTCCTCTTGGATTAGGGTTTTTCATTACAGGTAAAATTAGCCCCATTAATGGCCATGGACGTGACCGGGAGAGGAAGGCGAATTCAACCATGGTCTTTGGAGGAGTTTATATGGCCTGAAGTGAATTTTGGTAACAACCTAGGCATTTAGCTGTAGATTCAAATCCGCAAGTAATTTCTTTGCAGGCCTGAGGACAGGGACGACAACGTGTCTCCCTCTGATTGGACCTTTCAAATTTTCGTGCACTTTTTTTATTTTCGGGAATATTAGCGCATTATCTCTTATTATTATGATTGCTTAATGTATTAACAACTAAAGCACATTGGCCTAGTGGAAGCAAGCGTTGGCAGTCATGTATAGGACCTGGGTTCGAATCCCAGGTCCCCCATATGCTTTGTTATTTTTCCTCTTCATTTAATCAGGTGCAGATCCAGGTGTGTAGCATACAATATGTGACACCCCAAATAATCCGATTATTAAATAATTAGAATTTTTAATTATTAATTTAATTGGAAATTTAATTATTGGTATTTTTGGATTATTGGAATTAATTTAATTAATTAAAGGAAAGAAGTATTGGTGGTGTGAAGAGTGATTAGAGGGTGTGAGGGGTAAAATACTCTACTCTTACTAATTACTAATTTAATTATTTTATTAGAATAATAAAAGGAGTATTAAAAGGAAAAAGAAGAGAAAGAGAGTTATTTTGGAATATTCATCATACGTGCATTTGAGAAGAGGAAAAAGAAGGAGAAAACCGGAAGCGTCAGAATTCGAAGAACCCACAAGATAAGGGGTGATTTCAATTAGTTAATTCGTATTATCGTTTTAGATATTCAATAGTATGGATCATAGTATGTTAGGGAATCCCGGTTTGGAATTCTAGGGTTCCGTAGAATTGTCCCTATTGCGTCGAATTGTAGGTTGAAAACCATTAGGGTGTCAGATGATAAAAAGGAATGATGAAATAATGTTGTTTGATGTTATAATGGTGCAAAATGGATGTGTTTTGGTGTTTCTCATGTTGCAATTCGTATGGGTATGTTTGGAATTGGTTTAGAATGAATAAATGCTATCAAAAGTGCAGAATTTGACTCTGCAGGTCGTGGGAACCGGTTCCCAGTGGGGAGGAACCGGGTTCCACTGTGTGAATTTATAAAAACTGGCAAAAATGCACGTAGGAACCGGTTCCTGTATAGGTAGGAACCGGGTTCCCATACATTTTTCCAGAAGCGTGATTTTTGAACTTCGCAGGAACCGGTTCCTGCATATGTAGGAACCGGGTTCTGCTGTAACTTTTTGAAAAATATTAAACTTTGAAAATTCATAACTTTCAAACCGTAAGTCCGTTTTGAGTGCCGTTTTGGACGTTATTTCTTAAATTTAATGAAATATTTTATAAAATGAAAAGATTTCCTAAAACCTGAAATTATTTTGAAAATGAGTCAAATCCCGGAATAAGTGATTATTGGCTAACGCACATGGGTATGTATGTAGCAGTGAACCTGTGATGGATGGATGTATTAGTATTGTGTGAATGAAAGGCATGTTTATGTTGCTAATGATGGTGTGCATGATCGTTGAGATATCATGTTTTTGGTTTTGGTTCAGTTATGATAAATTGATGTATTTCATAGACTGATTTGATGTTGCATGCTAGTGATGTGCGTGCATATGCATTGTTTTGGTGAAGTTAATTCCCATTGTGTGGAATTTGACTTGTATTGCCGTTAACCGATACCCGGGTGATTATGGGTGGTTAGGCTGGATTCGTGTCCGGGTGTTTATGGACGAATCGATGGTTGCTGTATTCGGTTGATGATGGATCAGTGTTGGGTGACTTGGTCACCTGTTGGTAACACATGCATTGTGTCTGCATTTGTGTTTGCATGGAATTGTAACATGTTAGGATGTCTTCCAGTGTTACAATTCTTTGGTTGATTATTGATTTGTGCATAATGACTTGTATGATTGGAACTGCGTGTTGAATCTGAATTTATGCTAAAATGGGTGAAATAATATGCTTGTGATATAATGTTGATTGAGAAGCTTATAATGCATGTTAATTATGAGAAATCTCACCCTTACTTTACAATTTCAGATTAAAGTTAGCAGCTCAAGAGTTGGTGAGGATGGCTCTAGAGCTATGTTACTTTAAGTCTGCGTGTCAGTGTCGTGCTCTGATAGGTTGTAACACTGGGGAACGTTTAGTTGAGGAATTAGTTATTATTCAATTGTTTCTTTGAATTTCATTGGGAATAATTATGTTTTGGTTTATTCCATTTTAGTTATGGTATTTTTCCGCTGTGTATGACATGGTCTTAATTTGATTGAATTATTTGAATAATGACCCTCAGTGTAGCATGACTACTGTTTTATTGGAAGTTTTATTTATTTCATAGTTGTGACATCCCTTGTTCCGTGTTAACTCTGATGGAATATGTCTTTAATCATTGATATAATTAATATTATTCGGGGTATTTTAGAAGGGGTGTTACAATAGTGGTATCAGAGCATAGTCGGTCTTGTCTTGTGTTGTTATCCCTTTTGTATGCGACTAGTGTAAGATGACACTGTCGATACTTGTGTGTTGATGAGGTTGTTTTGTAATGTTACAGAACAATGGCCGGAAGAGGTAACGGAAGAAACGACGATGTTATTGCTGAAGCATTGGGAATGTTGGCTGGAGTACTCGGAGGGAACCAGCAGGGAGCTGTGATTGGTGCTGACCGACAATTGGGGAATTTTCGGAGGAATAATCCTCCGTTGTTCAAGGGTGCACATGATCCCGAAGGTGCTCAGAAGTGGTTGAAGGAGATCGAGAGGATCTTCAGAGTAATTGACTGTGCTGAAGGGCTGAAGGTGAGATACGGAACTCACATGTTAGCAGAGGAAGCTGATGACTGGTGGGTTGCTACCAGTACTGAAATGGAAGAAGATGGTATTGCATTGACTTGGGCTGTGTTCAGGAGGGCTTTTCTGAGGAGGTACTTTCCTGAGGACATCAGAGGCAAGAAGGAGATTGAGTTTCTGGAACTCAAGCAGGGTAACAAGACTGTCAGTGAGTATGCTTCGAAGTTTACGGAGTTAGCGAAGTATTATGCTCATTATACTAACGATGCAGATGGAGAATTTTCCAAATGTATCAAGTTTGAGAATGGTCTTCGTGATGAGATTAAGCAGGGTATTCGGTATCAGCGTATCCGAAGATTTCCTGATCTGGTTGACTGTAGTAGGATTTTAGAGGAGGATCTTGCTAGCACTAAGTCGAATGCTCGAGGGTATGTTGATAGGAAGGGTAAGCAACAGATGGATCATGGTAAGCCTTATGATAGAAGTAATCAGAGACCCGGTGGTTGGAAGAAGTTTGGTGGAGGAGATTCTAGTTCTTCCATTAAGTGCTACAAGTGTGGTGAGACAGGACATCGTATGGTGGATTGCAAAAGTAATGATAAGAAGTGTTTCAAGTGTGGGAAACTCGGCCATGTGGCCAATGATTGCAGAGTAAGAGTGGTGACTTGTTACAACTATGGTGAAGAAGGTCATACTCGTCCTCAGTGTACAAAACCCAAGAAGGAGCAAGCTGGTGGTAAAGTGTTTGCATTGTCTGGGTCAGAGACTAAGCCAGATGATCGGCTGATTAAAGGTACATGTTTTATTAATGACATACCTTTGATTGCGATTATTGATACTGGAGCTACGCATTCTTTTATTGCTTTGGATTGTGCTAAAAGATTGAATTTGGAAATTTCTAATATGGATGGAAGTATGGTTATTGATACTACTGCGTCGAGTTCAGTGACTACTTCGTATGTTTGTAGGAATTGTCCTATTGTGATTTTTGGTAGGGGTTTCGGTATGGATTTAGTGTGCCTACCGTTAGAACAACTTGATATCATCCTTGGAATGAACTGTTTGGAATTCAACCAGGTTCATATCAACTGTTTTGCGAAGACGGTTATTTTTCCTGAAGAGGTTGGTGTCGAAGATGTGACTATGTCGGTTAAACAGATGAACCTAGCTATGAAAGATGGTGCTGTGGTATTTATGTTGTATTCTGCAATAGAAGCGGAGGGAAAAGCAAAGAGTGATGGATTTCCAGTGGTGAATGAATTTCCAGAGGTGTTTCTGGAAGACGTTAGTGAATTGCCACCTGAGAGGGAGGTAGAATTTACTATAGATTTGATTCCTGGAACTAGTCCGGTGTCGATGGCACCTTACCGTATATCGGCATCTGAATTAGCGGAGTTAAAGAAACAGTTGGAGGAGTTACTTGAGAAGAAGTTTATTCGTCCGAGTGTTTCGCCGTGGGGTGCTCCGGTGTTGTTGGTTAAGAAGAAAGAAGGTTCAATGAGATTATGTGTTGATTACAGACAGCTAAATAAAGTTACAATCAAGAATCGGTATCCTTTACCGAGGATCGATGATTTGATGGATCAACTAGTTGGAGCTTGTGTATTTAGTAAGATTGATCTGAGATCTGGATATCATCAGATTCGTGTGAAGTCGGAAGATATTCAGAAAACTGCATTTAGAACGAGGTATGGACATTACGAGTATTCTGTTATGCCGTTTGGAGTTACTAATGCACCTAGTGTTTTCATGGAGTATATGAACAGGATATTTCATCCGTATCTTGATAAGTTTGTGGTGGTGTTCATTGATGATATTCTAATTTATTCGAAGAGCGATGAAGAGCATGCAGAACATCTCAGAGTTGTGTTGGAATTGTTGAAAGAGAAGAAGCTTTATGTGAAGTTGTCCAAGTGTGAATTCTGGTTAAGTGAAGTAAGTTTTCTTGGCCATGTAATTTCCAATAATGGAATTGTTGTGGATCCTACAAAGGTAGAAGCAGTATCTCAGTGGGAAGCGCCGAAGAATGCTTCTGAGATCCGTAGTTTTCTGGGTCTTGCAGGTTATTACAGGAAGTTTATAGAAGGATTTTCCAAATTAGCGTTACCGTTGACTAAGTTGACCAGGAAAGGTCAAATGTTTGTTTGGGATGTTGAATGTGAGAAAGGATTTCAAGAGCTGAAGAGGAGGTTGACAAGTGCTCCGATCTTGATTTTGCCAAATCCGACTAAGTCTTTTGTTGTGTATTGTGACGCATCATTAATGGGATTAGGTGGTGTGTTGATGCAAGATAAGCAGGTGGTGGCTTATGCTTCGAGACAATTAAAAGTACATGAAAGGAATTATCCGACTCATGATTTGGAGTTGGCAGCTGTTGTGTTTGTTTTGAAGTTGTGGAGGCATTATTTTGAGGTGTTCAGTGATCACAAAAGTCTGAGGTATCTCTTTGATCAGAAAGAGTTGAATATGAGGCAGAGGAGATGGTTAGAATTTCTAAAGGATTATGATTTCGGTTTGAATTACCATCCTGGTAAGGCAAACGTTGTTGCGGATGCCTTGAGTAGGAAGTCCTTGCATATGTCGATGTTAATGGTCCGTGAGTTATATTTGGTTGAGCAGTTCAGAGATTTAAGTTTGGTATGTGAAACTACTCCGAATAGTGTGAAATTGGGTATGTTGAAACTGACTAGTGGTATTCTGGAAGAAATTCGGAATGGACAGAAGTCCGATGTTGGGTTACTTGATAAATTGACATTGATCAACCAAGGTCAAGGAGGCGAGTTCCGGATTGATGAGAATGGTGTTATGAGATTTGGTAATAAGGTGTGTGTTCCGGATGTTGCAGAGATTAGGAAGAGTATTTTGGAAGAAGGACACCGTAGTGGATTCAGTATTCATCCTGGTGCTACTAAAATGTACCATGATTTGAAGAAGTTGTTTTGGTGGCCGGGAATGAAAAAGGAAATTGCTGAGTTTGTGTATGCTTGTTTAGTTTGTCAGAAGTCGAAGATTGAGCATCAGAAACCGTCAGGATTGATGGAACCGTTGTTTGTTCCGGAATGGAAATGGGATGGAATCTCTATGGATTTTGTGTCTGGTTTGCCAAGGACATCGAAGAATTGTGATTCTATCTGGGTTATTGTTGATCGGTTGACGAAATCTGCTCACTTTATTCCGATAAGAATGGATTATCCGATGGAAAGGTTGGCAGAATTGTATGTTGAGAAGATTGTGAGTTTGCACGGTATTCCTTCTAGTATTGTGTCGGATCGAGATCCGAGGTTTACATCTAAATTCTGGACGGGATTGCAAGAAGCTTTGGGTACTAAGTTGCGTTTGAGTTCCGCTTATCATCCACAGACAGATGGTCAGACGGAGAGAACGATTCAGTCGTTGGAAGATTTGTTAAGAGCTTGTGTGTTGGAGAAAGGTGGATCTTGGGATAGTTATCTACCATTGATTGAGTTTACCTACAACAATAGTTTTCATTCGAGCATTGGTATGGCTCCGTTTGAGGCATTGTATGGTAGGAGGTGTCGGACACCGTTGTGTTGGTATGAATCTGGAGAGAGTGTTGTGATTGGACCGGAAATTATCCAACAGACTTCGGAAAAGATTAAGATGATTCAGGAGAAGATGAGGACTTCTCAGAGTCGTCAGAAAAGTTATCACGATAAGAGGAGGAAAGATCTTGAGTTTAGCGAAGGAGAACATGTTTTTATGCGAGTTACTCCGATGACTGGTATTGGTCGAGCCTTGAAGTTAAAGAAGTTGACTCCACGTTTTATTGGTCCGTTTCAGATTACCAAGAGAGTTGGGAAAGTTTCTTATCAGATTGCTTTGCCGCTGTCACTTGCAAATTTGCATGATGTTTTTCATGTATCTCAGCTAAGGAAGTACATTGTTGATCCGTTGCATGAGATTCGGGTAGACGATATACAGGTACGAGGGAATTTGACTGTGGAAGCGGTACCTGCGAGAATTGAGGATCGGAAGTTGAAACAGTTGTGAGGCAAGGAGATCGCGTTGGTAAGAGTGGCTTGGGGAGGACCAGCAGATGGAAATGTCACTTGGGAGCTGGAGAGTCAGATGAAGGACTCGTATCCCGAACTGTTCGTCTAAGGTATGTTTTCGAGGACGAAAACTCTTTTAGTTGGGGAGAGTTGTGACACCCCAAATAATCCGATTATTAAATAATTAGAATTTTTAATTATTAATTTAATTGGAAATTTAATTATTGGTATTTTTGGATTATTGGAATTAATTTAATTAATTAAAGGAAAGAAGTATTGGTGGTGTGAAGAGTGATTAGAGGGTGTGAGGGGTAAAATACTCTACTCTTACTAATTACTAATTTAATTATTTTATTGGAATAATAAAAGGAGTATTAAAAGGAAAAAGAAGAGAAAGAGAGTTATTTTGGAATATTCATCATACGTGCATTTGAGAAGAGGAAAAAGAAGGAGAAAACCGGAAGCGTCAGAATTCGAAGAACCCACAAGGTAAGGGTTGATTTCGATTAGTTAATTCGTATTATCGGTTTAGATATTCAATAGTATGGATCATAGTATGTTACAGAATCCCGGTTTGGAATTCTAGGGTTCCGTAGAATTGTCCCTATTGCGTCGAATTGTAGGTTGAAAACCATTAGGGTGTCAGATGATAAAAAGGAATAATGAAATAATGTTGTTTGATGTTATAATGGTGCAAAATGGATGTGTTTTGGTGTTTCTCATGTTGCAATTCGTATGGGTATGTTTGGAATTGGTTTAGAATGAATAAATGATGTCAAAAGTGCAGAATTTGACTCTGCAGGTCATGGGAACCGGTTCCCAGTGGGGAGGAACCGGGTTCCACTGTGTGAATTTATAAAAACTGGAAAAAATGCACGTAGGAACCGGTTCCTGTATAGGTAGGAACCGGGTTCCCATACATTTTTCCAGAAGCGTGATTTTTGAACTTTGCAAGAACTGGTTCCTGCATATGTAGGAACCGGTTTCTGCTGTAACTTTTTGAAAAATATTAAACTTTGAAAATTCATAACTTTCAAACCGTAAGTCCGTTTTGAGTGCCGTTTTGGACGTTATTTCTTAAATTTAATGCTATATTTTATAAAATGAAAAGATTTCCTAAAACCTGAAATTATTTTGAAAATGATTCAAATCCCGGAATAAGTGATTATTGGCTAACGCACATGGGTGTGTATGTAGCAGTGAACCTGTGATGGATGGATGTATTAGTATTGTGTGAATGAAAGGCATGTTTATGTTGCTAATGATGGTGTGCATGATCGTTGAGATATCATGTTTTTGGTTTTGGTTTAGTTATGATAAATTGATGTATTTCATAGACTGATTTGATGTTGCATGCTAGTGATGTACGTGCATATGCATTGTTTTGGTGAAGTTAATTCCCATTGTGTGGAATTTGACTTGTATTGCCGTTAACCGATACCCGGGTGATGATGGGTGGTTAGGCTGGATTCGTGTCTGGGTGTTTATGGACGAATCGATGGTTGATGTATCCGGTTGATGATGGATCAGTGTTGGGTGACTTGGTCACGTGTTGGTACCACATGCATTGTGTCTGCATTTGTGTTTGCATGGAATTGTAACATGTTAGGATGTCTTCCAGTGTTACAATTCTTTGGTTGATTATTGATTTGTGCATAATGACTTGTATGATTGGAATTGCGTGTTGAATCTGAATTTATGCTAAAATGGGTGAAATAATATGCTTGTGATATAATGTTGATTGAGAAGCTTATAATGCATGTTAATTATGAGAAATCTCACCCTTACTTTACAATATCAGATTAAAGTTAGCAGCTCAGGAGTTGGTGAGGATGGCTCTAGAGCTATGTTACTTTAAGTCCGCGTGTCAGTGTCGTGCTCTGATAGGTTGTAACACTGGGGAACGTTTAGTTGAGGAATTAGTTATTATTCAATTGTTTCTTTGAATTTCATTGGGAATAATTATGTTTTGGTTTATTCCGTTTTGGTTATGGTATTTTTCCGCTGTGTAAGACATGGTCTTAATTTGATTGAATTATTTGAATAATGACCCTCAGTGTAGCATGACTACTGTTTTATTGGAAGTTTTATTTATTTCATAGTTGTGACATCCCTTGTTCCGTGTTAACTCTGATGGAATATGTCTTTAATCATTGATATAATTAATATTATTCGGGGTATTTTAGAAGGGGTGTTACACAATACGCCTCCATATCTCCAACATCCAGATGGCCAAAGGCTAGATCTGGTGATCCAGGTTGATGTTCCACCATGGGACCTAGTCAAAAGGCACATAGGGAATTCACAAAGTCAACCAGGCCAGTGTGTAATTGGGCCTCTGAATTGCTATTCCAAACCTCCAAATCAGGCCCATACCCCCTAACTCTTCCTATTTCATTTTATTTCATTTTATTTCATTTATTCTTGTTTTATTTAATTTAATCATTTTCATTATTTTTTTAACCAATCAAATATTTTTCTTTAATAAAATTAAAACCAAAAAATATTTTATTTATTAAATTAGATTTTAATATTTTCTTTTATTAACAAATCAATTAATTAATTTAGGCCATTAATTAGGAATAACTTTAATATATTTTTTTTCAATAATTAAAATTAACTTAGACATAATTAGGTTTTTATTAACATTGATCAATTTTATTTTTCTTTCTTAAAATATCAAAAACCCAAAAATATTTATTTTTTAATTAGTTTAATTAATTTAATTCAATAATTAACTTAGTTTAATTTCTTTCTTAATTCAAAAATAACCAAAAAATATTTTTCTTTAATAACAAAGGGTCAAAACCCTAGAACTCACATTTGATTTAATTTCCCTCACACGATCTATTTTATCATATTGTATTTGTTCCCGGAATGTAATAGATAATTAGGATTGTTTTTATCGCTTTATTTATTTTCCGCATTTAAATTTCAAAGGGTTGTTTTTGGCGATGTAAATACCCGATGCCTTGTAATTTACTTTCCGCAATTTATTTTCCGCAAAGTATAACTGTTATATGTTTGATAATAGGAATGCATGACAAGAATGAATGTTTAACCTAAAATCAACATAGATAACCATTGACATGTACAAAGATAAAATAACTGAAAACAACACATTCGCACATGCGCACTCTTAGGGTACACCCCACTTGGTTGCCTTCGTACGCGGTCATTGAGTATAAGTCACTTTAGAGGTCGTCCTCTTGTCCAAAGATCATAGTCGCCTCAAAACGGTTGCCTCGGATGTTGTTGCCTCAAAACAAATGATCTAAGATATTAGGGTTACCGCTAAGGCATCCTAAAATTGCTTTGGTGACCGTAAGTCCCTAAATTCGAATTGACCCTAAAACTCCAACGACGGTGCTACCTAATCATCAATAGTGGGATAGCATTGTCTAGAGGACATTAGCATAGAACGATTCCTTTTTCGAGTAGGTAGATGGTTCTTAGATACTTGCTCTTTCAAAACAAAACAAAATTTTCACACTTACACTCCTTTTCAAACAAAGACTTTTTCAAACCCACAAGCACAAAGAAAAGCAATTTTTGAAAACAATATGAGCAAGTACCTAAGAGCCCGTGGATAACCACGGATAGAAAGGGTGCTAACACCTTCCCTTTCTATAATCTACCCCCCGAACCCGAGAAATATCTCAAAAAAGGAATTTTTCTGTGCTTTTTTCCTTTCCTTGTTGGATAAAATAAAATTCGGTGGCGACTCTTGCTTACCGCGACATTTTGTGAAAACAAACGCAAAACGCAAACCAGCATTCCAAAAAACAGTCAGTTCTTTCCCACCGTATCACACCCCCGTACTCAGAAACAATCTCGAAAAAAGGTTTTTTCTGTTCTTTTTCCTTTTCCTTTGTTGGATGAAATAAAAGTCAGTGGAGAATCTTCCTTACCGCAACATTTGCGAATACAAAACGCAAACTAGTATAACAGTCGGTTCTGCCACCGTATCACAGAATTGGCGACTCTGTTGGGGACTAAATAAGTGGGGTATACCTTAGAATCTAGGTCTTTTTTTAAAATTGCTTACTTGTTTGATTTGCCTACTTTATCTTTGAGGGTTTTGTTTGGGTATTATTGAAGGTCCTACACCCGGATTTGGGAACACCGTTTAGGTAAGTAGCAATAAACTGTGAGGGAACTGTATGGGGTATACCGACATGGTTGAAGTAGTAGCTACGTTGATGTGACACTTTGGTTGGTATCAGTAGCCCTTGAGTCAATCAAGGAGAATATAGGGCCACTGTTTGGTTTCATAAAGCGTCAATTGACCTTAGAACCTTTAATTGCATAACTTGGTCAGTAGGACGTAGTGAGATGGCCAGCTTTGGTGTATCCCTAAGGTCGACAGATACTCGATGCTACACTCATTGAGGTTTGACTCCTGAGTTTTGTTTGGTTGTGAGTCAATCGCCTATTGAACAAATCTTAGGGGAAAGACCAGTGATATTGAGATCCCTTAGAACCCGGTTACTATTTATAGGACAGGTTGAACCAATCCAGCTTCAAGAGGGTATGACCTTAAAACTCATGCATGCTTTAAACCTAAGGACTTGGTCTGACATGTTTGTTTCTTGCTATACATGTGATTTCTTAGCATAATCATGACATCATAAACATGGCATATCATACTAACCATTTCAAGGATTTTATAAGGCTCATCTTTGTTATGTTTTGTAGGATATGGCATCCGCCCGCAGGAACACTATCCAGATTAACCTTGTGAAAGTACCTCCCCAACTAAAGGACTTGGCATTAAGGATTCCTGAAAGCTCTCCCTTCACTGAAAAACATGGTCGGCTGCTCATCTTGGTCACTGCAAAACCTGATGAAGAATTGTTAAAAGTGTTATTTCAGTTCTTTAATCCTTTGCACCACTGCTTCACCTTCCCAGATTACTAGTTGGTGCCTACTATGGAGGAATTTTCTCGGTTATTAGGGGTACCTATACTTGATCAGTTACCTTTCAATTGTATGGAAAGGCATCCAAAGCCTGAAGAGATTGCTCGAGCTCTGTCCTTACAACGGTCTGATGTAGTGACAAGTTAGGAAACTAGGGGAAGTGTCCAAGGAATCCCGGTTCAATTTCTATTCGAGAAAGCTCACTGTTTTTGGGATACCCTGGATTTACAAGCTTTTGAAGAGGTATTGGCACTCCTCATCTACGGGATGGTACTATTCCCTAACACGGACCAATTTGTAGATGTGAATACGATTAAGGTTTTTATGTCTCATAATTCGGTGCCTACATTACTTAGGGGGGTCCTCCTGTATGCTCGCACTCTAAAGAGAAGGGGGGTCCTCCTGTGTTGCACCCCTCTATTGGCTAGGTGGTTTATTTCGTACCTACCCAGGTCTATTTTGAAGAATGAGCAGTGTATGATATGGTCTCATAGGATGATGTCCCTTACACATTTCTACATTCATTGGTGTTCACAGTCCTCGGAAGATGTTACCATCATCGATCGTTATGGTGAATTCCCTAATGCCCCTTTCTTAGGCATTAGGGGAGGAATCACTTATAACCCTTATTTGGCACTGCGACAGTTTGGTTATGCAAAAAGGGATGGTCCTCATGATACACTTATCCAAGGAATCGCCTTCGACTATGAGAATGATGCTCAGGGTTACCATAAAAGGTTCATGCGAGCTTGGGGCATGGTACATAGAGTTGATAGAAAGACACTGGGGAACAAGAATTTAATCCCTCTTGAGCCTTATCTCAGATGGGTACGAGCCCGCGCCCAAAGTCTTATGATTCCTTACCCCGCCATCCTACCTATGTTTATGGAACGGGTTGCTGAAGGAGGCACTCCTTCTCTTTTTCTTTATCCTGACATGACAACTGATCATGAGGATTTACAAAAATCCTGGGTTCAACTTAAAGAGGAGCAGGATACGTTTGAAACTCAATTATATGCCAGCGAGAAGAAGGTCCTGGAACTCACTAGGCTACTTCATGAAGAAAGGGATATAAACGCCTACATTGCACCAAAGAGGATGCGCTCATGAGAGACCTAATTTTTTTTTTTGATTTAAGTTTTGTTTTGTTTAATTGTAAGCCTAAAGGGAACTCTTTGTAACAATTCGAACTTATTAATACAATTAACGTGTGTTTCTTTTGGTTAAAAAAATTTGAGCTTTTAAGAATCCTTGAAATCATTGCATACGCATATCATCCATGACATTGCATAAACAGGTACCATAACAGGTTTCTCATCTTCTACGATGTTTATTTCAGCAATAATGTCTTCTGAACAAAGCATCAAGGATCTCCAGGCACAAAATGCCCAATTTCAGCAAATGTTCGTAGCCTTGGCTAAAGGGCAGGAAGATCTGAAGGCCCTTATTCTGAAAGAGAAAAATAAGAAGAAGAAGAAGACCGTCGGTGTCCTGAATCTTGGCAGAAGATTTAGGGGACCGTTGAAGCAAACAGTTGATCTGACCTTTTCATCCAAAGAAGGGGAGAACCAAGAGGGCGAAATAAGGGAGGAAGACCCTAGTCCGAGAGTTTCTGAGGATAGGTACAAACAATTAGAGGATCGTCTAAGCGCAATGGAGATCCAAAGAATACCAGGGTTGGATTTTGAAGAGCTGGGTTTGGTATCTGGGGTAGTCATCCCACAGAAGTTCAAGGCTCTGGTATTTGCGAAGTATGATGGAGTGTCTTGTCCCAAGCTTCATCTCCGTTCCAACGTGAGGAAGATTCAGCCTCACACTGTTGATAGGAACTTGTGGGTCCATTTCTTTCAGGATAGTTTGTCCGGGACTCAGCTCGAGTGGTTCTATCAACTGGAGGGAACCAATGTCCGCAACTAGGAAGATCTGGCTGCTGCTTTTTATAAGCAGTATCAATATAACACTGACCTTGCCCCTACCCGTACTCAACTCCAGAGTATGTCCATGGGTGCAGGTGAAGGTTTTAAGGACTATGCACAGAAGTGGAGAGATCTGGCAGGGAGAGTCCAACCCCCTTTGTCTGATAGGGAGTTTGTTGACATGTTTCTTGGTACATTGTCTGGTCCGTTCTTCAATCACTTGATTTGTAGCTCCTCAGCTGGTTTCACCAAGCTGATACTGACTGGAGAAAGGGTAGAAGTTGGGATTCGGAGTGGCAAGATCCCGAAAGACACCTCGTCAAGTGCAATGAAGAAGTCATTCACGGGTAAGAAGGAGGTCAATTCCATTTATAACTCAAGAGGTCAGAGTTGAGTTGAGCGTCATCCAACGGTAGGGGTTGTGATGATACCTAGGCCTACGGCTACTCAACAACGAAGCAGTCAGCCAAGGGTAGAAAGACCTCAAAGGCAGTTCACCCGAACTAACATGCCATTGTCACAAGCATTGCAACACATGTTAAAGATGAATCTGATCACAGTGATAAACCCTCATCCGAACCCTAAGGCTTCCTCTCCTAAGTACAATCCCGATTCAAGGTGTTCTTATCATTCTGGAAGCCTGGGGCACGATACTAATGATTGTTGGGCGCTGAAATACAAGATTCAGAACATGATTGACACCAAGGAGATTGAATTCGACCCTCCTGAGACCCCCAACGTGATCACTTCTTCCTTTCCAAAACATGGCTAGGATTGAAAGCATTTTTGTTCATTTAATTCTCAATTTTTATTTTCTTTGTTTATTCGAACAATTATTGTCATGTCAAAACTTTGTTATTTCATTAATGCATTACACATGTTTGTCTTGAATTAATCTGTTATCACTATGCTTAAACTGCTTTATACTTTATTTTTGTGATATTCAACTCTCGATTAAAAACTTTAAGCCTTAGAGGGAGGATGACGAAAACGATACCATAATCTCTACAGTATACTTTTGAACAGACCCCACTAACGATGTACAGGTTTTGTTTCAAATCCCACATAGTGGAGTTATAAGGAAGATAATCCCTAGTCAACCCCTTTGAGCCAAAGAAGTATGATTTTTTCTTTCACATAAATTAAAACCCTTAATCATAACCTGGGGTAGGGTAGTTTTCTCAGTTAATTCAGAGGCGCGTTCAGTCGCAATCTTCCGCTTCGCACACAATTAATGGCCTCAAAGACGTCCTTCTGAATCAGAAGATGGTGATGGTTCCGCATAATCATCAAAATAGGCAGTCATCATTTCTCAAAATAAAAGCCTACTAAGTCAAAACCTATGAAGGAGACTTAAGAAAAAAACAGGGGCATCCCGCTGACTGAAATCACAAAAAGAAACAGTTCAGGCAAAAGAAGGGATAACAAAATCAAAAAAAGAGGTCCTACAAATCCTCGACGAAAAAGATAACTGCCTATTCAAAATAAACTGTCAGTATCTGAACCATCACCGGAACATCAAGGACAGTACCCCATGACTCAACTGGGATTCTAAAGACACAATTAACTGAGCATAAGACTAAAGGACATCACGAAGAATGGGTGGGTACAAATAAATTTCGAGCCTTTATCCTTTGTTTCTTAAACCTTGAACCAGGCCACGTTATAACCCTTAAAAGTCTTAGCTGAAGCATGGGTTAGTTTGAGAGCATACTGTTACAAAGGTATCCTGACTCCTGTAGGACTTGGTACGAATCCTGAGTTGATATCACATTCTTGCAGATTTTTCTTTACTACACAAAATACATTTTCAAAAAAAAATTCAAGATAGACATGAGTTTTGCATTCTTTAAATGACATTGTTTGCATATGACTAATTGTTTGACCGCAGAGAAACCCGCACAATGGATATTCAATGAACAAACATCCTCTCAATGGACAGAATCACCTCAGCGGGAAAGACACTTCCAATAACAAGTCTTCCATAAGCAAGGGGCATGACATAATGTCTAATACACCCGGAGCAGTCTCTCAAAAAGTGCCAAATAGCTAGGGGCAGATCTCCATCTGAATCGCTTAGGGCATTACGCATGCATTCCAGCAATGAATCATGTGCCATCAAGAAAACATTTTGACAGTACTACAACATAACACTATGGACAGTGACAACTCCCTACATCCTGAGAGCGTGGATATAGTTGGAAAAGACCACGCATGAAAAAGACACGCTAGGTTGACTGGCCTAGGAAAAAATAAGGGCATCCCGGCGAACCAAAAAATGTTCGGGCAAAAGTTAGGGATATACATATGAAAATAACTGTACACCCGGTAAGTCAAAAACCTAAAAAAGCGGCTTGAGAAAAAAAGGGTATCCCGGTGGACTGAAAATCTAAAAAGATAGTCCATGCAAAAGTTAGGGATCAAAGCGTACGACTATGTCCCGTCATCTTGTCACTTGCCTATCAGTAAAAGACTTATCATTCTAATCAACAGTTACCAAGCACCTCATGAGTTGGGATAACACTCAATCTATCCATAAAGCCTCCATAGGGACTTTCTCCAGTAGGTACATGGGCAGAAAATTCCTGATGTGAAGTCATCGCCGTATCCTCAGCATACGACCCTGTGATATCTATATTCCCCAGCCGAATTTCATAATCGCAAGCGGGTCATAAAGTTTTCTCTCGAACAGAGTTTATTTCTCTGAATACCAAAGCTCAATCCCTGACAGAGTTTACCCCTTCAACTATGGAAGTTCATCCTCCAACAAAGTTATTCCCCCGCAGAGTTATTCTCAAACAGAGTCTCTCCCGGGCAGACCATTCACAAACAAGAGTGAATCTACAGCATAGTCATCTCCGTTCACCATCCCCAGCGGGAGGAGAAGAACCACTTTTTATACGACGGTTAGGAATTCAGTTTCCAGTACTCTCCAACAGCAGTCAGGGATTTATTTTCCCAGACTCGGACATGTCACAATAGCATTTCATGTTCATGACATGCACACACAGATTACATACATCATAATCTCATTTATTTTGAGAACATCATCATACAATGCATTTCATGTATCACATATAATTAATCGTGTACCTTTTCAGGAAAGAGAGTTATCATCAACAATTTCCAGTAGGTCCAAGATTAGCTCCTGAAACTAAATAGAGTAATTATCTGCGCGACCAAATGCAGCTTTACACGGGTTCGTCACAAAGCAATCTTACACGGGTTTCTCCTAAATACAACTTCACACAGGTTTATCCTTAAAAAATCTTACACGGGTCCCTTCTCAGACATCTCCAAATGAAGTTTCACACAGACTTATCTCGAAGTAATCTTACCCAGGTTCCTTCCCATAGCCCTACACGGACTTATCCCAAAATAACCTTACTTAGGTTCCCTCTCGGTTCAGATGCGGTTTTACCCAAACTCCTTAAGAAGCAACCTTACCCAGGTTCCTTCTCGGTTCAGATGAAGTTTTACCAAAACTCCTCACGAAGCAACCTTACTCAGGTTCCCTCTCGGTTCAGATGCAGTTTTACCCAAACTCCTCACGAAGAAACCTTACCCAGGTTCCTTCTTAGTTCAGATGAAGTTTTACCCAAACTCCTTACGAAGAAACCTTACCCAGGTTCCCTCTCGGTTCGGATGCAGTTTTACCCAAACTCCTCACGAAACAACCTTACCCAGGTTCCTTCTCGGTTTAGATGAAGTTTTACCCAAACTCCTCACGAAGCAACCTTACCCAGGTTCCCTCTCGGTTCAGATGCAGTTTTACCTAAACTCATCATGAAGCAACCTTACCCAAGTTCCTTCTCGGTTCAGATGCAGTTTTACCCAAACTCCTCACAAAGCAACCTTACCTAGGTTCCTTCCCATAAGTCCTACTATCCAGGATTTCATCTCGAAGCAACCTTACCTAGGTTCCTTCCCATAAGCCCTTCTATACAGGCTTTCATCTCGAAGCAACCTTACCTATGTTCCTTCCCATAAGCCCTACTATCCAGGCTTTCATCTCGAAGTAATCTTACTACCTAGGTTCCTTCCTATAAGCCCTATTATCCAGGCTTTCATCTCGAAGTAACCCTACGATCCAAGTTCCTTCCCATAATCCCTACTATCCAGGCTTTCATATTGAAGTAACCCTATTACCTAGGTTCCTTCCCATAAGCCCTACTATACAGGCTTTCATCTCGAAGTAACCCTACTATCCAGGCTTTCATATAAAAAGTAACCCTATTATCCAGGTGCTTCCCATAAGCCCTACTATCCAGACTTTCATCTCGAAGTAACCCTACAACCCAGGTTCCTTCTCATAGCCCTATTATCCAGGCTTTCATCCCGAAGTAACCCTACTATCCAGGTTCCTTCTCATAACCCTACTGTGATCGGTGGATCTGGAACTGACTGTTTAATGCTGGTTCGCGAAATGTCGCAGAAGCAAGAGTCGCCACCGTCTTTTATGTTCTCCAACATGGAAAGGACAAAAGCACAGCAAAATTCCTTATGAGATAGTTTCTCGGTTCGGGAGATAGATTTATAGAAAGGGAATGTGTTAGCACCCTTTCTATCCATGGTTATCCATGGGCTCTTAGATACTTGCTCATTGTGTTTTCAAAAGTGTTTTCTTTTCAATTGTGAGTGGGTTTGAAAAAGTTTCGTTTAAAGATTTTAGATCGACTCTTGTATCAGTCCTCAAGAGTGTTTGAAAAATTGTTTTGAAAGCTTTTTTGAAAGTGTCGGTGTGAAAAGATTTTGTTTTGTTTTTGAATAGAGCAAGTATCTATGAGTCATCTACCTACCCTAAGGAATTAGGCTGTGTAAATGTCCTTAAGGTAGTGCCATCCCACCATTGAGAGGTAGGTAGCACCACCATTGGAGGTGTTCGGGTCAATTCGAGTTTAGGGACAGTGTGGTCACCAGAGTAACAGTAGGATACCTTAGAAGCTACCCTTATGCCATTGATCTTTTTTATTCCGAGGCAACCGTTTCGAGGCAACTTGTTTCGAGGCAACTTGTTTTGAGGCAACCAGATCAATGGACATAAGGACTTACTAAGACGTCCTATACTCGACGACCACGTTTCGAAGGCAAGGCAACAGTGAGGCGTACCCTAAGAGTGGTGTGTGAATTCGTGTGTTGTTTTCATGTTAATATTTGTCTTTGATCATGCATTTGTGAGCTACGCTTGTTTTTAATTTAGGCCATACATTCTTTCATGCAAAGTTTAGCAGTTAAGGGGTGCGGAAATTAAAGTGCGGAAAATAAAGTCCTACGCTATTACAAGGCGCGGGTCTATACATCGCCAAATTAACAAAGACCCGTTTTTTTTTAATAAAATGCAGAAAATAAATAAATTTCCTAATTACTATTACAAGGCTTGAGCAATTACATAATATTTAAAACGAAAAATAAGGACAAACGCGCGAAAAGAAATTAGAATCGAATATGCGAGGGCGTTGGACCCTTTAGAGGAATTAAATGAAATTAAAAAATTGATTGATTATTTAATTAAGAAAAGAAATTGTTTTTGGTTTTTTTGGTATTTTATAAAATAAAGAAAAATTAAAATTAAAAGAAACCCTAATTCTAAATATTTTTTAATTATTAAAGAAAAAGATTAAGGTTTTAACCTAATTTATACTAATTATTTAATTACATGAGTATTTACAAAATAATTAATAATTAATAATAATAATGAGAATAAGAAATTATTTATTAAGAAAGAAAAATGCTAAACCTAATTTCTACCTATTTTAATTATTTAAGAAAACATTAAAATTAACCTAAATTAACCTAAATTGATTATTAAAAATTTATTTACAAAAATATTAAGGAACTAAATATTAAATAAACATATTTTTTTAGTTTTTTTGATTTTTTTGGTTTTTGTATTATGAAAATTAATTTGGTGAATTAAAGAAAATAATTAAAATAATTACAAGAAAAGAAAAAAAAAGAGAGAAAGAATATACAAACAATGGGGGTATTCAGACCCAATTTGGAGGTGTTATTGAAGCATTTTGGCCCAAGCAATCTAAGCCCTTTTTGACTTTCCTGGATCACATACTTGTGGTTGACTGAGCGTGCATGATGGTCTCCACATTTTGGCCTTTGGATTGATCCTTATGCATAGGTGGCAAGCATAAATGTGGAGTTGTATGGTAATCTTTTGGGGGCATGCTGCACTGGAATACGTTAGTGTAAAAATTATGAAATATACAAGGGGACCTGGGAATCGAACCCAGGTCCCAGTACCTGCAAGCCAACGCATCAACCATCCAGGCCAACGCGTATGTTTGATATTATTATGGAACGTGAATCTTATATGTGAACAATGAGTATTATGCTGGACAATTGAAAAACGCGCCAATCATTCAAACTGGCCAACCACAGTCCAACAACTCAGCGTCTCCTTCCTTCTTCTTTGTTTGCCTGAAAATAAAAAAAATAGATAGCGGGGGTTTTAAACCCCCACTAAATAGAACCTGCAAATAATAGCGAATAGGGCATGGTTAATCATAAAAAAGGCGCGAGGTGGTTGTTCAATTCGTCCCGATGCCCTGATTTCAATGGTACTGGTTAGGATGGCCAATTTTTTCTTATGTGTGAAATCCCAAATCAAAGCTTCAGAAACCCTAATATCCGTTCATGGCAACTTTTGACACATGCAGTATTAATTCAATTAGAGGACACCAATAGCTTCAGAATGTTCATGTTAGTATAAATCAAACATTAAAAGTCATGAATCATGCATGGAATTCAAAATACGATTATGAATAATTTTGAAAGAAAGGCAATTTTGTTCTACCAATTCCTTGTGCGTGGAGACTTGATTTCGATTGCAAAAGCTTCCTGGTAGTGTCAGGATTGTATTGGAATGGCTTTTAGGCTTTGAAACTTGCAGTAGCTATGAAAACAGTTTTCAATTTTTTTGTCAAAAGTTGCAATGTTGTTCTTGGTCTTGGGCGCAACCTTTTTATGTCTAATGCATTAGGTTTATGTTCTATATGTATCTGAGCATGATTAGGTTAAGAAAAACAAGCCCATAATCCCTGCATTGATGATTTGGCTATTTGGTTTTCAATGATATCAAATCCAATCTTTTTGCCATGAAACCATTGCCAATTACATAGAATCTTTCCTTTTGAGTGATGCACGAAATATTTGATCCATAAAGAGTGAATTGGCTGCACAAAAAGATTTGAAACACATGATTTAGTATTTTTCTCATATTTAATTTTAATTAAATGAATTAATAGGATTAAAAATTCAATTAATTAATTAAAAATAAGAAAACAACTCCCTTTTAGCTTAATGGGTCGTGCATAGCTTTTGGGTAATGATTCATGGAAGAAATTGAGGCCCATTAGCAATTTTGAGGCATTTGAAGCAAAGTTGACTTTTCAAAATTCCCAAAACTTTCCCAACTTCCACAAGGCATATCTTGCTCAATTTTTAAGCTTTGATCATGTTTTTGGACATTTTGGAAAGGTCTTGAAGTCCTCTAACCAATGTCTTTGGTCCCATGCCATTTTGATTTACCAATCTCAAGTTATGGTCTTTGACCTAAAGTGCCTTTTTGTTGACTTTTGAAAATGACCTATAATGTTGAGATTGATAACTTTTTGTGAGAGCATTTCTTGGACTTGAAGTGTGAAGATGAGTTGTAGGAAATGTCATTCTCTTCAAAATGAGCTTTGGATGGATTTTTTCTGATAAACCATGTGGAAGTTATGCCCTGGTCAATTTGTAGTTGACTTTTTCAATTGTCCAAAAATAGAAACTTTTGCATCTTGAGACTTTTTGAGCCATGCCTTGAGAATCATGATCAAGAATTGACCAAATGATGTTTGTGGCTTCAAAATAAGATGTTGACCAAAAATTTTGACTTTTGACTGTCAAATGACCATTTTGCCCCTATAGTTGACTGTGAAGCAATTAGGGTTTTTGATTGTGCAATTTGATGTTGTGAGTCTTGAAACTTGGCATATGAATGCTTGACAATGTTTATAGGCATGTGGGACTTGATTGGACCCTTGGAAACCTCAACTTCTTTGCCAGAACCAAAACCCTAATTTTTGACTGTTAGGAGGCCATTGGACTGTGCAACCCTTGGGAGATTTTGAACCTTGACCTTGGCAAATCTTGAAAAATATGGGAGGGCAAATTTTGGGGTATAACACCTACTATCCAGGCTTTCATATTGAAGTAACCCTACTATCCAGGTTCCTTCTCATAGCCCTACTATCCAGGCTTTCATATTGAAGTAACCCTACTATCTAGGTTCTTTCTCATAACCATACTATTCAGGCTTTCATTTAGAAGTAACGCTACTATCCAGGATCCTTCTTATAGCCCTACTATCCAGGATTTCATCTCGAAGTAACCTTACTATCCAGGTTCCTTCACATAGCCCCACTATCAAGACTTTCATTTCGAAGTAACCCTACTATCCAGGTTCCTTCTCACAGCCTTACTACCCAGGGTTTCATCTCGAAGTAACCCTACTATCCAGGTTCCTTCTCATAGCCTTACTATCTAGGATTTCATTTCGAAGTAACTCTACTATTCAGGTTCCTTCTCACAGCCCTACTACCCAGGCTTTCATTTCGAAGCAACCCTACTATCCAGGTTCCTTTTCTCTTATCTCCAGACAACAATTTACAACACTGTAAGACCTGGATCCGACCAGATACGGTTGGTTTCACATTTCCCCAGTAAGTCGTTGTGCAGCCTGGACCCTAACCAGATATGCAGTTTACTTCCACCTCCTCAATCAAGAGTTAATTCCCCAGTATAATAGCGGAAAACCGAAGCTCCTAGCCTCTATTTCCCAAGTCATAAATCAACATTCCCCTGTGAAGTTCTCCTCAACGGCAGTTACAGGAATTCTCGCAAAGCAATGTCTTATGCAACCGATATCTTTTCTGGATGGCATCTTTAAGCCCATCTCCAACGATTCTCCATCGACTTCTAAATGGCATTGATCGGGACTTTATGAGTCTGTCGGGATACTAACTGCAAGTATACACTTCAGTCGTTCTAGTTTTAAAAGATTATCGAACCCATAGTGACTGAGGATCAATCGCATACGATCTAATGCTACAGTTTGTCTAACTAAGCGATGAATATTCGATTTTTGGGGGAAACAGTTTAATTAAAAATAATAGTACTAGTTATACCGGTATGTGATAATCGGACTTAGGGAATTCGGTGAATCGCTTGGCCTATAAAGTATTTCGGTAAAAGCTAATTGTTTAAAAACCTGAGACATACACTCTCGTGTTTATGAAATAAGTCATGCTACTAAACCTAGTGGATGCACTTTAAATTTAATAACACTTTTTGAAAACAATTTGAGTTTAATTAATTTATTAAAACACTCTCGTGTATTTAAAAATCAATGTTTCGTTACCACTATCTGGGTTGAACCCCGGCTCTCGCATGCAGGTTCTTGCCTTAATTAATTTCCCACTCTCGTGGAAAAATCGTGTTAATTAACCTCTCACTCTCGTGACAAGGTTAGTTAAATTAATCTTGGAAATTGGAAACCAGAAATTGTTTTATAAATATTTTTGGCCAAGGTATCACTAAATTCCTTTAGTTCTTACGGGTCACATAACAGTATTAATAATTTAGCCTGACATAATTAACTTGGAAGCAATACAATTCAAAATATAATTCATAACAACAATTGGCATAATATAAAAACTGAATAAATATTAATTTCAATAAAAACCTGGAATCAAAGTTGCTATGGTAATCTTGAAGTATTACAATAATCCTTGAGCTTGATTGCAGTAAATAATTCGTGTTAATTCTTGAAGGAAGAATTAACACTTAAAACTAAAAACTAAAACTTGGAATGAAAATTACAGTACGAAGGAAAATGGTACAAAAATAAATAATATAGTTTAATGTAGAAAAGCAGCAATTTTTGGTCTGTAGAAAATTCTTCGACCCTTGGACTATGCATTGGTACTCATATATAGCAGGAAAAATCAGCAGTTTTAATTTTGAATTCTTGATGAAGTCTTCGTGGAGAAATTCTAGGAGCAGTAATAGTTGTGGCAATAAAATAGGAGATTCAGTAGAAACAGGAAGAATTATTCTGCCCTTCACGCCCACGTCTTCAATTATGCGCAACGTCCTCCTTCACGCGTGTGACGGTCGTCACAGGAGGGTGACGGTCGTCACACGCTGAAGTGGTGTCTTACGCTCGTCACAGGGGCGTGACGACCGTTTCCTTATGTTGTGGGGTGTTACGCCCGTCACAGGGGCGTGACGACCGTCACCTATCTAGAAGTCCACACTTTGTATTTTTTTTAATTCTTTTTCTCTTTGTTTTTCGTCTAGCTTTCTTCATGTTGTCCTTTTTCATTGATTTGAGTCGACAAGTGTCATACCTGCAAAAAAGACAAATAATCTCGGAATAATCGAGGGTTAGACGACTTAATGGAATATAAAATCGGTAAGAAGTATGTTAATTATACGATATGTTTTCTCGTTATCAGGCATCTGTAAGCCCATTCCCGATATCACCAATCAGTATTACTTCTTGCGTGTGCAAATTTCTGGGCACTCTAGTGAACAATCATCCTCCACCTTCAGATCACGAAAGGCAGACCAGCCAATCTACATCCTCAGGTTTAAGAAGAATAACCAGGGGCAGTTGTTGTACCCCAAAATTTTCCCTTCCATTTTTACTCAAAACATACTCCTAGAGGTCCTCAATTGCTCAAGGTTGACTAAGGATTGACCAGACAAATCCTCCTCTTAAGACAATGAGCCTTAAATTAGGGTTTCATTCCTCATCAAGATGTTTGAATTCCAAGGGTCCTAAATGACTTCCATTTCCATAATATGTTCTCAATATCATCCATGCCAAGTTTCATGCCTTGCACAAGGAGTTTGTTCAGTCAACTGCTCAGATGCCTGAAAACAATTGTACTAGGTCAAAAGTTAATTGTGGCCCACATACAATCAAACTTTAAGACTTTTGGTAAACATCAACATTTTGAAGTGATATCCATCATTTTATTAAGGGTTTATCGTGATTCGTCAAGGAATGCTCCTAATCCATCAAAACTCAAAAGTTGCTAAATTAGGGTTTCTATAGGAAAAGTCAACCAAACTTTGACCAGGCATAACTTTCTCATACTTTATCAGAAATTTCTAATCCAAGGCTCATTTTGAATAGAATCCAATTCCCTACAACTCCTCTTCAGCCCTCAAGTTCAATAAATTCACTCATAAAAAGATATAAATTCAGACATTATAGGTCCTTCTAAAAAGTCAACAAAAACACCTTTTGGGTCAAAGCTCCTTAAATTAACATGGAAGATCCAATTGAGATGAAACCAAAAGGGTTGTTTAGGGGACATCCTAAGATTTCTAAAAAGTCCAAGAACACCCTCATAGGGTTAAAATTTAGAGAGATATGCATTGTCAAAGTTGGCCCATTTTTGGAAAAATGCATGAAGCAAATATTGACCAAACTTGGATTTTATCCAAATGGGCCTATCTTTTCAAGTTTGAAACTCATTCCTAAAATGGTCCACGAACTCTAAGCCCACTCATACATTTTTCTATTGTTTATGCTATTTATTTTGATATTTTATTCATTAAAATTCAGAATTAAATAAATAAACAATAGAAATAATGTAAATTTTGATGTGAATCCATTTTGGGCAAGTTTTATGCTGGTTTATGTCAATTGATTTCGTGCAATAACCCTTCGAATATGTCCAGGTTCATCCACATGTGAAAATGGCATGAAATCATAAAATATGGCATTTTTTCAAATTTTGATCATGGTCTTAAAACACAACATTATGAGGGAGATTCTTTCCGTGCTTTCTTGTCTCATCATTCTCCTCTATAAATATAGAGCTATACAAGCTTGAAAGACACAAAATTCCTCTTCAAGAAAGCTCTACAAAATTCTCAAAAAAAAATTGCTAAAAGTTGCAAGAGTTCGCAGCTATATCCCAGGTGTATTAGTCCAAACAAGTGGGCAAATCACATTTCTGAGACTTACAAGAGTCTACTCAGGCCTCTTTCCAAGCCAGTCCACGCCAAAAACATCTGCACCAAGTAGCTACGGTTGGGTAAAAATTCTTAATTACAAACTCTCAATTCTTACGTTGTAAATAGTTTATAAGCGTTCATAAATGTTCATACTAATGTTTAGAATGTTTTAGAACCATTGATTTTAAGTTTTGATGTAGGAATCTAAAAATTCCAAAATTAAAGCCTCAAAGTCGCGTCCCCGTGGTGCATCCCAAGACGTTATCCACGCTGGATCCAGCGTAGTACCGGGCTTTGTCAAGTTTGGGCTTTTAATTCTGCTTCTTTCTCACCCCTCATTTTCATTTTTGCAGCGCGGCCCATTTTTCTTTTTTGCTTTATTTATTTTCTTTTATTTCAATTATTTTCCTTTTATTAAAAAAAATCATAAACATCATAAAATTAAGAAATCACAAAAAAATGTAGAATTAGTTTTTTCTTCCTTATTTATTAAAATTAATTTTGAAAATAGATTAGTTTAATTAGGATAATTTGGTTTATTTTCATGATTAGAATTAGCTAAAAATTAGGTTTAAATTGCAAGTTAATTATTTTGTCTCAAATAAAAATACAAAAATATTAGGTTATTTAGAGTTAATTTCCTTTCATTTTTAACTTAATGTTTTTTCCTAAAAAATAAAAAATAACAAAAAATATTTTCTTTCATTAATTAAGTTTTCTTAGAATTTAAACTTTAATTCCCGTATTTAATTTTTCGCCCGCAATTTCCTTCTTTCGCACTTTTATATTCCTATGCATATCAATGTAGCCAAACTATAAGGCATTTTTATTGTTTTCCTTTATATTTCTTCCAGTTTTGGACTTGTAATTAAACCCCTCTCCCCGAAGCCATGTAATAGCGTAGGAATTTACGTTTCCACACTTTATATTTTTGTATATATATTAACTGTTAGATGTATGGCTAATAAGATTGCATGAACAAGATAAAACCAATCGCTAGAAAACTAAACACAAAGACTAATATATCTGAAATCAAATACGCTCGCACATATGCACCCCTAGGGTATACCTCACTTGGTTGCCTTTGGTAAACAATTATGAAGTATATGGAGTCTTAGTGGTTGTCCTCTAGTCCTAAAAGATAAAAAATGACCCATTCGAATGTTGCCTTAGAAAGATCTTCAGGACTCTAGGGTAATTACTAAGGTTTCCAAACCATTGCTTTAGTGATCGTAATTGTCCCTTTTGTCCCTTTCGATTGTCCCTTAAACTCCAACGATGGAGCTACCTACTCCTTAATAGTAAGATAGTGTCGTATGAAGGAAATCAAAAAATGAACAGACTTTTTCGAGTAGGTAGAAACTTTTAATTACTTGCTCAAAACAACAAATCTTTATACATACACTTTCAAACAAACTTTTCAAACTAAAGTTTTCAAAAACATTTTATCACACCCTTGAGGACTGATACAAGGGTTACCATAAAGTGAAACGCCGCACTAAGACAATTTTAAAAAAAAATTTCAAACACATGAAAGCAATTTTAAGAATGAGCAAGTATCTAAGAGCCCATGGAAAACCACGGATAGAAAGGGTGCTAACACCTTCCCTTTCTATAATCTACCCCCCGTACTTAGAAACAATCTCGAAAAAAGGTTTTTTCTGTTGTTTTGCCTTTTCCTTTGTTGGATGAAATAAAAGTCGGTGGTGACTCTTTCTTATCGCAACATTTGCGAATACAAAACGCAAACCAGTATAACATTCGGTTCTTCCACCGTATCACACATCCTCCATCTAATTTTCATCTCTGGGAATATGATGGAATTCAACTTTATTAAAGAAGGGTAATAATCTTATAGCATAGTCTTTGTAGGGAATCAAGCCAGGGTGACGAGTATCTCATTCTCCTTTAATCTGATTTATTACCAAAGCTGAATCGCCATACACATATAGAACTTTGATTCTGAGATCAATGGCCTCCTCAAGACCCATGATGCAAGCTTCATATTCTGCCATATTATTAGTGCAATCAAATGTCAACCTTGTAGTAAAAGGGATATACGATCCATGAGGGGGTATAATCACAACACCAATTCCTTTCCCGTAAGAATTCACAGCTCCATCAAATACCATACCCCACCGGGATTCAGGATCAGGACCTTCCTCAGGTAACGGTTCATCATAATCTTTCGCTTTCAGAAACATCACCTCCTCATTAAGGAAATCATATTTAACAGGCTGATTATCATCAACCAGTTGGTGAGCAAGATAATCCGCCAACACACTGCTTTGTATAGCCTTTTGAGTATGGTATTCAATGTCATATTCAGACAACAACATCTACCAACGAGCAATTCTACCAGTGAGAATAGGCGTCTCAAAAATATACTTAATTGGATCCATTTTGGAAATCAACCAAGTAGTATGATTCAACATTTATTTCCGCAATTGCTTTGCCGCCCAGGCCAGAGCACAACATGTCTTTTCCAGCATAGAATACCGTGACTCATAGTCATTATACTTCTTGTTAAGAAAATAAATAGCATTTCCTTCTTCCATGTTTCATCTTATTGTCCTAAAATACAGCCCATAGAATTATCTAACACTATCATATACATAATCAATGGTCTTCCTTCAACAGGAGAGAGCAAGATATGAGGTTCAAGCAAATACTCTTTAATACTTTCAAATGCCGTCTGGAAATCATCTGTCCACAGACAACCTTGATCTTTCTTTAACAACTTAAATATTGGTTTACACGTTGCAGTCATATGGGAGATAAATTGGGAAATGTAATTCGGACACCCAAGAAAACCTCTAACTTGCTTTTTAGTTCTTGGTGCTGTAATTTCTTGAATTGCTTTTACTTTATCAAGATCGACTTCAATTACTTTTTGGCTAACAATGAAACCTAACAATTTCCCTGATTGAACATCGAAGGTGCATTTATTTGGATTTAAGCGGAGATGATACTTCCTCAAACACTGAAACAATTTCAACAAGTCTTCTATATGCCCTTCTTCGGTCTGGGACTTGGCAATAATATCATCAACATATACCTCAATTTCCGTGTGCATCAGATCATGGAATAAGGTTGTCATAGCCCTCTAGTATGTTTCACTAGTGTTCTTAAACCCAAAGGGCATCACTCTATAACAGAATTTTCCCCAGGGTGTGATAAACGTAATAGTGATAGTTCCTTCATCCAATGCCTTCTGAATATAACATTAACATCGCAAATATCATCCTTATCATAAGTAATAGTGATAGTTCCTTCATCCAATGCCTTATGAATATCATTTCTTACAATAAGACACCCACACTGATTCTTTGAACAAACTCTGCAAGCATCATGATCATGTTGGAAAAATATAAGCTTGCATAAGTTGATGTGCATCATGACCAATGATTCTATGATTAGTTGTATATAAAAAACTCGATACTTTCTCGGACAACCATTTACCATGTTTACGGAAGCTGACTCATGCATGGGTAAAGGATTTACTTTCACATTTTTGTTTACATATTTGAAATATAGGAAACCACTATTCACTAGCTTCTGAAATTCATTCTTCAAAAAATAACATTTTTTGACGCTATGACCAGGCGCTTCTTTGTGGAAAGCACAGTGGGCATTAGTTATATACCATGGTGGAAGATCCTTTAGAATAGCTGGCAGTGATCTTGTTTGAACCAAATTCTTCTACAAAAGGGAAGGTGTTGTACCCCAAAATTTCCCTCCCCTTTTCTTCTCAAGACATTATTTCAAGGCTTCTCAAATACCTAAGACATTCAAAGGTTGACTAGTCAAGATGCACCTCCTAAGCCAAAGGCCCACAACTAGGGTTTGGAGCTTATAAAGGAAATTTAGATTTCAAAGGTCTCAAGTGGCTTCCATGGTTCTTCATAGGTCCTCAATAAGTTTCATGTCAAGTTTCAAGACTTACATCACAAGTTTGCTCAGTCAATGACTCAGATGATTGAAAATCAATTGTATTCAAAAAGTCAACTAAGGTCAACATACAATCAAACTTCAAAAAAAATTGTCAACATCAACATTTTAAAGTGATATTCATCATTTGATAAAGGGTTGATCATGATTCCCCAAGGAAAGCCCTCAGATCATCAAAAGTAAAGAATTATCAAATTAGGGTTTCCTTAAGAGAAGTCAACTGAATTTTGACCAAGCATAACGTTCACATGCTTCATCAACTTTTCCCTAAACAAATCTCATTTTGAATAAAATTAAATTCTCTACAACTTTTCTTTAATTCTCAAGTCCAAAAAATGCTTCATTTGGAAGATATGAGCTCATACATTATAGGTCATTTTCAAAAGTCAATAAAAGACACTTTTTGTCAAGGCAACTTACATCAAGATAATTTCTTCAAAAGAAAAAAATTAGAAACATAGAGATTTTATAGGACATCTTGGGCTTTCCAAAAAGTTTAAGATCATCTTCAAAAGTTAAAAATTGAGCAAGTTATGGGTTGCACAAGTTGGGTAATTTTGAAGAAATTCATGAAGTGCAAATTGAGAAAAAAATGCAATTTTGAACCAATGAGCTTAATTTTTGATGATTAAACATTTTCATAATATCTTATAGGACCCCTAATTTAATTTACGCATGGCTTTTATTTATATTTATATTTATCTTGATTTTATTTAATTTAAAATCAAATAAATTGAATAAAATCGCAAGAAATCATGGGCTAGTGCATATGGGCTTAATTTGATCAACTTTGAGGCCCATTAATTCGTGAAATCCATGCCACAATATGTCCAGGTTCATTCATATTCAAATTGGCAAGAATATCACAAATATGGCTAGTTTTCAAAAATGATTTTTGTCTTTAAACCATGGTTTAATGGTTCAATTCCTTGCCATGTTAGTAAGCCAATCACTCTCTCTATATAAAGGCAAGCCAAAGTAGATCAAGGGATCACGAAATATTTGCATAAAAAGCTCTCCAAAAGATCTTTAAAAAGCTCTCCAAAAGCTCCCAAAAATTCTCAAAATTTCTCAAAGTTGTAAAAATTGTAACTACATTTCCAGGCGCTATCAATCCAAACAAATGTCCAAATCACATTCCTGAGGCTTCCAAGAATTGAAACACACTCATAACAAAGCCCTTTCAAGTCCAAAACTCCTCCTCCCATTCACACTGGTTGGTAAGTTTGGTGAAGATTCGAAACTTTGATCTCAGGCATTATTAATTGTTGCTGACATAATTAATCTATTCATTTGCATCATTGGAATGTATTTAACGTTTTACATGTGAGTCTTGATGCAGAAATAAGATGGTAAATCTTTAAAAAGGCCTTCCCTTTCCATAATCTACCCCCCGAACTCAAAATATTTAAAAAGGTGTTTCCTGTTCTTTTCACCCTTTCCTTTGTTGGATAAAAGAAAAGTCGGTGGCAACTCTTGCTAAACCGCAACATTTTCAATAAAATCCAAAAACAGTAAAGTCAGTTCTCCCACCGTATCATAGATCTAACGACTCTGTTAGGGATATGACACTAAAAGTAGGGGTAACTTAGAGCTAGATCATATTTAAAATGCTTAACCTATTTGACTTGCTTGCTTTACATTTCGGGTTTATGTTTGGGTATTCTTGTATAGATCCTATACCCGGATCTGGATCACATTAGGTAAGTAGAAATAGATCGCGGGGACTGTGCAGCATAATATCGACATGGTTGAAGCGATGGCTATGTTAGTGTGACACATTTGTTAGTACCGATATCCTTTGTGTTGAATCAAGGAGAATACGGGGTCACTATGTGGTGTCATGAAGCACTAACTGACCTTAGAACCTTAGTTGAAAAAACTTGTCCATTAGAAAGTAGTGAGATGGCTGGCTTTGGTGCAAAACTGAATATTGGTTGATACTCGATACTACACTCATTGAGATCAGACTTTCGGGATATTTCGGATACGAGAAAAGATTGCTTGATCCGAAACAATGCCCGATGAAGAAAGATCAGTGATATTGAGATTCCTTATAACCGGATACTTCTTTAAGGACAGGTTGAACCAACTAAACTTCAAGAGGGTACTTACCTACAAGTTCCATGCAAGCCTGAACCTAAGGCTACTTGTATGACTTGTTTGCATTCACTATCTAACAACTTGAACTCCTTGTAGGGATTGTTTGTATTCATTATCTAACAATATGAATTCCTTGCAGGAGTTGTTTGTAGTCATTATCCAATAACCTGGACTTCTTGCAAGACTTACTTGTTTACGTCACCTTGCACTTTTGTTTGATGCTAGCATACACATCATGACATCATGTTATAGCATTTTCATTAACCATTTCAAGGATCTCAAAGAGCCTATGATGAAGGTTATAATAAACCAAACGTCTAGCAAGGGGCAAGAGGATTTATTTTCCTCTAGCCAATGCTGTCAAAGCACGATGTCTTGAGTCAGAGGCTATGACCCACTCGACATGGTGAGCTTGATTCTTGTAGAAGTACATTCAACGATACGAAGTTCTTCAATCAAAGCTGCAATCTGAATTCAAACATTTTCTTGTGTTTACCCCGTAAGATCCTTGAAAGCATTGCATGCATATCATTACATAACAGGCATTCTCAAGACATGTTTCTTATTTTCTCACTGTTCATTTCAGCAAGGAAAATGGCTCTCGAATAGAACGATAGATATATCCAAGCTCAAGATGTTCAGTTCAAGGAAATGTTCCTGAATCTATCTAAGGGGAAAGAAGAATTGAAAACACTCCTCACTGGGAACATGGCCAAGAAAAATCCTGAAGATAACAAGGAGGACCAGTTGGAACAACTGCAAGCTGAGATGGAAAGGATGATAATTTTGATGAGTAGTCAGATGGCTCTTATCCAAAATTTAGCTCGGGGACAAGAAGAGTTGAGGATTCTCATCAGCAAGCTTCATCAAGACAGATACGACCGTTTGGGGAAAATGCTAGAATTTGGGGTCTAATCAATGATCAACCTCTCTTGGCAGGTAGGGAATGGGTTGATATGTTCATGCGGGAACATGTTAAAAATAAACTTTGAAGCAGTAAAATTCATGGAACTGCATCATACAATGGAAAGAAGGAGACAAGTACTATGTACGACCCGAAGGATCGTAATAAGAGTGATCTCAACCAATATGTGAGGGCAGTGCGAATCTCTAATCCAGCACCGGTGCAACAACAACGACAAGGCAATCAGCGTAAGCAGGACACACCCAAAAGGAAATTCACCAAAATCAAAATGTCCTCAACTCGAGTATTATAACACATGTTGAGGATGGAGTTGATTACGCTGAAGAATCCTCCTCAAAATCCCAACACCTCCTCCCCTTGGTACAATCATAATGTGAGATGCGCTTATCATTCCAAAAGTCCTAGGCATGACACTAATAGTTGTTGGGCATTGAAAAATAAGATCCAAGACTTGATCGACAAAGAAGTGCTGGAGTTCACACAAGTTTGTCCGATTGAATTCTTTTACCATCCCTCAAAGGCACACCATATGAAGTGACAAGTTCAGACAGAGAGACTTTTTGTTCATTAGAATTTTCAAATTACAATTTCTTTTGATTACTTCGAACACTTATTTTATGTCAAACTTTGTTATTCCATTAATACATTGCATATGTTTGTCTTGAATTAATACATTCATTTTTACTATATTGAAACCATACTTTTACTTCCTTTTTGTGATATTCAACTCTCAATAAAAAGCTATAAGCCTTTGGAGGGAGGATGACGAAAATAATACCATAATCTCATACAATATGCTTTTGAACAGACCTTGTTGACGATGTATAGGCGTTGTTTCAAATCCTAAACAGTGGAGTTATAAGGAAGATAACCCCTAGCCAACCCCTTTCAGCCTAAGAAGTAGGAGTTTTCTTTTTCACGCAAATTGAAACCTTTAATCATAACCTAGCACAGGGTAGTTTCTCAGTTAATTCAATGGTGCATTCAATCGCGAGCTCTACCTTCGTACACAACAAATAGTGTCGAAGATGCTCTTCTAAATCAAAAGATAGTGATGATTCCCTGTAATCACTAAAACAGGAAGTCATCATCTCTCAAAAGAAAAGCCCGCTAAGTTAAAACCTATAAAGGAGACTTAGGACAAACTGGGGCATCCCGCTGACTGTGATCTCAAAATATTTTAGGCAAAAAATAGGGATAATAAAGTCAAAAAAGAGGTCACTACGAATCCTCAACAAAAAAATTATGACCGCCTTCTCAAATAAACTTTCAGTATCCGAACCATCACCGGAATATCAGGGCCAAGATTCCAGACTCAATTGGAATCCAAAATGCACAATTAACTAAGTATAGGACTGAAGAACATCATGATAACGGATTGGGTACAAATAAAAGTTTGAGCCTTTATCCTTTGTTTCTTAGACCGTGAACCAAGCCACATTACAACCCTTAAAAAGTCCTAGCTGAAGCATAGGTAAGTTCGAAAGCATAATGTTAAAAAAGGTATCCTGACTCCTGTAAGGCTTACTATAAATCCTGAGTTGAATTCATATTCTTACAAAAATTTGTTTGTTTACTAAAAATGCATTTCAAAACTTCAAGACAGACATAAGCTTTTCATTTTTTAAAATGCCATTGTTTGCATATGAATAATTGTTCGACAGCAGATAAATTCGCACAACGGATATTCAATGAATGGAAATCCTCTCAATAAACAGAATCACCTCAGGTGAAAAGACATTTCCAGTAACAGGCCTTTCATAATCCAGAGGCATGACATGGTGTCTAACTGATTTAGGCCAGTCAAGTCAATATTCAAAGAATCTCTCAAAAGTACTGAATAGCCAGGGGAAGATCTCCATCTGAATCACTTGAAGAATTGAACATGAGTTCCAGCAAAGGGCCATGTATGATCAAGAAAACATTTTCTAATAGTGCTACAACACTTACTACTATGGAAAATGACAATTCTCCACACCCTATGAACACGGACATAGTCGAAAAATACTACGCATGAAAGAAGACCTGCTAGGTTGACTAGCCTAGGAAAAAATAAGTGCGTCCCGGAGAACCAAAAGAGTTCGGGAAAAAATTAGGTATATATAAATAAAACTGTACACCCGGCAAGTCAAAAACCTGAAAATGCGGCTTGGGAAAAAAGGTATCCTGATGGACTAAAAATCTGAAAGGACAGTCCAGGCAAAAGTTAGGGATTAAAGCATACGACTATGTCCCGTCATCTCGTCACTTGTCTATCAGTAGAAGACTTATCGCCCTGATCAGCATTCACCAAGGGCTCTAGAAGTAGAGGTACGTTCAAGTCTCCACGGATCCCCAAGAGCCACTTCCATGAGATTATCCCCACAGAGTAGTCTTCACAAGCTCATACATTCCCCACAATTGCCACGGAAGATTACTCTGGCTGATAAAGGAGTATGATTTTATCCCTAGAAATATCACCAACCTACGGAGTTCCAATCAGTACAGTTCATGGAGTTTCTCTTCCCCGGCTAAGCTTGTTCCTCCAAGGTTGTAAAACCCCCTTTCATACTTCTGTTCTCCAGCAGAGTTCATTTCCTTAACATGGGTGTTTCCTCTACAAGAGTATTTCATCAACAGGGTGTATTTCTCTAACATTTTATCATCTTCTAGATACAGTTCGGATACAATCTCTCTCTCTCTCTCTCTCTCTCTCTCTCTATATATATATATATATATATATATATATATATATATATATATATATATATATATATATATATATATATATATATATATATATATATATATATATATATATATATATATATATATATATATATATATATATATATATATATATATATATATATATATATATATATATATATATATATATTCATTCTGACACTCATTCTAGATTCTCTTCTAGCAGTTCAGATACAATCTAGATATAGATTCATTCTGACACTCATTCCAAGCTCTCTGCTAGATACAGTGCAAATGCAATCAAGATACAAATTCACTCTGACACACATTCCAAATCCATTTCTAGATCCAGTTCAGATACAGTCTAAATATAGATTCATTCTGACACTCATTCCAGATCCACTTCTAGATACAGTCTAAATATAGATTCATTCTGGAACTCATTCTAGATTCGCTTCTGATACCCATTCAAACGCATTTTCTAGATGCATTTCAGACACAATCTAGATATAGATTCATTCTGATACTCATTCCAGATTCTCTTGTAGATACGGTTCATATACAATCCAGATACATATGTCATTCTGATACCCATTCAAATGCATCTTCTAGATACAATTCAGATACGATCTAGATATAAAGTCATTCTAGAACTCATCCCATATTTCTCTTCTAGATACAATGCAGATATAATCAAGATACAGATTCATTCTGGCACTCATTCCAGATTTCTCTTCTAGATACAATATAGATACAATCAAGATACAAATTCATTCTTGCACTCACGCCATATTTATCTTCTAGATACAGTGCAGATACAATCAAGATACAGATTCATTCTGACGCTCATTCCATATTTCTCTTCCATATACAGTTCAGATACAATCAAGATACAAATCCATTTTGATACTCATTCAATACATCTTTTAGATATGGTTCAAATACAATCCAGATATGGATATCATTTTGATACCCATTCAATACATATTCAGATACAGTCAAGGCATAGATTTATTCTGACACTCCCCAGCTTGAGTATGCTTTTACCATAAATCACCGGCTAAAAGCCTCTCCCCAGTGAAGGTGCCACTATCCCTAGAGAGTTACTATGGAACCTAGAATCAAATAAAATACCAGTCAACCTTATCTTCCCCAGATAAGTCAGAAGGTTATCCACCTCTTCCATCCCTAGTCAAGGTATAAATTCCCCAATAGAGAAATGAACAACCAAGGTTCTTGAACTCTTCTCCCCAAGCAGGAATTAACATTCTCCAATAGAGTTTAATCCAGCAAAAGCAGAAATCAATGTTCCCCAGCAGAGTTTCCTCAGACAAGAAAGCACGAATTCCCATCGGAAGTAATTCACGGAAGATCGAAGATACACATACTCTTCATCCCCAGTGACAGTCAGAGATTTATTTTCCCCAGACTGAGATGCTGCTCACATTTACAAATGCACTTCATTAACATCACATTTATACATTATTTACAAAATATCATAGCATATGCATGCGAAACACATATAGCAGAATCTCATTTATTTTGAGAACATCATTGCACAATACATTTCATATATCATGACATTGCATACAACTGACTCTTTACCTTTTCAGGAAAGATCAATCTACAGACGAACATCATCAACTACTTATATGACCTTACATTCTTTTCAAAGGCTACATCTGACGAAGGGCTATTTCAGCACTTTCCTCATAAGGTCATTCTTAAGTACAAACATATGCTGGTTCAGTTTAAATTGACCAATGATTTATCCTGATTCGTTTTTGGTAGATGCTTTCTCTAGTTCAGTTAAATCGACCCTAAGATTTTTCTGATTTTTATTTATTTAAAGATAATTCAAGACCTCTGTTGGTTCAATTTAAATCGACCAATGATTTATCCTGATCATTTCTGGTAGATTCTTTCTCTGATTCAGTTAAATCGACCCTAAGATTTTTTTGATTCTTATCCAGTTAAAGAAAATTCAAGATTTCTGATGGTTCAATTTAAATCGACCAATGATTTATCCTGATTCATTTTCGGTAGACTCTTTCTCTGGTTCAGTTAAATCGACCCTAATATTTTTCTGATTCTTATCCAATTTAAGACAATTCAAGACCTCTGATGGTTTAGTTTAAATCGACCAATGATTTATCCTGGTTCGTTTCCGATAGATGTTTTCTCTGGTTCAGTCAAATCGACCCTAAGATTTTTCTGATTCTTATCCAGTTAAAGACAATTGAAGACCTCTGCTGGTTCAGTTTAAATCGACCAATGATTTATCTTGATTCGTTTCTGGTAGACACTTTCTCTAGTTTAGTTAAATCGACCCTAAGATTTTTCTGATTCTTATCCAGTTAAAGACAATTCAAGACCTCTGTTGGTTCAGTTTAAATCGACCAATGATTTATCCTGATTCGTTTCCAGTAGACACTTTCTATGGTTCAGTTAAATCGACCCTAAGATTTTTCTGATTCTTATCCAGTCAAAGACAATTCAAGATTTCTACTGGTTCAATTTAAATCGACCAATGATTTATCTTGATTCATCTCTGGTAGACACTTTCTCTGGTTCAGTTAAATCGATCCTAAGACTTTTCTGATTCTTATCTAGTTAAAGACAATTCAAGACCTCTGCTGGTTCATTTTAAATCGACCAATGATTTATCCTAATTCGTTTCCGATAGATGCATTCTCTGGTTTAGTTAATAGATCCTAAGATTTTTTTGATTCTTATCCAGTTAAAGGAATGAGATTCGGATGCTTCGTATCCCATTCTCCCTTAATTAGACTGATTACTAGGGGTGAGTCTCCATATACATTCAAGAATTTAATTCTCATATCGATGGAAACCTTGATACCCATGATGCATTCTTCGTACTCGGCCACATTGTTGGTACAACCAAAACATAATCTGGCGGTGAAGGGCGTGTGGCAACTCTTGGGAGATACAACTACAACACCAATTCCATTACCAAGCGCATTGTAAGTTCCATCAAAAACCATAGTCCATCGGGATCTCGGTTCAGGTCCTTCATACGGTCCAGGTTCTTGATAATCAGTAACTAACATGATATTCTCATCTGGGAACTCAAAATTCATATACTGATAGTCATCTACAGCTTAATGAGCCAAATGATCTGCCAGTACACTTCATTTGATTTCCTTCTGATTAGTGTACTGAGTGTCATATTCTGTCAAGACCATTTGCCATCTTGCTATTCTTCCAGAGAGAGCGGGTTTCTCGAATATGTATTTTATTGGATCCATCTTAAAAATCAATAAAGTAGTATGAGTCAACATATATTGTCTCAGTCGGTGAGTAGCCCATGCCAAAGCACATCAAGTTTTCTCGAGCAGTGAGTATCTTGTTTCACAATCGGTAAACTTGTTACTAAGGTAGTATATTGCATGCTGTTCTCGATCAGACTCGTCATGCTGTCCCAATACACACCCCATTGAGTTCTCTAATAATGTCAAGTACATGATCAGGGGTCTTCCTTCAATCGTTGGCATTAGAACTATAGGTTCCTGGAGATACTCCTTGATTTTGTTGAAGGCTATCTGACAATTTTCGTTCCACTTCACTACTTGATCTTTCTTTAGTAACTTAAAGATTGGCTCACAGGTAGCGGTCAAATGGGAAATAAATCTGGCAATGTGGTTCAATCGTCCCAGGAAACCTCTGACTTCCTTCTCAGTACAGGGAGCTGGCATTTCTTGAATGTCTTTAACCTTAACAGGTTCAACTTCGATACCTTTACCACTGACGACGAAACCTAGGAGTTTACCGGATCTTACCCCAAAGGTGAACTTGTTTGGATTCAACCTCAACTTGTATTTCTTTAGCCTTTCAAACATCTTGTGTAGGTGGTCCAGATGTTATTCTTCAGTCTGATACTTGGCTATCATGTCATCAACGTAAACCTTTATCTCGTGATGGATCAGATCATGGAACAGTTCTACCATAGCACAATGATAATGTTGCATCGGTGTTCTTCAAACCAAAAGGCATAACTTTGTAACAGAAAGTGCCCCACTATGTGACAAAAGCAGTCTTCTCCATGTCTTTGGGTACCATCTTGATTTGATTATAACCGGAGAAACCACCCATGAAGGAAAATACTTTGTGTTGAGCGGTGTTATCAACCAGAACATCAATATATGGAAGCGGAAAGTCATCTTTGGGGCTTTCCCTATTCAAATCCCTATAGTCTATACACGTACGCACCTTACCATCCTTCTTAGGTAATGGAACCACATTTGCAACCCACTGAGGATAGGACGTAACAGCTAAGAAACCTGCATTGAACTGCTTCATGACCTTGGCTTTGATCTTTTCAGACATCTTGGGACGCATACGACGAACCTTCTACTTTATAGGAGGACAACTTTCCTTCAGCAGTAGGCGGAGAACCATACTTTCAGTATCAAGCCCTGGCATGTCTTCGCACTGAAGGAAAATTGCGATCCAAAATGCAACGGAAAATCAAAATTTTACTTTAGTGATCCTTATGAATGGGCATGGTCAGTGATAGAAATCATTATCTCTTGTGATGATTTAGACCTTTGATGTTGTGATCACGAACATTGATGAATATCAATGTCTCTACTTAGTCTACACGAACAAATCACTTCCAGATACAATGCTAGCTGCTACAAACGAAAACTTTGAGTGAGAGAGTGAGACAAAATATACGGCTAGGTTTCAAGACCGAATTTTCATCAAGTAAAATGCTTCAGCACAAGGGTTCTATTTATAGAACCACTTATGTGGGTTGCAAGCTAAAAGCCCAATTAAGGATACAAGCTAAAAGCCCAATTAAGCATGTGGGTATCATACCTTATGATATACCGCATATCACTTAAGCGCGTGGTACCTTACCACATTCCATATTTAACTTAAGTGCACCTTACCTTACAGTGTTTTTTGTACCCCAAAATTTGCCCTCTCATTTCTCAAGAATTTTCTCACAAGATCTTCCATGACTCAAGTTTGCAGCACTGATACATCAATTTAGGTTTGGAATTGGCACAAGGGCAAAATTGTCAAAATGCACACTGAAAAGTCAAACTTTGACTTTTTGATCAAAATCAAATTTCAAGAATCACAGTTCATCAAGACATGTTAGAATATGAATTTGGTTCATAAAAAAATATCAAAAGTCAAAATTACTCTAGAAAAGTCAAAGTTCTAAACACTTAGAAATTTTTCTAAGTGTTAAGAAAATATGATAAGTTCAGAACTTTTGGCCAGATTTTCATTATGATGCAAGGTGATTCAAGAAGAACTTCTGACACAGAAGTTGTAGGTATCAATGAGATCTAAAACATTGCAGAACATAACTCCTCCTAGAAATGTTGGGATTTCAAGTTATAAATCCTTGAAGACACGTCCATGAAACTAAAACACTTAGCAAATTATGAGCATTTCCAAGTCAGAATTTGATTAGAACTTTTGGGCCAGTTTTCACGTAGGTACAATCAGAGTTTGCAAAAATAATTCAAAGAGGGGTTACAAGGCATGTTACAAGCTTTCTGGAAAGTCTGATAACTCCTTCAGATTATGCTGGAATAGGGAGAATCAAAGATCAGAAGTTGGACATTTGTTCTTAATCTAAGTTACGTTTATGCTGAACTTCTGATCCAGTTTCAAGCTATGCTGCATAATCTCATGTTGCAAGCCTTCTTGCTTGTTAAATCTCATCATAATTTAATGCTTACACCAACTTTTGAGTCCTTATCCCAATGTCTAAGCCTTTATCCAAAGGATCTTCCCACGTGTGGCATAAAATTACCACTGCTGTTCTTGAAAAACAAACTTTTGTACAAAGTTTATTTTGAGTCCATACTTTACTCTATTTATGAGTGTACTTCCCCACAAATCATGCCTACAAACTCAGATTGGGAATGTTTAAAGCTGATAACCATCCTACCTTGCCCTGAAACCATGCTTGTCTAAACTTGCTTCAAAAACAAGTCAACGATCCATAACACATGATGGTTGTACTCCTGACTTCTCCAAGCTTCTAAATCCTTTGCCTATAAATTAAAATGCATTTGCAAACTGAAGGAGGATTGAAAAAAGCCCTGAAACCTTGTTAAAAATTCCCAAGAACCTGAAACTGCAACGCAAACACAAAACCTGCTAGTTCCTGATTTTTGCATCCAAAATCTAATTTTCCTTGTGTGTTTCTTGGCCAAATCATCCACACAGTTTCTAGTACACACGTAGAAGCTTTCTCAACTTCTGTTTTCAAACTGTAATACAATCTTCACCAATATCCATTTCAAAAATCAGAACTTTGCATCTTGACTGCTCCAGAGCATTCCAACCATCCATAACTCAAGTTAAGAGTTGCTTTGGCTTTCTGAGAAGTTGAGGAAGCTGACCAAAATATCACAGCAATTTGAACCAGGCTCTAACTCACAAAACAATTTCCAGCGGCAAGGTAAGTTTCTTCTGATTTTCATCTCATTACTTAGGCATTGTTAGGCTTGTAATTTCAAAGATACAATGTAGATATCATGGCTCTGAGTCTATACATATTTATAGATTTCATTTATATGGCTAAAGTAGAGAGAATTTCAGATCATAACTTATTGAGAAAATTAGGGTTCCGAATTAGAATTAGCAAAATTCATGCTTGCTTCTGGTTTATAGTTTTGATGCTTTTTATTTCTGAAACCATGATGAAATTTTCCATAACTTCTATATTTGCATTTTCCATTTTTGTTGAGAAATGACTAAGTTGCAGACACTCTGACTGACGCGAAGAAGAAGATGAAGTTCATCATCAGAATTTACTTTGTAATATATGCTTATGTTTTTGCTTCTAATACCGAATGTATGACCACCCCAGTGGTAGAGAGCGCGCGCATAAGGAATTAGTGTTAAGGGTCCGGGGTTCTAGTCCCAGGAGCACCTTTTATGTTTTTTTCTTAACATTTTACCCCATTATTTGTCAAACAACATTCCTGGACCAGAAATTCTAGATAACCCCCCCCCCCCCCCCCCCATTTGTTTGTCAAAATAGTACTCTTGGACAAGAACTTCTAGATGTTCTCATCCAATAGCATCGTCACCTCACTTACCCATAATCAGAACTTCTAGCCTTCCAGTAACACTAGAACTTCTAGGTTTCCAACTGCATCAGAACTTCTAGGCTCTCTCAACAATCATAACTTCTAGCCTTCCAGTAACACTAGAACTTCTAGGTTTCCATCTGCATCAGAAATTCTAGGCTCTCTCAACAATCAGAACTTCTAGCCTTCCAGTAACACTAGAACTTCTAGGTTTCCAGTTGCACTAGAACTTCTAGGCTCTCTTAACAATCAGAACTTATAGGCTTTCCTTTGTTTCCAGCAACCTCAGAACTTTAGCGCATTTGGATCCAAAACTTCTGGCTTGCCCCTTTTCTACTAACATTTTATTTCTGATTTGTAGCGCGCACGGGTCAGAACTTCTGCTCTCTCTTATTTCTATTCTTTCGGCAACATGCTGACTCTAACTCTTATTCTCTTATTATTTTTATCATCACTTTTATTTTCATTAATCAAAAACACCAAAAAATACTTTATATTTATATACTTTGCTTTATTTCTTTTAAAACAAAAAGACTAAAAACATTTCCTAAAGAAAATTTATTTCTTCTCTTAATAAAAACAAAACAAGTCTATTTTACATTTCAATTTTTGTACATTATTTCAATATGGTTGTAATAGATAATTAGGACTTTAATTTATCGCAACCCCCATTTGTAAATTTGTACACCCCATCCCCAAGTGATTGTAATAGCATATGATATTTACTTTCCGTAATTTATCGCTTTCATATAAATGGTAGTAATTAGGGTTTGTATGGAAAGATAAAATCAATACTTAGAAAGCCCTAATTCAAGATAAATAAAGCATGAAATACAAACACTTACACACTTGCATCTCTAGGGTTAACTCCACTTTTTGCCTTATGAAAAGTGGTCATGTTATGCATGTGAGGCGTCTTAGCAAAAACAATCAAAAAATACAAGATCATAGTCCCTCGATGACGCTTCGAATGTTGCCTTACAAATGATCTTAGTCCCTCAAGAGAAATGCTAAGATATGTCACAACATTGCTATCATGACTATACGATGACCCACGCCCGTCCCTTTACATCCAAAGATAAGGCTTCTTAACAATCAATGGTAAGATAGCAATATCAAAGGAAGGAATGAACAAAAGACTTTGTGAGTAGGTAGAACGTTCTTAGTTGCTTGCTCACAATCCATCTTCAAAACAAACATCTTTTCAAACATACAAAACACTTTCAAAACATGAAATATTTTCAAAAGTCCAACATTTTGTATGCATTCTTATAGAGACGGGAATCATTACAAAGTTTTCCTAAACGAGGGCGCTTTTCAAAAATACTTTCAAAACCCACCACAAACACATTTCAAATAAAGCAAATTCAAAAGTGATCTAGCAAGCAACTAAGAGCCCATAGATAACTATGGATGAAAAGGGTGCTAACACCTTCCCTTTTCATAATCTACCCCCCGAACTCAAGAAAATAATCTCAAAGGTCTTTCCTGTTCTTTTCACCCTTTCCTTTATTGGATAAAAGAAAAGTCGGTGGCGACTCTTGCTATCCGCAACAATTACGATAAAACGCAAAACACCCAAGTCAGTTCTCCCACCGTATTACAGTGTTCCTTATTTACTCTATCTCTCATCAACTTGTCCTTATGTGTGTGACCCTATAGGTTTTCGTGACGTTGACAATTATATTAAGTCACACATTTAACATAATAAACAGTAAGCGATATCTAGCAATATATCACTGCTACCCAAGTCACGAAAATGTCATATGATCTGACAAAACCTTTTTGTGATAATATTTGTATGTACAATTACCCTTTTACCCTTATGTCTATATTGAACACAAGGCATAAATCGTGTTATTCTTGTGTAGTTCAATATTGGTCCCTTAGATATTTATCCTGTTATGCAGGATGAGCAAATTCCATCTAGGTCACTCATGTCCCTCAACATGCTTTATGAAGTACTCATCAATTGTCTTTAGGGTTATCTAGTTATGGATAATGTTTGATCAGCAATAAAGTACTTAACTCTACATCTAGGGTCCATAGTGGTTTTAGGTCTAAGGGTGGTATACACCATGAGAATAACTTATTACACCTTGTATAACATTCTATGTAGTATTCTCATAGCGGGTCAATCCAGTATAAATATTACTCCTAATATTCATACCTATGTCAAGACTTGATAACTCCTTATCCATGATCCATGAGGTGCGGTCATCAGTCTATCTTCATAATAATCTCAATGCTTTAATGTTACCCACTTCGCAATAAATCTCGACTACGAATACTTTAAGAATAGTGTTCTTATGTTTAATGGGATCTCATGATTAAGTCACACTTAACATTTCATTAAACAGACAAACTATTCTAGGGACTTTATTATTTTGGAAAAACAAACATAATAAAGAGATGCCTTTTATTATTAATAAATAATTCAATACAAGTATAAAAGTATTAGCCTCTAGGGCTTACACCAACACGTACGACCAAGCAAAGATCTCAACATAGTCACACAACTTCTAGATTAATCTCTTTTTGACACTACCTTCTAAGTTGGCACCTATGTTGACCTCTTTCTTGTCCTATTTAGTACCCAATTTCACAACCTCGACTGGCTCTTCATGCGGTCTTATGGAAACCTAGAAAGCTCTCCAGGTATTTCACAATCTTCCTCACCTTCATCCTCGGCTTGGTAGATCGGATTTTTGAAGTTATAATTGGCAATAACATAATTGTTATCAATGGGATCCAGGATGGATATGGATCTTCAATTTGTTGTGTGGGTGTGTGTAAGAACACATAGCTATTTTGAAAGCAATAAAGTAAAAGAAAGACAAAGAGCGCAAAATTTGAATGCAAACGTCCAATGATTTATTAAATGAAAATATGCTGATGAATAATGATAACCTTAGCCAATGGACCGTTGTGCCCCGGGTAAGGCACAAGGCTTAAAGATATTTTTTAAATTACATAAGCAAAACTTGAAAGTAAGAAAACAGAAAATATCATTTACTCCTGACTAAAGGAGATTGGTATAAAGTCTTCAGTCTTCCAATTATTGATCCCATTGCGGGTAGTAAGGAAAATCTAACTATCTAAGTCACAGTCGCTATCAGTGTCTTCCACAACAGAAACATCATCAATAGCATTAACGCCCTTGTCATGATTAGGCATAGGTGCAATGATCACATTAGGAGTCTCAGGAGGGTCAAATTCAATCTCCTTAGAGTCAATCATGTCTTGAATCTTATTTTTCAACGGCCAACAGTTGTTAGTGTCATGTCCATGACTTTTGGAGTGATATGCACACCTTGCATCGGGATTGTAACAAGGAGAGGTAGTATTAAGATTCTGAGGAGGAACCTTCAATGTAATCAGCTCTGCCTTTAACACGTGTTGCAACGCTTGAGCCAATAGAATGTTGACTCTTGTGAACTATATCCTGGGTGCATCTTACCTACGTTGATTATTCGGTTGTTGTTATTGCACTAACGTAGGATTAGAGATCAGAACTGCCCCCATGGATTGGTTGTAGTCGCTCTTATTACGACCTTTCTAGATGTATACAACATTGGATTCTTTCTTACCATTGTAAGACTTCTTCATAGTATTTGAAGATGTAGCCACCTGAATTTTACCGCTTCTGATTCCATTCTCAACATGTTCTCCTATCAATATTATTTCAGTGAAATCGGCTGAAGAACTTCCAAGTAGATGATTATAGAAAGGACATGTTAGCATACTCATGAACATGTCAACCAATTCCATGTCAGCCAAAGGAGGTTGAACTTTTCCTGCCATATATCTCCATTTCTCTGTGTAGTCTTTGAAGCCTTCCTCAGAACCCATGGACATACTTTGTAGTTGCATGCGGGTTAGTGGCAAATTTGAATTATATTGATATTGTTTATAGAAAGCTGCAGCCAAATCTTCCCAGGTATGAATATTGGCACCTTCAAGTTGATAATACCATTCCAGTTGTGTTCCAGACAGACTCTCTTGAAATAAATGCAACCACAACTTCTTATCAGCAGTGTGTGGTTGAATTTTCCGAACATAAGATCTCAAATGCAACTTCATGCAAGAAATTCCATCATACTTGGCAAAGGTAGGAGTTTTAAACTTATGAGGAATGATGACTACTGGGACCAATCTTAATTCTTCAAAGTTCAAGCCATGCACCTTATGGATCTCCATGGCTTTCAGATGCTCTTCCAGCAGCTTATACTTCTCGTCAGCAGAGGGATATTGTTCATCCAAATAGTCCTCTTCCTTTTCATCAGAAAATTTGTCAGCATCATGCATGCTTCTTTCAGTTTTAACACTTTTACCATCTTCATATTGTTTGTCATCTTCATCTGATGGGATACCAAGATCTCGAGCTTTCTTGATTGGACCTTTGAACCTTCTCCCTGTGTTAAGGATTCCGATTGGTTTCTTTGTCTTTTTCTTCTCGTTGGTGATGAGCGCCTTCAGTTCTTCTTTCCCCTTGGCTATGTTTAGGAACATTTGTTGGAACTAAGCATTCTGAGTTTGGAGTTATTTAACTGTCTGTTCAAGAGCCATTTTCCTGCTGAAATAAACAGCAAGAAGATGAGAAAACCTGTCTTGGAAACCTGTTATGCGATGATATGTATAACATGTAGATGGATATGAAATGTTTTCAAGGATCTCGTGGGATTTAAAATTCGAAATATTAGAAAATGAATCTGGTTGCATCTTTGTTTGAAGAACTTTGAGTCTTCATCTTTAAATATCCTTCTATAAGAATCAAGCTCACCATATCAAGTGGGTCATATCCTCTGGCTCAAGAGAATGTACTTTGTTCTTGACGACATATGGCTAGAGGAAAATAAATCCTCTTGCCCCTTGCTAGAAGTTTGGCTTATGATAATCCTGCACCATAAATCCCTAAGATCCTTGAAATGGTTAATAAAAATGTCATGTTATGATGATATGATGTGATGATGTTATGTTTATATTAAATAAGCAAACACAAACAAGTAACACAAGAGCTTTAGGTTTAAAGGCTTGCATGAAGTCCATAGGTAAGGACCCCTCCCTATTAAAGTCAACTTGGCTCAACCTGTCCTATCATAGTAACCCGGTTCTAGGAATCTCATATCATCGATCTTTCTTGCAGGCTTTATTTTAGAACAGAAATTGGCTTGCCACCAAAACATCCCGAAAGTAAATTCTCAATGAGCGTAGCGTGGAGTATCAACCAACCTTAGACTGCACCAAAGTTGGCCATCTCACTACTTTCTAATTGCTAAGATGGATCAATTGAGGTTCTAAAAGTAATTTAGTGTTAACGTCACCACACAGAAGTCTAATGTTATCCTTGAATGACTCAAGGAACATTAGTACAAACCAAAGTGTCACACTAACCATAGCCATCATTTCAACCATTTCGGTTTATGTCGTACAGTCTTGATGATCTATTGTTACTTACCTAAGGAACTCCTAGATTTAGGTGTAGGATCTTACAAGAAAATAAACCCAAACAAAACCCTTAATGTAAATCAAGCAAAGCAAACAATGAAATCATAGTAAAGTGATCTAACCCTAAGGTAACCCCTCTTTTTTTAAGTATATCCCTAGCAGAGTCGCCAGTTCTGTAATAAGGTGGGAGAATTGATTTTTTTGGTTTTATCTAAATGTGTGGATAGCAAGAGTCGCCATCGACTTTTATTTTATTCAATATTTAGGAAAGGTGAAAAGAACAGGAAAGACCATTGATAGATTCTGAGCTCGGGGGGTAAGTTATGAAAAGGGAATATGTTAGCACCCTTTTCATCTGTAGTTATCTACGGACTCTTAATTGCTTAGCTCACTTTTGAAAACTTTCTTTGTGTGTGTAACTTGTTTGAAAATATTTTGAAATCCCAATGTAAGTCTAACTTTGTAATAATTCTTGTATCAGTCTTGAAGAATGTATACAAAGCGTTTTTTGAAAATATTGTTTTGAAAGTGATGTGTAAAAAATGTTTTGGAAAGGTTGTGAGCAAGAAATTAGGAGTTCTTACACACTAAAGTCTTTCTTGTTATTTTCCTTCTCCTTTGGAGATAATGCCATCCATACCATTAGTTGGTAGGTAGCCCTATTTATTGGATGTGAAGGGACAAGCGTAGGGTTGTCGTGTGGTCATCGAAAGCAACATGTAAGGATACTTTATCAATTTGTATCGGATGGAGTAGATCATTTTTGTAGGCGACTTTGAAGGGTGAATTAAGGGAGTATCCATACTTTCGAGGGACATGACCAAGTAACGTAAGGAAATAAGAGAAGTTACTCTAGAGGTGCAAGTGTGTGAAGTGTTTGTTTTCAGTTATATTATCTTGAGATTAGGGTTTTCTATGTTCAGTTATTAGTCTTGCCATACAAACCCTAGTTACTAGCAGTTATAAAATGTACAGGAAATAAAGTGCGGAAAGTAAAATTTCTATGCTATCGCATGGCTTTAGGGCAGTTACATAAGTATAAAAAATGCAGAAAAGTAAACCTACGCTATTACATCATGTGAGTAGTTACATAATTAGAAAAAAAAAAGCGAGAAAATAAATCTAAGCTATTACAATCGATAGTCCGACCTATACATTTTATCTAAGAAAATTAAGAAGTAAAGAGAAATAAAATAAGAAAATGTTTTTGAAAAAGTTTGGAAGACCTAAAGTTCTAAGTATTAATATTTTTATGTTTTATAAAACATAATTTAAGTGTTAACATTAATAAAACCCTAAATTTATAATTGATTTTAATAAAAAAAGTTTAATTAATTAATTAATTAGTTTAGTAAATAAAAAGAAAATTAAATATTAGTTAAAAACCTAAACCTAAACCTAAACCATGCATATTAGTTTGAAAAATAACAAAAAATAATGTAAAACGCAGGGATCGAACCCACGCCCTCATGTAATACACACGCGTCCTTCACCATCTGTGATGCATTTTCAATCTATTATTATAGCATAAGCAAACAATTATATAATAAAACATATGAACCAGAGAGGCGCCGGAGCCTTAGCTCCAGTCGTCTTCTCCGACAAGGACTTTCATCAACCTGTAAAAATAGCGCGCATTAGAGATAAAAGAGGACCATATCCCCCTAATTCGACTCTCATGAATCCAATGGTGGTATTCTTTTTGGCTAATTCAACCTGTATAACGAGATATAATCAAAATAAAGCAAAATGGTGCAATCATGGTGACGAAGGATTCTAGCATCATGGGCCTCATGCAAGGGATGAAACCTGCGCTAGTTTGTCTCAGGAACACATTGAAATCGTTAGTTTTAACCAAAGCAACGCAAATATTAAAAAACGAATTTCATAAAATAATGCATAACTGGCGATGGAGGGATGCATATTTCATATGCATTTGATCATCAAGAATGATCAGAACTTGCTCTAGGATACCTCAGGGATTGATTTGGATGGTTATCTTATCTTGTGGATGGCTGCAAATTAGAATTCGAATTCACTCCTCTTCTTTCAAATTTTTGATCCAAAACACTTGTTCCTTGCAGCCTCCTTGCTTGTTCTTTTGTCTGAATATAATGAGTATATATAGGTAAAGAGATTAGGTTTAAAATATGGGCTTGGACATCATGTAAAACATGTATTTGATTTGTTTTGAAAATAAGTTGGAATATGAAAAAACTACGGATATTTGATTGGAAAATAGGTGCACACGGTTTCTTACTTGGTCTTTGGGCCTCCAAAGTATTCAGATCTCAGGCCTTTTATGTCTTACACATTTATTCAATATTTATTTGATTTAATTTTGTATTTAAATGAATAAAAATCAAAATAAATGAAATAAAAATTAAAATAATGCATGAATGGAATAGAGGTCCTCTAAGATATCATGAACATGTTTAGACTTGAAAAGATAGGCCCATTAGTCCAAAAATTCCAATTTGCTCAATTTGAGTTTCATGCATTTTCTCAAAATTGCCCAACTTGCACAAATCATATCCCACTCAATTTTTATCATATGAAGGTGATCTTAGACTTTTTGGAAACCTCAAGATGTTCCATACAACCTTAATGTTGGCCATTTTTTCCATTTGAAGAGTTTATCTTGATGTAAAGTACTTTGACAAAAAGTGTCTTTTTGTTGACTTTTTAAATGACCTGTAATGTTTTGGCTCATATCTCTCAAATGAAGCATTTTTTGCCTTGATATTAGAGAGACAAAGTTGTAGAGAATTGAATTTACTTCAAAATGGGCTTTTGTTGAGAAGTTTCTAATAAAGTATGTGATAGTTATGCTTGGTCAAAGTTCAGTTGACTTCTCCTAAATAAAACCCTAATTTAGTAACTTTTGACTTTTGATGAATCTTGAGTTTTCTTGATGAATCATGATCAACCCTTGATCAAATGATGAATGTGACTTCAAAATGTTTATTTTTACCAAAAATCTTGAAGTTTGACTCTAAATTGGTCAAAGTTGACTTTTTGCCCAATATAGTTAATTTTTAATCATCTGAGTAATTGACTGAGCAAACGTGTGATGCAAGGCTTAAAATTTGGCATGAGGGTACCTTGAAGCATATGGGAAACCATGAAGTCCACTTGAGGCATTAGAAGTCCAATTTTCCTTGAGAAAAACAAAACCCTGGTTGTAGGTCACTGCTTAGGAGGAGGGTTTGTCTGATCAATCTTTGAGTAGTCCTGAGTGCTTGAGAACCCTAGAAGCATGGGGAGGTATCTTGAATCAATTTGTCTTGAAAATGGGAGGGAAAATTTTAGGTTACAACACTTGGGTCTTCAGAACTTCAAGTCTTCAAATTCTTTAGAACTTTTGTCTTTAGAGTCTTTAGCACTTGGTCTTTAGAACGATTTTCTTAGAACCACGAGTGTGATGCGGGGGGAGAAATGACTTGAGGTTTTGCGTTTGTGTTTGCAAATGTTTCGGTTTAGCAAGAGTCGCCACCGACTAATATTTTATCCAAAAGTAAAGGTAAAAAAGCACAGGAAAGACCTTTGAGATTGTTTTTGGGTTCGGGGGTAGATTATGAAAAGGGAAGGTGCTAGCACCCTTTTCATCCATGGTTTTCCATGGGCTCTTAGTTACTTGTTTTAGATCACTTGATTTGCTTTTTCAATTGTTTGAAATGGTGCTTTTGTGTGTGGTTTTGAAAGTATTTTGAAAAGAGACCTTTGTTTAGGCAATCTTTGTAATGATTCTTGTTTGAATGTATACAAAGATGTTTGTCTTTTGAAAAATATTTCAATGTTTTGAAAGTTTGTTTAGAAATTGTTTTGAAATTGTTTAGAAATGTGTGTGATAGTTTAAAAATAGCAAGGATGGTTTGCAATTTGATCAAGTAACTAGGAGTTGTCTACTCTACTCAAAAGTCTTTCCTACACATTTTTATTCCTTTGATATTGTTGTTTTACCATTGCATTTGGTAAACAAACCTATCTTTGGATGTTAAATGGGACGGGCGTGGGTCATCGTATGACCATGATAACAATATTTCCAAGTATCTTAGCAAGTTTTTGAGGGACTAAATCATTTTTGTTTAGGCAACCAAGATAGCGTCATCGAGGGACTATGATCTTTTTGTTTTGATTTTGCTTTGCCAAGATAGCGTCATCGAGGGACTATGATCTTTTTGTTTTGATTTTGCTTTGCCAAGATACCTAGTATGCATACCATGGCCATTTTGAGGCAACAAAGTGGATGAAACCCTAGGGGTACTTGTGTGCATTGTGTTGTCATTTTTCATGCATTTTTGTCTTGTGTTTAGTCATGCTATTTGTTTGATTTTTTGTCTTTGCATACAAAACCCTAGTTTACTATCATGGTATATGAAAGCGATAAAATGCGTAAGGTAAATCTAGACTATTACAACAATATTATGGGGAGGAGGATACAAGTTTGAATAGGGGGTATTTGCATAAAATAAAACCCTAATTTACTATTACAACCCAATTGAATTTATTGTACAAATAAATAAATAAACAAGTATTTAAATATGGAATAAATTGTAAATATGCAAAATGTTTTTTGTATTTGTTTTATGCACGAGAAAATAAGTTTATTCAAGTCTTAAAAATAAGAGAAAATAAAGTGATTATTTTTGAAATGGGTGAAAACCCTAATTTTGTTTTAAATAAAATATATATTCTATTATTATTTATTTCATTTATGTACAAGAAAATAAATAAAAATATATACAAAATGTTAAAAAAATAAAATATGTGTGAAAATATTATTTCAAGTGTATAAATAATAAAAATAAAAATATAAGCATTTTTATATTATTTATAAGTTTTATTTAAAAGAAATAAAGTATATTAAACCTAATAAACTATTTATTATGCAAAGAAAAATAAAATAAAAATATGATAAAATGCCAAAAATAAAGAAAATATTTTTTGTGATTTTAAATGTTCAAGAAAAAATAATAAAGTCAGAAAATAAAAAAAGAAATGAAAAAAATATGCAAAATAAAGAAAATGGGCCAGGGGGTGCAAATAACAAAATGGGGGGGGGTGCAAATAGCCAGAAAATCCAGGCCCAGGCCCAAGTTCCACTTCGTCCCCGTCCTCTGAACACGCGCGCGCCCTGGTTCAGTTCAAACTTGTTCTCTCCATTGCTTGCATGAAATCAAAAATGTACAACATGAAAGTTATAGCATTTTCAATCACGATTCCAACCATATCTATTTTGTGACCTAACTATAAGAAACCAGGGAGAATTTCAGTGGCCCTAAATTCTAACCTAGCTTTTTCAGCATTTTCATCATCCAAATTCTCCTAGCTCAGTTAATATAAATAAGAACTATGCATATGTACAACTCAAGCACATTAAAGACTACATTTTTGCTTGACAAACCTAAGCCTAATGATGCCTAAATAGAGAGATAGAAACTTGAAAATTACCTTGTTCAGTTGAGTTTGAATATGGCAATGTAGGCACTTTGAGTGAGGCCTGAAGGTCGTGTAAGCTTGCTTGATGTTCCCACAACCTTTCCCAATGCTCGGCTTGCTTTGAAATGGCTTGAATCTCCTTGTAGAAGTCAACCTGCAAACTCAGAAATTAAAAATGGTGAAGCTTGAAAATGAGCTCACAGTTGTTAGACAGGTACTTGGATAGTTCATGTGTATTGTAGGGAATGTGTTTGAAGTGGTTCCAAGAAAAACGCACGAGGGAATATGGAAGTGGCTTGAGTTCTGCAGAGCTTGCCCTGTTTTGGGCAGAAATAGCCTTTTCTGTGTTTGAGAGTGTTTGAGAGCTTAGCAAATCGTGTCTTAGGCTTGTTACAATGTGCTGAGGCCATTTGAAATGATACCAAGACTTGCTCTTATCAGATTTTCAAGTTGTGGACTTTTTGCAAGCTTACTTGCTTTTGAAGTAAAAGTGAGTTGACAAAGCTCAAAGCCTATACAGGCTAGCTCAAGGTCTGAACATAGTTGGTGTACTTCGCCTCAAGTTTGTGGATCTTGTTTATGGCTAAAGATCAGGTTCAATGCTTAAGGAATACAAAGTTGCAAAAAAGCAAACTTTATGGAAATGGTATTGTTACCTTTATGCCATAAATGGATTAATTCATTGTGCAAAGTTCCATAGCTCAGAACAAATCCAATATCCATTGTATTTGCATCACATTAAGGAGTGTGGAAAGGATTAAGACCTGTAAAACAAGTACAAGCTTGCTTAGGACAGATTTGCAACTTGTAGCAATGTGAAAATGCCATGGACAAAAGTGAGAAATGGCCATTTTCTTTTCTTCGATTCTCCCTAACCATAAATGATCTTGGAGAGTTCTTGGACATTTTGGAAAGCTTGTAACATTCTCTACAATCCATCTTTGAAATGTATTTTGAGAATCCACTTATAACTAGGTTAAAAGTTGCCATGAAGTTAGCTCAAAAATCTGCCTAAACTAGGGCAAAATTTCACTAAGTTAAAAGTTTCATGGACCCTTATTCACAAAATCATAAATTGAGATCCAAGCATATTTTTGGAAAACTTTGTGAATAAAAGTTGTAGATTTTGTGGAGGACTACAACTTTCATGTTGGAAGTTTTCTTTGAATCCAATTGCATCATGGTGAAAAAGTTGGGAAAAGTTGGGGAAAAATAAGAAATTTTCATAACTTAGAATTTTTCTAAGTTATGAAAATTTTCAAACTTAAACCCTAATTTTCAAAATTAGGTTTCTTGGTGAACAAGTTTCATGTTTTGACACATCTTGATGAAAAATGACCCTTGGCACTTGATTTTGACCAAAAAGTCAAAGTTTGACTTTTCAGTGTACAGTTGATTTTTGATCAGTTGACTGGAAAATTCATCTGTCAATCCAATGCATTTGAGATCTTTTGAACCTTGTGATTAGGTCAAGATGGTGATATTGAGTCCTTAAAACCATGCTTGAACTCAATTTGCCATTGGCTAGGTGAAAAATCAGAAATTGCCCTTCTACAGTCAAAACCCTAATTTTAACCATTTTGCCCTTTTGATGATCTGATCAAATTTCTTGAGGAGTTGTGGTCCAAACTTGATAAAATGGTTCATATGAGTCTATAATTTTGATGTGGATCAAAAATTATAACGTTTGACTGTAAATTGGCCATGGTTGACCTTTTCCCCAATACATGTGATTTTTAGGTCAACTGTCCAATTGACTGGGCAAAAATGTGATTTAAAGCTTGAAACTTGGTATGGAGAATCTTATAAGTCCAACATGAAGTATGAAAGTAACATGAAGCATTGGAAGTCCAAAAATCCCTGTGCAAACTCAAACCCTAATTTCAGGTCAACAGTGCAAGGAGAGGTCTTGAGCTGAGCAAACCATAATCTGGTCTTGAGTCCAAAGAGTCTTGTGAGGAAAATCTTGATAAAATGAGAGGGAAAATATTGGGGTATAACAGCTTCCCATGTTCAATCTTCTTGAACCTGAAGAGTTAGATTGGCGAGTTTTGTCGTTCGTGACTCGAAGGTAAAAGATGATTGGACACTAGAGTGCCCATAAATTTGCACTCGTCAAAATGTAGTTTGAGGAAATGGGATTAAAGATACCATTTGGAGAGGTGATATAATCTTGTGGGAGATGGGCTTAAAGATGACATCCAAGGATGTTTGTTGAATTGTATGTTGTAAGTCAGAAGAATAAGTATCAGAATGGTATCCGTCTGGAACGTATCTGAACTGTATCTGGAGACTGAATCTGTATGAGCAATGGAATGGTGTCCGTGTCTGGAGCGTATCTGAGATGTAACTGTATTTGATTCTTGAATGAATAACAGAATGACTTCCGTGTCTGTAGTGTATCTGTATTTTACCTGAATCTGAAATCTGAATAAGCGACAGAATGGCGTCCGTGTCTGGAGCATCTCTGGGCTGGGGAAAAAGTCAGAATAAGTGACAGAATGGCTTCCGTGTCTGGAGCGTATCTGGACTGTATCTTGAATAGGTGACAGAATGACTTCCATGTTTGGAGTGTATCTGAGTTGTGGAAAAATCAGAATGAGTGACATAATGGCAACCATGTCTGGAGCGTATCTGAACTGTATCTACAGTTGAGATTTGTATGAGTAGCAGAATGACTTCCATGTCTGGAGTGTATCTGAACTGTAACTGGGATTTGAATAAGTGACAAAATGACTTCCGTGTCTGGAGTGTATCTGAACTTGAAATTGATAGTTTAATCTGAATGAGAAATAGAATGGCTTCCATATTTGGAGCGTATCTAATTTGTATCTGATTGTTGAAGTTTGAATGAGTAACAGAATGACTTATGTGTCTGGAGTGTATCCGTATTGTATCTTGACTTTGAATTTTGAATGAGTAATAGAATGACTTCCGTGTCTGGAGTGTATCTTTACTGTATCTGAATAAGAGATCTGAATGAGTAGCAGAATGACTTCCGTGTCTGGAGTGTATCTTTACTGTATCTGAATAAGAGATCTGAATGAGTAACAAAATGACTTCCGTGTATGGAGTGTATCTTTACTGTATCTGAATAAGAGATCTGAATAAGTAACAGAATGACTTTCGTGTCTGGAGTGTATCCGTACTGTATCTGAAATCTTTGAATATTTGTTAAAGATAGCTGTTAATCTTATCCTGAAAAGGGTAAAATGTTAGCTGAAACACAAAGTTACGTTGCATGAAATGTATGATGCAATAGAATGTGTTTCATCAATGTTTATGATATATGAATGTAATGTATACGCATGTAAGTTAATTCGTTGTATTGCTGAGGAAAATAAATCCTTGATAGCTGGGGATAATGAAATCTTTGACTGCTGCCGGGGAAAATAAATCCTTGACCGCTGCTGGAGATTCAAAATCTTTGACTGCTGAGGATGAGAAATCATGGGTGACTGTTGGAGATTGACAAACTTCTGTGGGGATGTGAGAATCCTTCATGTCTTGAAGTTGGAGTGTTGACAAAATCTATTGTGAGAGTAATGTCAAACTTCCTGAGAAATATGCTTGGGAAGTCCAGAGAACTTTGAAGACTTCTACTGGGGGTTAAATAAAGGGAATCCTTACTCGGCTGGGGAATAGGGAAAACTCTGATGATTTCTGTGGGGAACTAAGAATTAGAATCTTCAATCTCCTGGGGAATTTGAATCCTTGAGGACTTCATGCTGAGGAGTCAAGAATGATAATCTTCGATCTGCAGGGGATTAAAAATTCTGACAAGTTCTTGTTGGCGAGTAATGGAGACTCTGGCAACTTCATTGGGGAATCAAGAATGAGAATCTTCATTCTGTTGGGGAGTAAAAACTATGTGAGGAAGAAGGCTTTACCGCTGGAGAGTAAGTGAAAACTCTGGGGGAATAACTATACTGCTGGGGAGTAGCTATACTGCTGGGGAGATCAGGAGTTTGGGTTGTATGCCAATCTACTGGGGGATCATCCTAGGTTGGGGATAAAAGTTAACTGTTATCTGGCTAATTCTCAGACTTTAAGACAACTTGCTGGGGAATTTGGGAAAGCTGAATGATTTTCGCTGGGGATTAATAGTGGGAAATTTGACTCGACTGGGGAAGAAGGTTTCATCTCCTCTGAGGGTCTGTAGTTCAAAGTTTTTACTCTGTTTTGGAATGGGAGTTTGAAGATTTAACTCTGATGGGAATTAAAGGTTTGAAAATATAACTCCGCTGGGGATATGTATTTCAAGGTTTTAGCTCCACTGGGGACCTAGATGATGTACTGCAGGGATTTATCCTGGAATAGCCTAAAGACGTTTTCCTATACTTTCAGCCTGTTAGTAATTATTCTTTCCCATTTAGTTTATTTGTAAACATGTGATTATATTCAAATGCATATGCTCATTAATAAATCATTGGACGTTTTCAAATAAAACACAAGTGTAAAAAAGAAGAAAAGGCAAATAGTTTTCTGCACTTTGAAGTATCTTTGTATTAACTTTGGGTAAGTATTTTGTACAAAGGAGACAGTCATCCTAGTAAGAGAACGTTGTCATAAAAATGAGAAAAATTTATACAAAGAAAGATGGCTATGTGTGAAAATTCCATGGGGTTCCCATTCTGCTATAGCCTTCGTAACTCTGGATATCTTGTCCATTCGTACCTTCATCCGAAGATGATTGAGTTAATCAGAAACTCGAAGCTTGTCTGTGAAGAGATTATCCTTAAAGTGATCCGACGAGACATAGTCATAAGCTTTAATTCCCTAACTTTTGCCTGGACCGCCCTTTCGGGTTTTCGATCCACCGGGAAACCCTTTTTTGCCCAAGTCGCCCTTTCGGGTTTTCAACTTGTCGGGTGTACATTTTTTTTATCCCTAACTTTTGCCTGAACCGCCCTTTCGGGTTTTCGATTCCCCGGGATGCCCTTTTTTGCCCAAGTCGCCCTTTCAGGTTTTCAACTTGCCGGGTCATTTATGCGTAGTATCTTTTGACTATGTCTGCGTTTGCAGGGTGCGGCAGGTCATCACTGTCCATGATGGTTAAAATCATTGCCCCACCAGAAAAGATGTTTTTGATCACAAATGGTCCTTCATAGGTAGGAGTCCATTTGCCCCTGGGATCACTTTGCGGCAAGATGATGTGCTTGATTACCAGATCCCCGACTTGATATACCTGGCGTCTGACTTTCTTGTTGAAAGCTTTGATCATCCGTTTTTGATACGTATGACCGTGGCAAACAACAGTAAGTCGCTTTTCATCAATCAAGTTAAGTTGATCAAGCTGGGTCTGAATCCAATCGTCTTCACTCAAACCAGTATCCTTCATGATTCTCAAGGAGGGAATCTGAACCTCGATAGGTAAAACAGCTTCCATGCCGTATACCAAAGAATAAGGTGTTGCCCCAGTTGATGTACGCGCCATGGTACGGTACCCGTGGAGAGTAAACGGTAACATCTCATGCCAGTCCTTGTAGGTGACTGTCATCTTTTGTATGATCTTCTTGATATTTTTGTTCGCGGCTTCGACAGCACCGTTCATCTTTGGCCGGTAGGGAGATGAATTATAATGTTGAATCTTGAACTGCTCGCACAAAGCTGTGATCATAGTATTGTTAAATTTTGTGTCGTTATCAGTGATGATCCTTTCGGGGATACCATACCGACAAATAAGATTCTGCTTGATGAAGCGGGCAACAACATTCTTTGTGACGGATGCGAAGGAAGCTGTTTCGAACCACTTGGTGAAATAGTCAATGGCCACCAGAATGAAGCGGTGTCTGTTGGATGTTGTAGGCTTGATCTCTCCAATCATGTCAATTCCCCACATAGCGAATGGCCAAGGAGCTGTTAAGACATTGAGAGGAACTGGAGGTATATGCACCTTGTCCGCATAGATTTGACATTTGTGACAAGTCCTGTAATGTTGATAGCAGTCAACTTCTATGGTAGACCAGTAATAGCCTGCCCGTAGGATCTTCTTAGCCATCGTATGTCCTCTAGAGTGAGTGCCAAAGGTACCATTGTGCAGTTCAGCCATGATCTGTTCAGCCTCAATCTTGTCCACACAATGGAGCAGAATGCAATCATGATTGTGCTTGTATAGGATACCATTGCTCAAGAAGAACTTAGCTGAGAATCTCCTTAAGAACTTTTTGTCGTTGACTGAAGCTCCTTCAGGGTATTCTTGGGCCTCGAGATACCTTTTGAAGTCGTGAAACCAAGGTCGGTCCACTACTTCGGTATTAATCTCGTGACAATGTGCAGGTTCGTCCATCCGCTTAATGGTGATTTGGGGAGCCTCATTATCCCAGTTAAGTTTAAACATGGATGACATTGTAGCTAGAGCATCTACTAGCTGATTTTCTTCTCACGGGAAGTGTTCGAAGGTAATCTGCTCGAAATGTGGTAACAATGTCAAGACATGTTCTTTGTAAGGGATGAGGTTTGGATGCTTAGTATCCCACTCTCCTTTGATCTGACTGATGACTAGATCTGAGTCCCCAAATACAATCAAAGATTTGATTCCCAACTCTATGGCAGCCTTGAGACCAAAGATACAAGCTTCATACTCAACCATGTTGTTGGTGCAGTTAAAGCAAAGTCTAGCGGTGAAAGGTGTATGGCAACCTTCTAGAGAAATAAGTATCGCGCCGATACCGTTGCCAAGTGCATTAGAGGCACCATCAAAGTACAGGGTCCATCAGGATCCTTGTTCAGGTCCGTCATATGGTCTGAAACCTTCAATGTTGTCCAATGTCATGATGTCCTCGTCGGGGAAGTCAAACCTCATGGATTAGTAATCTTCGATAGCTTAATGAGCCAGATGGTCAGCTATCACACTCCCCTTTATAGCTTTTTGGGTCGTGTACTGTATATTGTATTCTGTCAGGATCATCTGCCATCTAGTTATTCTTCCAGATAAAGTCGGCTTCTCAAAGATGTACTTAATCGAATCCATCTTAGATATCAGCAAAGTGGTATTAGTCAACATATACTGCCTTAGCCGGCGAGCAGCCCATACCAAAGCGCAGCAAGTTTTCTCGAGCAGTGAGTATCGGGTCTCACAGTCGGTAAACTTTTTGCTAAGGTAATAAATGGCATGCTCTTTCTGGCCAGACTCATCATGTTGGCCCAGTATGCACCCCATTGAATTCTCTAGGACGGTCAGATACATGATTAGCAGTCTTCCTTCGACGGGAGGCATCAAGATAGGAGGTTCTAGCAAATACTCCTTGATTTTATCGAAAGCAATTTGACAGTCATCATTCCATTTAACCACCTGATATTTCTTCAACAGCTTGAAGATTGGTTCACAGGTAGATGTTAGGTGAGAAATGAACCTTGCAATGTAGTTTAGGCGTCCCAAGAAACCTCTGACCTCCTTCTCAGTGCGAGGAGCAGGCATTTCTTGTATAGCTTTGACTTTGGCAGGATCAACCTCGATGCCCTTGTTGCTGATAATGAAACCCAAGAGTTTACCGGACCTGACTCCGAAAGTGAACTTGTTAGGGTTCAGTCTGAGCTTGTACTCCTTCAACCTAACAAACAGCTTTTGTAAATGGTCGAGGTGTTCTTCTTTAGTTTGTGATCGGGCTATCATGTCATCTACGTAGACCTCTATCTCATGATGTATCATATCATGAAACAAAGCTACCATGGCGCATTGATAGGTTGCCCCGGCATTCTTCAGTCCGAATGGCATCACTTTGTAGCAGAACGTACCCCACTGTGTAAAAAAAGTAGTTTTCTCCATGTCTTCAAGGGCCATTTTGATCTGGTTGTAACTTGAAAATCCGTCCATGAAAGAAAATACCTTGTGCTGAGCTGTGTTGTCAACCAAGATGTCAATGTGCGGAAGTGGAAAGTCATCCTTAGTGCTGGCCCTGTTTAAGTCTCTGTAATCCACGCACATTCTGACTTTGCCGTCCTTCTTAGGCACGGGCACAATGTTACAACCCATTGTGGATAGGAAGTAACAGCAAGAAATCCATCATTGAACTGCTTCATAACTTTTGCTTTGATCTTTTATGACATGTCGGGCCTCATGCGGCGGACTTTCTGTTTAACTGGTGGACATTCTTCTCTCGTGGATAGGCGGTGAACCACAATATCTGTATCGAGTCCCGGCATGTCTTCGTATGACCAGGCAAAGATCTCAACATATTCATGTAACAGCTGAATTAGGCGCTCTTTGACACCTGGCTCTAGGTTGGCACCCACTCTAACTTCTTTTCTGTCTTCCTCAGTACCCAAGTTGATTGTCTCTAACAGCTCCTCATGAGGTAGAATAGTCTTTTCTTCCTGTTGTAGCAGCCTAGCCAATTCTCCTGGCACCTCACAATCTTCCTCACCTTCGTATTCGGCGTGGTAGACCAGATCTTCAGAGTCACTGAAGGCCATAGCAGAATTGTTACCCATGGAATCCGGAATGGAAGGGTACTTGCATTTGTAAGTGTGGGTGTGTGTAAGGAATAGCCACCTTTAAACAAATAAAATGTGAAAAGAAAGACAATGAACACAAAACATCCATGATTCATTAAAATGGCATATGAAGATGAAAAATCAAACCCTTACAAATGGACCTATGTGCCTCGGGTAAGGCACAAGGTTAAAAGTGTACGAATTGTCTGAGAATTATTACAAGCCAACATAAATTTTTGAAAGACAAATTACTGATTCATGAAAGTAATCGGAACAAAGACTTTTGCTTCCCAGTTGCACAGTCCTCCGTCCACAGTAGGGAAAATCCAGTCTTCCAAGTTGCTCTCCTCTTCACTATCCTCTAGAGCATTGACTCCATGACGGGTGATCTTCACTGGTGGCCCTCCGGCACGGGAGCGACGCACAGCCTTCTGACTAGCCGAAGTGAAACCCAAGCCGAATTTGTCTGATTTGAAAGGAAAGTCGGGAAGCTGCCCCCAGATTGTGCTTCCTCATTCTTCAATCACAACCTTTGCATCTTTGAGAGATGACATCTGAGGCGGAGGTCTGGTAATCATGGGTACATAAGACACTGTCTTGGTTTCCGCAATCTCTTGAGCTACCTCCTCAAAATGCTAAAATGGGGTTTCGATGAATTCACCATCCAATTCTACATAGAGGAAAGAATTTAGATGGCTTATCATGTATTCCTCTTCGCCATGAACAGTTATGATTTTCCCCTGAACAGGGTACTTGAGCATTTGATGCAGAGTAGAAGTGACGGCTCCAGCATTGTGAATCTAGGGTCTTCCCAACAGGCAAGAATAGGAGGGACGGATGTCCATCACGTAGAATGTGGAGTTAAAGGTTTCAGTTCCCACTTTAATCGGGATGTCCACCTCCCCGTGGACCATCCTCTTAGAACCATCAAAGGCTCTGACAATGATGTTACTGGGATTCAGGGTTAAGCCTTCACAATCCAATCTATCCAAGGCCTTCTTTGGCAAGACATTCAATGAAGAACCAGTGTCTACCAGTACGTGTGCTACAGTAGTCCCTCTGCATTCCATCGAGACATGCAAAACATCATTATGTTTTCTCCCTTTAGATGTTAAATCGGCATCGGAGAACCCTAGACCATTGTCAGCTGTTAAGCTAGCTACACATTCCTGGAACTGATCCGCGGAGGTTTCCTGTGGCACATGGGCCGTCTTCAAGAATCTTACCAAAGCTTTAGCATGAGCTTCTGAACAAAGCAGCAGGGCCAACATAGAGATCTTTGAGGGGGTTTGCCCTAGTTGTTCCACAACATCATAATCGCTTTTCTTGATTATTTTAAAAATTTCTTCCATTTCTTTTTGAGAGGTTTCAGGGATGACCAATGGCTGAGCCCTCGTCCTAACGGGCTCTCCTTGGATCCCTTTCCCTCTATCATCAGCAGCAATAGAGGGGACAACCACAAGAGTCACAACTTCTTCAATAATTGGAGTTCTCGCAGATATGTTGACCGATACAGGAGTAACCTTAGGAGCAGCTGAGGGTCCAAAGATTGCCTTTGGAGGCGCAATCTCTGGAGAGAACATTCTTCCACTATGGGTGATTTTGCTCGTTCCAGCAATGTTTCCAATGTCGGAAGTCTCTTCATCAGAACTCTCTTCAGTTGATTCAATATGTTTAATACCGTGGTAGTAGATTTCTCTACCATAGTTCCAAGGTATTGATTTGTCGGACTTGTACGGGACGGGACCGGGCATGGTTATCTTCAAAGCTGCAGTCTTCAGAGCGGATGTAATCTTAACAGGTCTTTTAGAGACCTTGGAAAGATTGGCGGATATGGTCATTATTGAAACATCATTGACAGGAGTCGGTATAACAGGAGTCTTTTCAAAAAGGATTTCTTGGTTATCCATTAGGCGTTGGATGCCTAACTTCAACAATGGATAGTCGGTTGGTAAGGATGAACAAAGGCAGTAATCTTCTTCACAACCTGGGAAAATCCCAGCCTTCAGATAATTCAACTTGATTATCGGTAGCGGAGTCATCAAATCATCAACAGTAGCAACAAAAAGATCTTCTTCAACAGCATGGGAATTGTGGCCACGCTTTGGCATTGGAGCAGAGATTACATTCGGCTTTTCAGGGGCGTCGAATTCAACTTATTTAGCATCTATCAAATCCTGAATTTTATTCTTGAGGGCCCAATAATTGTTGGTGTCGTGCCCTATACTCCCTGAATGATAAGCACACTTGGCGTTCGAATGGTAGTAAGGAGAAGTTGTATTTGGATTCTTCGGGGCCTCTTTCAGGCTGGCAAGGTTTAACTTCAAGAGATGGGGTAGAACTTGAGCAGGAGTCATGTTTATCTGGGTGAATTGTCGTACAGTCCTTTCCACCCTTGCTTGGTTGGTTCTTGGTTGGTTGTTTCTGGGCTGATCAGCTGCAGACTTCTGAATCATTACGGCCCCCATCGCTGGCCGACGCTCAACTCTTCTTTGACCTCTCTGGGAGTAGACAGCTGATGCTTCCTTTTTTGCTAGAAAAGTCTTTTTTATGGCAGCGAAAGCAGATGCATCTTTTTGAATTTTCCCGCTCTTTATGTCGGCTTCAACTCTCTCACCAGTTAGAATCAACTCAGTGAACCCCGCAGAGGAGCTTCCAATCAAGTGATTAAAGAAAGGACCTGACAGAGTCCCCAAGAACATATCCACAAGCTCCCTCTCAGATAGAGGTGGTTGTACTCGTCCCGCCAAGTCTCTCCATTTCTGGGCATACTCTTTGAAACCTTCATTTGAGACCATGCCCATGCTCTGTAATTGAGTACAGGTTGGTGCTAAGTCCGTATTATATTGGTACTTCTTGTAGAAGGCGGCCGCCAAATCTTCCCAATTATGCACATCAGACCTCTCTAACTGGTAAAACCAATCCAGTTGCATCCCCGATAAACTGTCCTGGAAGAAATGGACCCACAGGTCTTTGTCAGAAGAATGTCGTTGGATTTTCCTGACATAAGATCGTAAGTGCATCTTGGGACAAGACAACCCATCATACTTAGTAAACATAGGTACTTTAAATTTAGGGGGGATTACAATTCCAGAAACCAATCCTAGTTCCTCAAAATCCAGCACAGGCACTCTCTGTACCTCCATAGCTACCAAACGTTCTTCCAAGTTTTTGTATTTGTCATCTGCAGGAGGGTACTGTTGTTCAGAATAGTCTTCATCCTCCTCTTCTTCTTCTTCCTCAGAATCAGATGGCACCGTAGCTCCCTTTCCTTTTCCTACCCCTTCATTAGATGTTGAGGGGAAATCCAGGACCCTTCTGGCTTGACCTTCAAATCTTCTGCCCAAGGTAGCCACACCAACTCTCTTATTTTTCTTTTTCTCTTTTTCCTTCTCTAGTAGAGTCTTGAGCTCCTCCTGCCCCTTTGCCAAGGTCAGAAGTAGTTGTTGAAACTGTGAATTATGCGCTTGCAAGTCTTTGACTGTTTGTTCTAGATCCATCTTGCTGAAATAAACAGCAGAGAGATGAGGAAACTTAGTGTGAAGACCTGTTTATGCATATGATGAATGATATGTATTCATGTAATGCATTCAAGGATTCAGAAATTCAAATTTGTTTTAAACAAAAAAGAAACACACGTCATATTAATAAGATATAATTTGTTAGTACATCAATGCCCCATGGGAAAAAATAATACAAAATTCTAAGGTAAAAATACGTTGCGCATCCTCTTTGGTGCAATGTAGGTGTTGAGAGTCTGCTCTTCGTGAAGTTGACGAGTAAGTTCCAAAACCTTCTTTTCGCTTGCGTAGAATTGGGCTTCGAAAGTATCGCGCTCTCCCTTGAGCTGTATCCAACTCCTTTGTAAATCTTCGAGTGATGTTGGCATGTCAGGATGTAGGAGGGTGTATGGAACCTCTCCTTCCATAACAGGCTCTATAATCACAGGAAGAATGTAGGGGTAAGGCATCATAAGATTTTGGGCGCGGGTTCGTACCCACTTGAGGTAAGGCTCAAGGGGGATGGAACTATTGTGTCCCAAGGTCTTATTGTCCACCTTGTTGGGCATCCTCCAAGCTCAGATAAACCTTTGTCGGAGTCCTTGATCGTCGTTGTCAAAGTCAAAAACCAAGTCTGGAATCAACATGTCATGTGGGCCATCCCTTTGGGCATACCCAAACTGTCTCAGAGCCAAGCAAGGGTTGTAGGTAATGCCTCCCCTAATGCCAAGTAGAGGGACATTAGGGAATTCCCCACAAAGGTCAATGATGATAACATTCTCTTTTGATCGAGAACATTAATGGATATCTGAATATGTAAGGGCCATCAACCGTTGTGACCACCTCAAGCCTTGCTCATTCTTCAAGACTGATTGGGGAAGATGAGAAATAAACCATCTTGCCAGTAGAGGAGTACAGCACATGAGAACACCTCTTTTCCTCATTGTTTGAATGTCAAAAGAGTGGAGGATATCCCCAAGCAATGTAGGCACTGGGTTGCGATCCATGAAGATTTTGACAGCATTGACATCTATAAGCTGGTCATGGTTTGGGAACAAGACCAACCCATAGATGAGAAGAGCTACAATCTCCTCAAAAGCTTGCAGGCCTATAGAATTCCAGCATTCTTGAGCTTTCTCAAATAGAAACTTTGCCAAGAAACCCTTGACACCACTTCTGGTTTCCCAATGACTTGTGACATCTGATAGTTGCAAGTGCAGGGCTTGAGAAACATCTTCAAGCTTTAGATCTCTTTCCGTACCGTTTAAAGGTAGTTGATGGAGAATAGGAATCCTCGAGAGTTGAGAAAATTCCTCTAAAGTAGGCACCAGCTGGTAATCAGGAAATGTAAAGCAGTGGTGTAGGGAGTCAAAGAACTGTAAGAGAACTTTCAGCATATCCTCCTCAGTGTTGGTGTTGACTAAGTTGAGAAGTCGACCATGTCCCTCGGTGAATGGAGAATTCTCAGGAATCCTTGAAGCTAGATCCTTGAGTTGAGGAGGAATTCTTACAAGGCTGACTTGGATAGTTTTCCTGTGAAGTGAATCCATTACCTACAAAATAGGAACAAAGATGAAGATCCAAAATCCTTGAAATGGTTAGTGGATGCATATGATGCTTCATGATGTCCATGATGTTATGCACAAGTATATATGTACAAACAAATCACACAAGTTCCTAGTTTTAGGCTTGCATGGGGTTTCATAGGTAAGTACCCTCTTGAAGTTTAGTTGGCTCAACCTGTCCTATAAATAGTAACCGGGTTCTAAGGAGCTCAATATCACTGGATTATTTTTTGTGTTCATTGTTTCAGTTTAGCCACTTTACTGGCGACCGAAATATTCCAAGAAAACAACCCTCAATGAGTGTAGTATCGAGTATCTACCAACTTCGGACTGCACCAAAGTCGGTCATCTCACTACATCCTAAAAGGCCAAGTTGGTCAAGTAGAGGTTCTAAAAGTCCATTAGTGCTTCATGACATCACTCAGCGGCCCCGTATTCTCTTTGATTGACTCAAAGGCTATCAGTACCCACAAATATGTCGCACTAATATAGCTATTGCTTAGACCATGTCGGTATACCCCGCACAGTTTCCACAATGTATTGCTATTTACCTATGAATGTTTCCCAAATCCGGGTGGAGGATTCAAACCCAAACAATAGAACCAAAGTGTAAAGCATACAAGTCAAGCAATATAAGCATGTAAAGGTGATATAAACCCTAAGGTAACCCCACTTTTACTATTTCTCCCCAGCAGAGTCTCCAGTTCTGTGATGCGGTGGGAGAACTGACTTGAGGTTTTGCGTTTGTGTTTGCAAATGTTTCGGTTTAGCAAGAGTCGCCATCGACTTTTATTTTATCCAAAAGGAAAGGTAAAAAAGCACAGGAAAGACCTTTGAGATTGTTTTTGGGTTCGGGGGGTAGATTATGAAAAGGGAAGGTGCTAGCACCCTTTTCATCCATGGTTTTCCATGGGCTCTTAGTTACTTGTTTTAGATCACTTGCTTTGCTTTTTCAATTGTTTAAAATGGTGCTTTTGTGTGTGGTTTTGAAAGTATTTTGAAAAGAGGCCTTTGTTTAGGCAATCTTTGTAATGATTCTTGTTTGAATGTATACAAAGATGTTTGTCTTTTGAAAAATGTTTCAATGTTTTGAAAGTTTGTTTAGAAATTGTTTTGAAATTGTTTTGAAATTGTTTTGAAATGTGTGTGATAGTTTAAAAATAGCAAGGATGGTTTGCAATTTGATCAAGTAACTAGGAGTTGTCTACCCTACTCAAAAGTATTTCCTACACATTTTTATTCCTTTGATATTGTTGTTTTACCATTGCATTTGGTAAACAAACCTATCTTTGGATGTTAAACGGGACGGACGTGGGTCATCGTATGACCATGATAACAATATTGCCAAGTATCTTAGCAAGTTTTTGAGGGACTAGATCATTTTTGTTTAGGCAACCAAGATAGCATCATCGAGGGACTATGATCTTTTTGTTTTGATTTTGTTTTGCCAAGATAGCTAGTATGCATACCATGGCCATTTTAAGGCAACAAAGTGGATGAAACCCTACGAGTGCTTGTGTGCATTGTGTTGTCATTTTCATGCATTTTTGTCTTGTGTTTAGTCATGCTATTTGTTTGATTTTTTGTCTTTGCATACAAATCCCTAGTTTACTATCATGGTATATGAAAGCGATAAAATGCGTAAGGTAAATCTAGACTATTACAACAATATTATGGGGAGGGGGATACAAGTTTGAATAGGGGGTATTTGCACAAAATAAAACCATAATTTACTATTACAACCCAATTGAATTTATTGTACAAATAAATAAATAAACAAGTATTTAAATATGGAATAAATTGTAAATATGCAAAATGTTTTTTGTATTTGTTTTATGCACGAGAAAATAAGTTTATTCAAGTCTTAAAAATAAGAGAAAATAAAGTGATTGTTTTTGAAATGGGTGAAAACCCTAATTTTGTTTTAAAGAAAATATATATTCTATTATTATTTATTTCATTTATGTGCAAGAAAATAAATAAAAATATATACAAAATGTTAAAAAAAAATAAAATATGTGTGAAAATATTATTTCAAGTGTATAAATAATAAAAATAAAAATATAAGCATTTTTATATTATTTATAAGTTTTATTTAAAAGAAATAAAGTATATTAAACCTAATAAACTATTTATTATGCAAAGAAAAATAACATAAAAATATGATAAAATGCCAAAAATAAAGAAAATATTTTTTGTGATTTTAAATGTTCAAGAAAAAATAATAAAGTCAGAAAATAAAAAAAGAAATGAAAAAAATATGCAAAATAAAGAAAATGGGCCAGGGGGTGCAAATAACAAAATGGGGGGTGCAAATAGCCAGAAAAGCCAGGCCCAGGCCCAAGTTCCACTTCGTCCCTGTCCTCTGAACACGCGCGCGCCCTGGTTCAGTTCAAACCTATTCTCTCTATTGCTTGCATGAAATCAAAAATTTACAACATGAAAGTTATAGCATTTTCAATCACGATTTCAACCATATCCATTTTGTGACCTAACTCTAAGAAACCAGGGAGAATTTCAGTGGCCCTAAATTCTAACCTAGCTTTTTCAGCATTTTCATCATCCAAATTCTCCTAGCTCAGTTAGTATAAATAAGAACTATGCATATGTACAACTCAAGCACATTAAAGACTACATTTTTGCTTCACAAACCTAAGCCTAATGATGCGTAAATAGAGAGATAGAAACTTGAAAATTACCTTGTTCAGTTGAGTTTGAATATGGCAATGTAGGCACTTTGAGTGAGGCCTGAAGGTCATGTAGGCTTGCTTGATGTTCCCACAACCTTTCCCAATGCTCGGCTTGCTTTGAAATGGCTTGAATCTCCTTGTAGAAGTCAACCTGCAAACTCAGAAATTAAAAATGATAAAGCTTGAAAATGAGCTCACAGTTGTTGGACAGGGACTTGGATAGTTCAGGTGTGTTGTAGGGAATGTGTTTGAAGTGGTTCCAAGCAAAACGCACGAGGGAATATGGAAGTGGCTTGAGTTCTGCAGAGCTTGCCCTGTTTTGGGAAGAAATGGGGTTTTCTTTGTTAGGGAGTGTTTGAGAGCTTAGCAAGTCGTGTCTTAGGCTTGTTACAATGTGTTGAGGCCGTTTGAAATGATACCAAGACTTGCTCTTATAAGATTTTCAAGTTGTGGACTTTTTACAAGCTTACTTGCTTTTGAAGCAAAAGTGAGTTGACAAAGCTCAAAGCCTATACAAGCTAGCTCAAGGCCTGAACATAGTTGGTGTACTTTTCCTCAAGTTTTTGGATCTTGTTTGTGGCTAAAGATCAGGTTCAATGCTCAAGGAATACAAAGTTGCAAAAAAGCAAACTTTATGGAAATGGCATTGTTATCTTTATGCCATAAATGGATTAATTCATTGTGCAAAGTTCCATAGCTCAGAACAAAGCCAATATCCATTGTATTTGAATTAAATTAAGGAGTGTGGAAAGGTTTAAGACCTGTAAAACAAGTACAAGCATGCTTAGGACATATTTGCAACTTGTAGCAATGTGAAAAATTCCATGGACAAAAGTGAGAAATGGCCATTTTCTTTTCTTCGATTCTCCCTAACCATAAATGATCTTCGAGAGTTCTTTGATATTTTGGAAAGCTTGTAACATGCTTTACAATCCATATTTGAAATTAAATTTGAGATTCCACTTGTAACTAGGTGAAAAGTTGCCATGAAGTTAGGTCAAAAATCTGCCTAAACTAGGGCAAAATTTCACTAAGTTAAAAGTTTCAGGGACCCTTATTCACAAAATCATAACTTGAGATCCAAGCATCTTTTGGGAAAACTTTGTGAATAAAAGTTGTAGATTTTGTGGAGGAATACAACTTTCATGTTGGAAGTTTTCTTTGAATCCAATTGAATCATGGTGAAAAAGTTGGGAAAAGTTGGAAAAAAATAAGAAATTTTCATAACTTAGAAAAATTCTAAGTTATGAAAATTTTCAAACTTAAACCCTAATTTTCAAAATTAGGTTTCTTGGTGAACAAGTTTCATGTTTTGACACACATTGATGAAAAATGACCCTTGGCACTTGATTTTGACCAAAAAGTCAAAGTTTGACTTTTCAGTGTACAGTTGATTTTTGATCAGTTGACTGGAAAATTCATCTGTCAATCCAATGCATTTGAGATCTTTTGAACCTTGTGATTAGGTCAATATGGTGATATTGAATCCTTGAAACCATTCTTGAACCCAATTTTCCATTGGCTAGGTGAAAAATCAGAAATTGCCCTTCTACAATCAAAACCCTAATTTTGACCATTTTGCCCTTTTGATGATCTGATCAAATTTCTTGAGGAGTTGTGGTCCAAACTTGATCAAATGGTTCATATGAGTCTATAATGTTGATGTGGATAAAAAATTATAAGGTTTGACTGTAAATTGTCCATGGTTGACTTTTCCCCCAATACAGCTGATTTTTAGGTCAACTATCCAATTGACTGGGCAAAAATGTGATTCAAAGCTTGAAACTTGGTATGGGCAATCTTATAAGTCCAACATGAAGTATGAAAGTCACATGAAGCATTGGAAGTCCAAAAATACATGTGCAAACTCAAACCCTAATTTCAGGTCAACAGTGCAAGGAGAGGTCTTGAGCTGAGCAAATCCTAATCTGGTCTTGAGTCCAAAGAGTCTTGTAAGGAAAATCTTGATAAAATGAGAGGGAAAATTTTGGGGTACAACAACGGGTCTTTAGAAACTTGAGTCTTTAGCATCTGGACTTAAGTATAACTTCTTCCTTTAGGTCTTCTGTTTGGTTTATTTAGAACACGTTGTCTTTAGAAGCATGAGTCTTCAGCATCTGGACTTAAGTAGAACTTATCTTTAGATATTTTGACTTGTTTCTTTAGAAAAACATTATAGCATACACATGAAAAGATTCTAGAATGTCTTACTATTGTTCATTAGAACTTGGGTAGTGCAGAAGTGGAACTAATTCTCTTCTAATGTCTTGGCCATGCCATCCATCAGACAAACCTATTTATTAAATACTCAACAATAACAAACATTAGAGTATCAAAATTGTTCATACAAACATACTCATTTGCTATCATCAAAACTCAGAGATAATATTGCATAACCAAATCTTGTTCTAACAATCTCCCCCTTTTTTTATGATGACAAAACTATGTATTTTGATGACACAATTCTGTTCAAATAATTAGAAAAATTGAAAATAAGAAGGTAAGGAATACTTATCCTTTTTATGAAACTCCCCCTGAGTCAATGACTTGATAAAGCTCGAATATGCTGACTCTGAACCATTTGAGTAAAAACTCCCCCTGGTTCCAATAGATAAGATATTGAGATCTTGAGAGTCTTGACTCTAGATGCCAATAGAACCAATTAAGATCTTGAGTTCATCAAACCTTCTTCTTATTGAATCTTCTATCCAGATTTTTTAGATAATCTTCAACTTCTGATTCGCTCTGTTCTTCTGGAAGGCATCTTCTTCTGCTTTTGATTCTTATGTTCTCTTCTAAACATTATGATACCAAAATCAAGATAAATTTAACTTTCAGAAAGTTCTCAACTTATGAACAATATTGGGTCTATCTTATTCTTGAGCATATGTTCACAAAGTGTACATCTTCAATTATATGAACAATCAATTCTTAAGAACTTTAACATAGTTCTTTCATTTTGACCTGTCTTAGAATGCCTAGTGAACTTGTTCAGAGTTTCTCGGTTAATCATCAAACAAATAAACACACGTCAGTGGTAAATGCACATTTTATAACAGTTTATTATTATGATGTGTTTTTCATTTCTTTTAAGGTTTATCAAAATCAATATATTTCTCCCCCTTTTTGACATCATCAAAAAGTTAGAGAATCTAAACAGGTTAAAGCATGATTAATATGCTAAAAAGTCTCTACGTATTATTCGATTCTGATTTTGAGTCATTCATAACAATGCATTATGGTTAGACAATATAAGTAAAATAAAATAATATATCCAAAAGGTATTTCATTAAAGGATTAAGGAGTACACCAAGAGAAAACTGAAGTAAAAGAAAACTTAGACTAGGACAAGAACTATCCAACACTAAGATTTTCTAAGAGCATTACATCCAAGATTTTAATCATCAAAATTTTCAATTGTGTCCACCCTAGCACACCTTTCATCAGCCAACGTGTATTCCAGTCCAATCTTCTTTATCAATCCCCAAATCCCTTCTCTGACCATTATCTCAGACAGTATCCTTCCATAAGGAATGTAGGATTGATATTGTGTTCTTGAGACATCAATGGAATGTTTCACATGATTGAAAATGGTTTTGGGAAGATTGAACTTGAAATAATGTATCAAGAGAAAGATAAAAATTCTATTGTTATAAGACAAAGTACTTCTTGTTGTAGCTCGAGGATGGAGGTTAGAAAGAGAGAATTTAAACCAAGTTCTGGTAGAAGGAAGAAGGGTTTCATGATTAATTGGTTCATATAGGGATGAGCTATAATGAAGAATCCTAAACTTCTCCACTATACCCAGTTCAGATTAGTGGTTATCAATGGTGATTCCAGATGAGACACACCCTGTGACCTTTACTGTTGAAGAGATGGTGACAGCAATAAGAAGGCTGAAAATCTCAGACCAAATAGTGTTGCCATCATTTCTGATTCTGGAATACTTCTAGAATTCCTTTACAAGGATAGGGAAGACGGGACCATTTAGCATAGTGTAGTAGCCCGACCAAGATTAGATTTGCATACTCCTTATTATGTCCAGTCAATAGTATTTAAGTCTAGCAAGATTGGGTCATTTTTCTGAAATGACTTCCAGGGTTTCCTCATTTTCGTGAAAGGTTATAACAAACATTATTATAACACGAATAAGGATTTCAAAGTTAATAGTTGGACTGAGGATGAGGGAAAGTGGAGGAGAAATTACTATTATTTATAGAGTCACGAGGATGAAGATAATTGAAAAAGTGATAATTGATATCTTCTAGGTAGATTATGAGTATCTAAAGTAGACTAGGAGACATAGATGTATGGGAAAGGGAAAAGGAATGATTAATTTCATTTATGAGGGAATATCAATCGTTTATGAAAAGAAGTTTAAATAGCTACCCTCTAATACATGGAGAAAGCAACTGACATACGTTAAAGGTCTAAAACCTTACCTATGCCTTAGAGACCCATGCATGACTGTCTTACTTTAGAGTTTAATGAAATTATACTACCTAAATACTTGTCATTTCATGATAATACATGATTATGATTATATCAGAGTTTTGAGATATTTATATCCAAATTAAGCAAAAAAAACCATTAATTAAAAAAAATAAAAAGCTTCATTAATTAAATAAAATACAATCAACACAAATTAAAAATAATCAGACAAGAGAACAAGCAATAAACATAACCACGATTGGACAAGACAAGTTATGTTCTCCTAACCACTGAAGGTTTCACACTTAGTATTCAACAAATAATTTTTAGGACAGTTCTATGGGCCATCTTCTGCTATCATTTCCTTGATTATATCCACTATTCTTTCTTGGAAGAATATTTCAGACAAAACTCTTCCATAAGGAATGTATGACTTAATGCGATTTCTAGACTCAGATAGATTTCCAAAGATAGATGAAGATAAATTGTGGCAGGTTTACTCGAGTATCATTCATCAGAAGATAGATGAATGATTGGTTATCATAACTCATAAGGTCTTGGTTTTCTCCTTTGGGAAGAAAGTTGGACAAATGAGAGGAAGGATCTTGATAGGAATAAGTTTATGAGAGGAAGAGACAAGGCTGATAAATCACTATTGCTCTATATACACTCAAGTGTTTGGAAAAGGTTGTACCATACTGTAAGAATGACATAGATCAGTGACACAACAAAATACAAGAATTTCAAAGAAAAGAAATGGAGTGACCACGTCTTCATAAAGAACAAAGTACCATACAGGTTTCAAATAAGACTTTGACTAAATCATCATTTAGAAGTAGCAGACCAGAAACTGACATACATAAAAATATTGAATATAGTTTGAGAAACTATCATCACACACACACATCATACATAATTTTTTTTTGCTCATTCTCAAGGAAACTTACGTGTTCACATTATCTAGAGAATTGATCAAAATATTTTTCTCTTGGAAAGAGGGAATATTCCAGATCATGAAATTTTCACTAACCAGAAAATTCATAACTTGGAGTTGCACTAACATTTGGAATGCTTCTGTTTAAAACATCTTTTAACTTGTAGAAGTATTTTTATCAGAAGTTCTAATAAATTATAGATAAAAGAAAAACATACCTTTGAGATTCTGAAATCTTCACTGTGATTCATTTATCTGAGTGCTCTACGTTCTGATTTTGACTTTAGCTTGTCCTTGATAGAGCTTTTGATCAGCTTCATTCTGCATCTGCTTTCTTCAGGGTAATCTATCTGAGGTTCTAAACTCATACTTACTGGTTCCTCTTACTTCTTTAGAGGTTTTATGTTTTCTGATTTTGGGGAGCATAAGTTTCTTCTGAACTCTAATCTCTAATCCGAGAGCTAAAATCAGTCTTCTCTTTAAATGATCTCTTTATTCTTCTGTTTAGAATCACCCGTATGACTTCTTGAGAGTAATCCTCAGAGAACAGATATACTGATCTTTTATTATCAGAACATCCATCGGTTTGTCAAGCTTCCTTTTGAACAAAAGATTAATTTTCAAAAGGTCAACATTTCATGAACTTCTGAGAAGCTATGTGCTTGAGAAAATTAACTAACATTTCCTAGCGTCTTCTGAATTTTTGATTCCTTGAACAAATTACAAAATTTGTTCTAATGCAAATATAATGAATCTTTGACGATTTTGACTGACAATCTTGTTCTTGCAATGTTGAGCTAACTTGTTTAGATATAGTCTATCAAGGCTTGTCAGCATATCCTCTTCAGAATGAATGGCTTTTGTCTTTGCATCTTTTAAAGCATTTTCCATTCAAGAATTCATATATCAAGAATTCCTTTGATTATTGATGAATCAATAAGCTTTCTTTCCTAAGCAGTTTTCAGTTTTCTACGAAGCTTTCCAAAGGAAACAATATTCATAATTTCTACATTAGATCTTCTACCTGCTTGATTGGTTAGGCTTCAGATGTTCTGACTCAAATTATTTCTTATAGATTTGAATTTCTCTGTTCAAGATTAATGACATTTTTCTGCAGACTTCATCATGAAGTTTCTATGTATCAAAATTAGAAGACATCAATCTTTCTTCTTTACTTGAAGAAATTTCTAATGATATTTTTATGATAAAGTCAAGGGTGGACTAATCCGTTTCTTGAAAACATTTCATACTCACAAATAATTAATCTTTAGCAAGCAAAATTTCTTATTTTCTGATGATTTGATCTTTGAGTAAATACATTGTTCATCATCCGAAGAGGTTGGTTCAATCAAGGAAACCAAACCCAGAAGCATTTCTTCAGGAGGTTTAAAATCTTATTTGGTTTTGATAAGAGCTTCTTTATCTCCCGAAACCTATTCTTCAGAAGAAGAGATTGTGGTTCTGCTTTTCGTGTTGACGGATCAGAAGGAGCAATAATTGCATCTGAATTGGGAGCTTCAGATGCTACAGCTTCTAGTATCTTCTTCTTGGATTCTGAACATGTTATCTCCAAAAGAGAAGGTTTTGTTGTTGACATCTTCAGTTTTCGAAGATTATGAGACTTGCTCAAGGTAATCCATTTGGTTACAATATAGTACTCAATCATCATCTTCTGATATGAGATTGTAATTGAAGGTCGAGTAACTATCACCCAGAGTATTTCTTCACACAACATTTGGATCTTTATCTGACATTGTTAGGTGTTTGATATTCATCAATAACAGAAACAAGCTCTGATACTAATTGAAGGTGTGAAAACACAAGAAAGGGGGTTTGAATTGGATTTTCCATTCATGGAAAACTTTCATCTCTAAACATTGTTGCGTTAAGTGATGCTTTCAAATATATTATGGAAGCATAAACAGTAACACATAAGCAAGAGTAAAGAACACGTGATATATTCTGGTTCACTTGAGAAACTCTTAAGCTAGTCCAGTCCATCCTATCAAGGTGATTTTTCCTTGAACTCAAGGACTTAATCCACTATAACCAAACTGATTGCAATCTGCAAGGGCAACCACTGATGACTAACATCCAATGACAAGTTCAAGGATCCAAACTAGATATAACATTCATTGACCCAACATAATATGATTCTTCGGAATCTCCTATAAGTATTTCCCATAAAGACCGCGACCATTATCTTCTTGAGATTAGACCTTCACTCAGTCTCTTAAGGAACAATGCAATGATACGTTCAGTGATCTCCACGAGATATAACGATCAAGGACCCCTTAAGAAATCTGACCAATCTGGTCTTTCTTAATAGGATTTCATCTACGCTGCAGCTAAAGTCTTATTGAGAATCCTAACTCAACCGAGTCTCTCAAGGAACCATCAATATTCAGTTGATAATGTTTGTGTTTACATGATTCCTTTTTTCTAAGCATATTACACAAATGATTAAGTCCTGATTGTTTGACACAATTATGAGCAACAACTCTTGTGTACAAATAGTTTACATAAATAACTAAAGATATAATACAATATGAGCAACAAATCTTATGTTTACATGATTCTACAAAGATGAATATGATTTAATTTTAAGTGCATCATCTTTTAGTCTTCTTGTCTTCATTTTCTTCAAGTAGCTTCTTCGCGGACAACATCCCAAAGCACTTGAATCACTGAAGTCTTCTTCTTCATAAGCTTCTGAAAGCTTTGTTGATCTTGATGTATTAAAGATAAGAACTTATCCATCTTGATTCATCTTAAAACATTATGGACAACAACTCTTATTCACTTTAATTCAATGATAATTTTTGGTTGTGTTCCCACAATGACAACTTCCATTTGAACATTTTGAACAACAATGCATGTTAAGCATATGATCCTTTTCTTATATAGCCAAGCAAAATAGAGTCATTAGCTATTGAAAAAGAGTCGTTACACAATGTTGAAAATAGTACTGCCACGCCTTTTTCTTTTCCATAATTCAAGCTAGTGGAGAGGTAGTGGGATAAGGCTTTTTTGTACTGTGTACTTGTCATTGCTAATGGTAACATTTGTCTTATGAACTTCAGAGGCTTCTGAAGGTAGATGACTGAAGCATGAGTAGAATCGTGACATTTGAATCTCCAGATAATCAAGTTTTTAGTCGTCAGAACTTGTTCACTCAGAACCTTGTCTTCAAAACTTAGGCACTTAGTCTTGAGAGCCTTCTCTATAACCTTGGGTCTTTAGAACATCAAGTCTTCAAAGTTTTTAGAACTTTGTCTTCAGAGTCTTTAGCACTTGGTCTTGAGAACCATTTTCTTAGAACCTAAGGTCTTCAAAACTTTAAGTCTTCAGAGTCTTTAGAGTCTTTAGCACTTGGTCTTTAGAACCCTTTTCTTATAACCATGGGTCTTAAGAAAATTTAGTCTTTAGCATCTAGACTTAAGTAGAACTTCTGTCTTCAGATCTCCTGACTGGTTTCTTTAGAAAACATTATCTTTAGAAGCATGAGTCTTCAGCATCTGGACTTAAGTAGAACTTTTGTCTTCAGATCTTCTGACTTGTTTCTTTAGACAAACATTAGAGCCTACACTTTAGAAGCTTATGGAATGTCTTACTACTATTCATATGAACTTGTGTAGCACAAAAGCAGAACTAATTCTCTTCTAATTCCTTGGCCACACCATCCACCAGAAGCAGAACCTATTTGTTAAATACTTAACAATAACAAATATTAAAGTATCAAAATTGTTCTTACAAACATACTCATTTGTTTCATCAAAACTCAAAGATAATATTGTAGAAATAAATCTTGTTCTAACAAGAGTTTCAAGAATTCCCTCTGGAACCTTAATCTTGAGAATACCCAAAAGCCTCCCATGACAACCTCTGAAATCCTCATGACAAGATACCAAAGATCCAAGCTTTCTCAACTCTCATAACTCAAGATTCTTGAAATCGTACTTCTTGGTTTTCCTCTTTCCAATATTCATGATCACAAAATCTATGATATTTGTAATGAGAATATGTGAGTTCCTTGAAAAACAAGTGAAAAAATATTTTCATGAATGCATGGTTATGGAACAATCACAAACAAGGTTTAAGGATTTAACGTCACGAGCATGGAGTCAAAGGTAAGAACCAACCATAAGGTATGTACTAGGGGGTTTGTCACCTGTACAAAAAGGTTCTTAAAGTTCCCAGGATCATGATTCCTCTTTCAAATATTACTGGTTTACACAACTACTTGTGAGTATCAATAATATTCTCAAGAAAAACTCGTCTGAGTGTAGTATCACGTAACTACTAATCCAAGACTTCTCTGTAATTTTCATTGCACTACATCCTAAAGGCCAAGATGGGTTAAAGGTTCTACTATCCTCAGTTTTGCGGGCTCTTAGGTTGAAAGTAATAATGCTTTAACAATTGTCTTGTTTAACATTATCACCCTCAAAAAGGCCTCCACTGAGTGGGGTTATATCATATGTTACTTATGTTCAGGATTACTCTAGTCATGTAACTCTTGATTATACCACCACCCTATATTAAGTGTAACTTAGTCTAGGTATAGTACTTGTCCTTGTAAAGATCACCAAACACCCAAAGAACCAGAAAATGCCAATAAATACAAGCAAACAACAATAATAACAAAATATATAATACAAGTTAGGTTTAACCCTCTTGAGGATAATTCCCCAATGAAGTCGCCATTTATGTCATGGTGAAAAATCATAGAGACCAAGCTATTGACTCACAAAATTAAGAAGTCACCACTGAGCTTTATTGTTTCCAAGGAAAAGGGAAAAGATCAAAACCCTATATTTATCATGCAATGTAATAAGCAAAAACTAAAAGCAAAGTACAAAGAAGAGATATAAGGTATGAATGTTGGTTATACAAAGGGAAGGTATTAGCACCATATGTATCTATAGTACTCTATAGGAACCTCTTGTAATATTTGTTTTAGTTAAAATGGTTTGTTTGCTAAAAGAGTGTGGAGGTGAGAAAAGAAATTATTTTTTTTATATTTTTGTTTGAAAGACATAAGGTCTTATACCTACATACCAATGAAGGATCAAAACTTCGTAGTTCAGGGTAAAAGTAACAAAGGATTTATCGTGATTTGATTTTAGGAGAAGAGACAAGTTATTATCTTAAGGAAAATACTCAACTAAACATCCATAAGTATGAGAAGATGGATCTTTGCATCATCTTAGAGGGAGGGCTCCAACTTGGATATTGATCCGTGGTTTTTACACAGATATTTATCGTTGATTTCAGCTATATTTTCTTTATATTGTCAAGGGTTTCATTTTGTTCTTCTACATTTTATGCGTTGATTATATGTTTTACTGTTTTTAAGCTCACATGAATAAATCGGGACAAATCATTGCATGAAAGTGAAAAACTGAAAGTTTCAGAGAAAGTGCAAAACTCATGTTACAGGGGCCTGTCACGGGTGGTTGTGTCACCTAACATGGGCCGTGTCAGGATATAAGTGCGTGTAAATCTAGATGCCAAAGGGCTGACATGGGCGGCTGTGTCACCTGACACAAGTTGTGTCAGTATGCCTGAGAGTTGATTAAAGAAATTAAATACTAGAGGGCTAACACAGGCAATTGTGTTATCTGACACGGGCCGTGTTGGCCAATTACGCTGTTTTTTCATGTTTTCCTTATTTTTCACTATTTATGACTTAAAGGGGCATTTTTGGTATTTCCAACCGACCTAAGTGAATGTTTTCTATTTAGAGGAGTTTTCATGATGAACTTCGGGACTTTTTTGGCCACACAGAGAATGGAGGATTAAAGAGAGCAACATATGAGATTCTTGAAGAACGAATATTTTTCATGAGCCGCAGCGATTCAAGATCAATTTTCACCATTTATCTGTAATATTTAATCTTTATATAATTGAAATTCTTTTGAACAATATGAGTAGATAAATCCCCCCATGCTAGGGGTGTCTTTGATTTGAATCTGTAATGATTATGAATTCCTCAGTTTGTTATTAAAGTTGTTTTCTTATTCAATTTAATCGTGCAATATTTTCATGCTTTCCTGATCGGACCAATTAGGATTGATCTACGATTAACAACCAACTGGACCACAATTGTTAAGGTTTTTGTACGATTATACTATAGTAGATATCACCTAGGACTAGGGATACTCTATAGTTACCAGATCACTCTTGATATAATAAAGGCTTGACTCCATCAGATATCTCTAAGGACTTAGGATTTAGGATGGATGTTTAAAGGTTTTCCCACTAAGGACTTAGGGTAAGATAACCTAAAGGGATGGTAATTAAAGGATATGAACTTGTTGAAGAGATCAGGATTCAAGGTTGTTACAGGGAAAATTATACACCATACTCTAGCATGCTCCTCATATCTGTGAAAAAGCCTTAATTTACATTCTACTTATTTTTTATATCTGCTAAGTGACAATTCCTAAACCAAAACCCAAATTAAGTTTTTGTTTAATTGAATGTGAGTTGAACTCGATAATTGCATTCAGTCCTTGAGATCGACATTCGAGGAATCTTCCTGTTATTACAAGAGGCAAAATAGTACACTTGTTATTTTTCCGATCAAATATAAAATCAACAAGTATGCCACTTAACTCCCTTAAGTGGAAAAGAATCACACAGTTTCAATCAATACTACGGAAGTAGGAGAATTACATCTCAACTATGAAGATGACTCATGTCTAATATCTTGTGAAAATAGTCTTAAATTGAAAAGCCAAGTATCAAAATGATTTGAATAAGGTTGAATCTTTTTAGCCTTTTGAAATTATTAAATATGTTTAAGTATATTAGAGCATTTATTGAAAGAAGAAACTTTGAAAATACAATGACATAAAGTCAAGGTTTTTTAATGAAAGAAGATTCAAAGTTTAAAAATTAGAGTTAAAAGGGGTCTAAAGGATAAACAAGATGGGTAAACAAATGTGTAAATATGAAAGAGACACACAATGACATAAAGTCAACAAGACAATAATTTCCCTTGGATTAGACACAAGTATTACAAAGATAACTATTAAAGAACAAACGTCACTTATAAACAAGCCACAACTTAATCATAAAGGCAAAGGTTCAATCACAAGACAAATATGTATCAAATGAGAATCAAACAAAGGATGCAACATATCATGGTGTAAGCTTGAGATCAGAGCACAAGGATAAGAGGTGTCATGGTGAGAACATACTCAAAGAAAATAACCAATCACAAATAGTTAATCATGTGAACTATCAATCATCAAGGCATACAGAATATATGGTAAAAACAAAGGTCATAGTATATCAAGTGTGAATTTTAAAGACAAGTGATGAAATAATCAAATATATAATTAAGTGAAGTATAAAAAAAATTAGGAAAGTCAAGATCAAACAAATAAGTGCTCAAAGTAAGTCATGAATCATATGAACATGGTGGGAATAACGTATGTCTAAAAGGAAAATTCAAAGCATGCCTCAACAAGTGGGAGTTCATGAAGGAAATACTTAAAACATACCAAGATAGTTAATCAAAAGGAGACCACCAAATCAAGAAAACAAAGTTCAAAGTCAAACATGTTCATTATGGAAAAGAATTAAAGACCAAATCAAACAAGTTCATGAAACTAGGGTTCGATAATCAATCACGGTCAATGGAAATCTTAAACTAAAAGCAAACATACACCAAAGTATCTTCAAAGATCAAATAATTAAAACCCTAATAATTTCAACTAACAATCACTTAAACAAAATATTTCTCAAAGGATAAAACATTTAATCATGGCACAAGTCTTCAAAATAAAATCATGCTTAAGTAAACAAATCAAGTATCATAGCATCAAGTGAATCACTTAAGAAATTAATCACAAAAAGTTTAATAAAAGAAACATCAAGATAATATAAACAAATAAACTATTTTTGGTATTTTAATTAATTAACATAATAACCAGACCTCTTGCTTCACATACAAACACATAAAACCAGCGTGTTACCACTGGGGCACAATGCCAATTCAAACATAAAACACATTCAGTTAAATATGAAATAAACACAACTTCAAAAATTTTAAAATCCGCGCCCCCACTTCATCATCAGCCTCACGACACCTTCAGTGGTTCAAATTCACGATCTTCATTTTTGCATCAAATTCAAAATATGAATATACGGTTTCACTCAGAATTTCACAAGGAATGAAAATATGTACTTATCATAAATTTATATTAACTGTATCACGTGAATTTTGGAAAAAACCAGAAACCTTAAGTTTTATCAAATTAAATTAAATGACATACACAATCAACCAATGCCTATTTTCATGTGGCATTTACTCATGTCATTCAAACAAACATGATAGTATCAAGAAATGCTTAAAATAATGCTTGCATGAGAGATTTTGAAATCAAGAAAAACCCACATATTTGAGCAAGGTCCAATGCCACTTTTAGTGCTTATAGATATGAAATAATGATCTCTTTAGCTTGCTTGAAGTCTTAGAAACACAATGCAACACTTAGCTTGCCTTGAAAGTCTTTGAATCTTTCTGACTAAGTTAAGTTGCAATGATAAATGAGCACATGTTAGGTGGAGTAATGGAGGTGTTTCAATGATCAACTAATGCATGCAGAAGTTCATATGGAGCGTATTGATGATGATTATGTGAAGAGTTTTGAGAAAACTCAAAGGAAATAGAAGTTTCGAAGAAATGGCTCTTTTGCATAACAATGGAGTTTTATGATTTTTCTCTATGTATTTTCTGTGTTTGAGGGGTATTCAAGGTGTGTTTTGCATGAAATGTGCTCTCTATTTATAGAGAAGTTTGAGGGATCAAGGGCTGATGAGAAACAAAAGTTTGTGAGGTTTTAGTTTGGTTGAGTTTCAAATGGTAGTTTTATGAACATGGTGGTTCCAATATATAGTTTGAGTGGTTTATGAGACAATAGGGAAGCCTCAGGGTGTTGCTTCTGAGTTTGTTGATGAAGTGTGATCAGAGATAACAAGGTATGGGCTCAATGCATTGACATTGTGATTAAATTGAGCTTTTATGTAAATGAAAGTGATGGCTTTTGTTCAAAAATGGAATGAAACTTGATCAAAGCCTTAGACACTTGGGTAATGCATCATGGATTTGTGTAAATTATCAATTATATAGATATTTAGAAGCAATGTAGGCTTCAAAGAAAGATCACATCGTTTGGCCTAGGTTTGACATGAATTTGAACCTCAAATCTGACTTGTAAAACAACTTCACCATGGCAACTTCTCCTCTTCGAAACTTGATGCTCAAGCAAGATAATTTTCATGCTCTTAGAGTCATTGGGAAAATGGTCCCATCCTATAAAACCTTCATGTTGATCACTTGGATAAAATTAACTTTGATCAATAAGAAAACTTGCCAACAAAATTGGACTTTCAAGCCGAAAAACACTTAGAATTTTTTTTTTGTATTTTGTGTTTCCACAACTTTGAGAACCTATCTTTAACACTTCATATCTTTCAATCCTTATAAGCTTTTGAGTCAAATATTTCTATAATATTGAAGTATGCAGGATAATCTTTAAGTGCATCCATTGGGAATGAAAAATGATTGCTTGAGGAAGAAGTTACAAGCTTGGATGTTGACCACTTGAACATGGTATTTAGGACTTAGAAAAAATTTCAATTTCTTCATCTTTGCCCTTTTTGAAAGTTATCTCAATTTTTGTGAGTTCAATTGATCAAATTTAAATATCAACCACTTTTTCATGAAATTTAACTTGAGAGGTCCATATTTGACTAACAATCTCAAAAGTCAAAGTTTGACTTTGAGCTGTTGACTTTTCCAGATGAATTCAAATCTTCCAATTTCAATGAGACCTTGTGACCTTGATGAAATCTTCAATATAATGAGACACCTATAGGATTATGAGATGGTGATATTGACGATCTCTTGAGTGATGTATATTGGAGCTAAACCTTTAAAACCTTAATTCCTGATTTTCAACTGAGGGTGTAAAAACCCTAACTCTCTTCAAGCACTTGATGAATCCATGATGAAACCTTAATATGATGAGATTGTGATGAAGATGATGATATGTATGATTTATTGATGTGGAATGTTAGGTAAAAAATTAGGATACAACACACACACACACACACACACACACACACACACACACACACACACACACACACACACACACACACACACACACACACACACACACACACACACACATATATATATATATATATATATATATATATATATATATATATATATATATATATATTATTTACATTTTATTAGCAATTCGTTAAACTCTTTGACTATGCAATTAATTCGTATAGACAAATCCTTTAATTCTTAAATTACTTTGTTGATTACCTTATAATCTATTAGATTGTAAGAGGTTTTTCATACCAACAAAATTCAAAGGAAAATCTGGAAAAAATTAAGTGTGCACCAAATGTTTGATAAATTGTTTCACTTAGTTTTATCAATTGGACACTAAGTGTTCGATAAATTGTTTCACTTAGTTTTATCAATTGTTTCATTTTATATTGGTTGGCCTTATAATTGTAAAACAATTACTTGAGAGTTTGTTGTAGTAACATCTTATTATCATCATTTAATTGAGTTTGATATTTTGTACCTATCTGAGCTTCCAATAACTAGTTCAATTTGGAAGACTTGTGATCTAGGATACGACTTCCGCTTGCCATAGTTTTTGCTTAAGTTTTTAAGTAAAAATTTTATTTGGGGATCTATTCACCCCCTCTAGATAAGTTGTTATCGTCTAAGACTTTAAGCTTGCCAAACAAAGTAGTAATATCCAATATCAATAGATGATTAGCTTCCTTGATTGCGGTAACTTTTAGTTGCCATTCCCTATTAATACATCTCAACACTTTGTTAGTAACAATTTCATTGGAAACATGCTTACCAACTACATTCAAATGATTACCAAGATAAGTTAACCTCTTTTGTATATCGACAATGGTTTCACCATGATTCATATGAAAGAGTTCAAACTCTTGATTCAAAGTATTGATTCTAGCTTGTTTGACCTTATTAGTTCCCTCATAGGAAACTTGTATTGAGTCCCACATAGCTTCGTCGGCTGTGCAATGGGAAACATAATAATATTCATCAGCTCCTAAAGAGGATATGAGAATATTCCCTTCTTTCCAATCGTACGACCATAATTTCACATCGTCTGTGTTTCATTGTGCTTTCGATTTAGGTGTAACTACACCATTCGCATTGGTCGTGGTAATTTTAAATGGACCATTCTGGACGGCGCTCCTTACTTTCCTATCAACGAAATTAAGATGGATATGTATACAATATTTCCAATAACAATAGTTTCTATATTTTTGAGCTTTGTACATATTTGTCTATATTGTATATGCTTGTATAGATACTTGTTTTGCTTTTGTTCCCCATACTTGTATAGAATTGTTTTTCATACTTGTTTATATTTGTGTTTTATACTTGTTCATACTTGTTTTGCTTTTGTTTTCCATTATGTTTGTTTAAGTGGTGTATATATTTTTGTTCCCGTAATGTTTGTTTAAGTGTTTAGTTAGGACACTTTCTTTAGGTTTGCGCTTGAGGCAAAACATTGGCATGTCAAAGAGGAAGTTACTAGCCAAACACAATAAAGACGTCGAGCTTACAACGTGAAATAAGTGTTGGTTGGGAGGCAACCCAACAATTTTGGTTTATATTATTTGTGTTTAGTTAGTTTTAATTCAAGTTTGGTAGGTTGTTAGAAATACATTTTGTGTTTGTTCTAAAGTTTTGTTTTGATTAGCTTGAGGTCGCATTTTGTGATTGTCCGAGTTTGATTGTCTCAACAAGAAAATGTTATGGTAATGTGAAAAGTTAAAAGAGAGTTGCATTGTTAAGGTTTGTGTTTATTTATTTTCTATAACATAACATATGTTTATGAACCTTAGGCTTTGTACAACTTAAATGATATTTATTCTTTTATAATTTTTGTTCAATTTTGAATCACTTTAGTTCATAACCAATGTGAGGAACCTCTAGTTATTCTCATTTAAAGAATCAATTGATATTGTTTTTAAAAGTTTATTCACCTCCTAGACTGTTTTCTAACACCATATTCTCACGCAATACTTTGCAGAATGAACTAGTAAAAAATGAAGTGTTAATTGAAGAACTGCAAACATTAAACATGATTCTAACACTCCAAGAGCGAGATACAAATATCGAACTGAAGAAAGCTCGTAAAACATTAATTAATGTAAGTTGTTTTCTAACAATAACTAAAATTTTCATATTATTATTATCTAATTCAATTGGTAAAACACTAAAACTATATACAATATAATAAACTTATCTTCTACAATATGTTAGTTGAACAAAATGATAATTGTATTGTATAACTAATAACGTTAACAATATCATAAACAATAACATAAACAATAACACATCTATACAAGCACATCATATAATAACACAAACAACAACATTTATCAAACATACCTCAACAACAACGTTTATCAACATAGCTAAACAAAAATATCAACATACTTCAACAAAAAATATATAAACTAAAACAAACAACAACATTTATAAAAAATATACAACAATATCTAACAAAACAACAAAATACCTCACCAACCACATCAACATACTTAAAAAATAATCTAAAATAACATAAACAACAACATTTATAAACAAACCATAAACTTACCTTAACATAAACAACAACTTGCTTTAAAAAACAATCTCATACCTCAACAATAACTTAAACCCTTTACTTATCTCAACAAAAACAATAATTTAAACCTATAATCTCATCTTAATAACAAGAAAAGAATAAACTCTATGTTGGATGAAGACAAATATTTGGCGTGACTTTTGAATAAGAAAAAAAATAAGACTAATATTTTGAACAACAACAATATGATATCATAACACTTAAAAGGTTTCACGTGTGTACCTTTCCTTGAAATTGTGAAAAAGGAAAACAAAGATATGAGCTAGCTACATGTTTCGTAATACATTTCCTTGATTCATACCAGTTTGATAGGTTATGTTGGAGTTTTTAAAGTTAGGATATAGCTTTCAGAGATTATAATAAAACGAGAGAAGTTAGGGTTTCACTTATAACGCAGTCTGTTCTAAACTAAATTAAGTTAGCTTATATATGTAATACATTTCACAACGGCTATTAAAAATAACCGTGATGATTTAACTTAATATTTCACCATAGTTGTTAATCTGCACAGTGGTGAAAAGTATTTAATTTTTATTTTAAAATAGAAATTAAGGGAACCCACCATTTTTCTAACGAAAAACATGAAATTGCAAATGTTAGATTTCGAAGCGTGTCACTCTTAACATATCATAATGATTGTTAATTTTGATTGTGGTGAAAAGTATTTAATTATTATTTTTTAAAAATGAAAGATGTCTAATGAAAATATATTATTTCGGTTGGTTAGGTGGCCATAATAAGAAATGGTTATAAAATATGCTTTTTGTAGTAGTACTAATCTTTTTTTAGACAATAACTTATACATGTTGCATTAAAAAAATGTTGCTAGAAGCGATAAATATTGTAGTGTGCTTAGAAATATTATATATGAAGTATTTCGAGTACTATAGAAAAAAATAACTTATAACAATTATCATACTATGTAATTTGTAATAAAATAAAAAAGAAAAGACAACGAATAAAACACGCAATTAAGAAAAAACAAGTAGATAAAAATTATATATTTAGCATACACATATAATTAAGAAAATATTTAGCACACACACATAATTCTGCACCATAATTTAGCATTCATTTAACATTCAACATACACATACATCTAACATACACATATAGTTATGCACTATAATTCAACATACATTTAACATTTAAACATACACTCATACATTTAGCATACATACAAAATTTTGCACTAAAATTTGCATTGCAAAATAAATTTAATGAGTGTGATCATTCAACTCCTCATAAATTTTTAAATTAAACACAATAATAGATCTTATTTCTATTTTACTTTTTCACTAAATATCCTTTTATGGACAGATTTGAAAAAATGGAACCTACTAATTGATAGTGATTGAATTAGACATTCATTAATTCATTCACAAGGGTTTAAATCAAAATTATGGAAAGAGAAATTTAGATTGGCGAAAAATAATTAAAATCAACTATGAAATTATATTAGGATTAGAATTGTATAAAACTTATCATTGAAGATACACATCATTGTATATTCGATTCACTCGAGCTCATAACAAAGCCAAAACAAAACAAAACAATAGATTTTCAGAGAGATGACATAGACATAACGTTTGTGCTATATAATGGATGAATCAAAAGAAACATATATTTTTAGCACTCAAAATAATTCAAAAGAAAAAAAATAGTTGATTTATAGTATTACATATATCACCAAAGCATTGTAAACAAGATAAAATAATTAAATGATAAATTGATTATTCATTTATTTTTGAATGAACCGTTGAAGCTTCGATGGATAAACATTTTAGCTTCTTTAATTGACGTGACTTCCTAGTTTTGTGAATGAGGGGGTACCTTTTCAATTTACCGCTCTCTTTATTTGAGTTGGATTTCTAATTTTTTTTAGGGACTCAGATTTTGAATAAGACCCTCCAATTTCCAAAAGTATTTCATTGATTTAATTTCTATTTTTGTTTTACGTGAATAAATTTTAAACAATATAAAGTAATTACTCCAACTTTTAAGTTTAAGCTTTTAAAAAATCTATTTATTTAAATAGGTTGGACTTAGACTATTAAAAAAAAGTCTAAAGCCTAATAGATCAGATTAAATGTATACGACTAGTATTTCCAACATCTCCATACCCGATTTGTCACTAGTACTCAAACCATTCCATTTTATTTAACATTATATTGATTTATTACACACCAAAATATATTTATCAGAAGTTTAATATATATATATATATATATATATATATATATATATATATATATATATATATATATATATATATATATATATATATATATATATATATATATATATATATATATATATATATATATATATATATATATCTTAAACTTATCTATTATTTATATTAATACAAAATTATATTTTTGTAACTATTTATATCAATCTATCTTGAATCAGCGATATAATATTTAGAGTTTGAATCAGCGATATAATATTTAGAGTTTGAATAAAGTATTGTAATATCCATTCTCATATCTGCTATTAAAAAATATTCTATATTCGAATTTATATTTGTTTGATACCAAAATTAACAATCATACTTATATTATTATTTGTATTTTAAATAAAAATAAATAGATTAATTATAATATATTATATTATTTTAAAACTTAAAAAATACTAAATTGTTTTCAAAAAATTATTATTGAATGATAAATTAAACGAACATTTATAATAAATATATAATAATTTAACAATGTATAATTTTTTTTAAATTGACAAACATATATTTTTGTATAATAATATAATATAAAATATATAAATATTATATATGTATGAGACAAAGTGAATACAAAATTGTTCATCACATCTATATTGAGTTATAATATTTTCCATTTTTTTAAAGAAATGGAAAGTGTCTTTACTAAAATATTAGAAAATAATATATTTATATTATTGAAATGTAGGATACATATTTAATATAATTTAGTTTTTATATAATGAAAATATTAATAATAATATTCTTTATTTCTTTATAGAAATGGAGAAGATCTTGAGTGATTTATGTCCACTTATTGTGTCCATACCCACGTTTATATCATTTATTTATATAAATCCAACTAATTACTTGTTGTACTCAAATCGATACCCATTTTTTATGGTCTTTACCCTATTAGTTGAAGATATTTTTTTTTGAATTCTCTACGGAGATAGTCAAATTGTCATCCTTCCTTCAAATATTATATTGATTTATTACGCACAAAAAATATTTATTAATATAGTAGTTATTAATACAGTAATCTTTCTTTATAGTAAAAAAAAGCAGCCGTGGCTTAATTCCAAGCCTCGGTGCAGCTCATACACGCCAAGTACTGACAATTATCAAGTAGGTGAAGCACACCAAACCAAAATTTAATTATTGTACTAAAAATAATACCAACACATTCAATGTAATAATTAAATTGATGAATGAATCTAGTTCAAAAAAAAAAAAAAAAACAATGAATTTGTCTTCGTTGCCGTTTGTAAACCACACCACACTCCCCAAAATACCCTTCCTCAACTACCACCACAACAACCCCTAAAAACCTTTCTTCCTATAAAAACCTCCTCAGCCTCAACCACCTTCTTCACTTCACGCCTCTCTCTCTCAAAGCGTGACATTCAAAAACATCATAACATTAACAAAACAAAATGTCTGTCTCTTCAGCTTCCTCCTCTCTCATTCCCACCAAGTCACTAATCCCAAACCCATCCGCCTCCTCCTCCTCCTCATTCCCAATCGGGCTCAAGCCCATCCCCACTCTCAAGCCCAACCACTCCCGCTCAATCCTCGCCGTCCATGCCGCCGAGCCCGCCAAAAACCCCGCGGTAGCCGAAAAGCCCACCAAACCCCAACCAACCACCATTCCCCGGAACATAAACTCCGGAAAATGGACAATCGACAGCTGGAAATCCAAGAAGGCTCTTCAACTTCCTGATTACCCTAACCAGGAAGAACTCCACGCTGTTCTCAAGACTCTCGATGATTTCCCTCCGATTGTCTTCGCCGGAGAAGCGAGAACTTTGGAGGAACATTTGGGAGATGCTGCTATGGGGAACGCGTTTCTTCTTCAAGGCGGTGATTGTGCTGAGAGCTTCAAAGAGTTTAATGCTAACAACATTCGTGATACTTTCAGAATTATCCTTCAGATGAGTGTTGTCATGATGTTCGGAGGTCAAGTTCCGGTCATTAAGGTAAACATTTTTGATAGAAATAATTAAAGTCCAACATTTTAGTTATATGATTATTATGATTATTATTGTTGATGATCAAAGATTGAGTCATATGCTATTGTAATTTGGATCCGAGACTCATATGTAACCTTTTGGTGATGGTTTTTTTAGGTGGGTAGAATGGCCGGGCAATTTGCGAAGCCGAGATCGGATTCCTTTGAGGAGAAGGATGGTGTTAAGCTTCCTAGTTACAGAGGGGATAACATCAACGGTGATGCCTTTGATTTGAAATCAAGGACACCGGATCCACAGAGAATGATTCGGGCTTATTGTCAAGCTGCAGCTACTCTGAATCTTCTCAGAGCCTTTGCTACTGGTGGTTATGCTGCTATGCAGAGGGTTACTCAGTGGAACTTGGATTTCACTGAACTTAGTGAACAAGGAGACAGGTATATTCAGACTTTGTCACTGTCTTTCATGGAGTTTGTGATCTATTTTTCTGTTTCTGGTTATGTAATTCATGTTGGTCTTCTATTTGTTGTTACGGGGTTGAATTTTTGTGAAGATTTTACTGCTTTCATCTGTTAGTTTGTTGTCCATTTGAAATTATATGTGATGCATGGTTAACTCTGGATCACCGACACCTTTGAAAAAAGGCGCGACCATGTAAGCGCCTGACAGTGACACCAATATTTGTGATTATGTTCGATTTATTTATTTATTTTCAAATTATTATCGGTATTGACGTGTTAATGTCGGTGGTGTTGTGTTTGATGTCCATATCTGTGTCTGTGCTTTATAGATGGTAAGTGATTAAGCTATTTTTTTGCTTCAGTGTAAAGGAGATCTATTATTTAGGTTTGTTGAATAGCTAAGATATTTTGTCAGTATCTCAAAGCATTAATCACGTTTTTTTTTTTTAGAGAATATACCACCGGAAAGATTTGTATGGATGAAAACAATACAGTAGTATTTTGTTTTTAAGTGGTTTTTTTTTGGTTTCACGGATGGAATTAAAATTGTTAAGTGATGGTTGATATGATAAGTGGGGGCACATGTTTAATGGGGTTGTTGTTTTTCTCTCCAATGATGATGTTGACCTGTGAGTGTCATAATTTCCTTGAAAAAAAGTATGTTCAATCAATTTGAGTTACATGAAGCCGCCACTCTTTCCCTCTTTTTAAAATGGTCTAGTTATGTTAATGTTTGATATATACTCTATATGCAGATTGGGAGTAAATTAAACATGTTTTTGGTGTTGCAGGTACCGAGAGCTTGCTAATCGTGTTGACGAGGCCCTTGGATTCATGGCTGCTGCTGGTCTCACTGTCGACCATCCAATCATGAGAACAACTGATTTCTGGACTTCACACGAGTGCTTGTTGTTGCCATATGAACAATCACTCACTAGGTTGGATTCAACTTCGGGCCTCCATTATGACTGCTCAGCCCATATGATTTGGGTCGGTGAAAGGACCCGACAGCTGGATGGTGCTCATGTTGAGTTTCTTAGAGGAGTTGCTAATCCCTTGGGAATCAAGGTTTGGACATTATTCTTATCATGCGACCTTGCATAATCTCTTAGCGGTGTCACATTACTAAGTGATTTATCACCTCATTATTTGACATGGCATTATAAAAAATAAGTCCAAAATTTAATGTTGGGAAATCATAAGCTTGAGCAAGAAAATTGAATCCCTAAGCATAATCTCTTGTTAATTTTGCAGGTAAGTGACAAGATGGATCCAAATGAGCTTGTGAAACTGATTGAGATCTTGAATCCCCAAAACAAACCAGGGAGAATTACTGTAATCACTAGAATGGGAGCTGAAAATATGAGGGTGAAGCTTCCACATCTGATCCGGGCTGTGCGTAGAGCAGGACAAATTGTCACATGGGTCAGTGACCCTATGCATGGAAACACCATAAAGGCTCCATGTGGTCTCAAAACTCGTCCTTTCGATGCCATCAGGGTATGTAATAATTCTTCTCACTCTTTCTTTTGTAGTTGGTTACATGTTACCGTCGCCGTCACGGTCAGCTGAAAATGGAACTGTTTCATTCTCGTGGCCATAATCTTTGGTGGAAATAAATATCATGCCTTGTATTAAAAGTAAGTTGCACTTAAAATAAGAAATGACATTGAAAAAGATTAGTGGGGAGCAAGTGAATCTTGTTTAAATTGACAAACGTGTATGAGCTGGTAGGTGAGTAAATGGCCACATGTAGAAGTAGGTGAAATAGTTAAGTATTCAAGAAATTATTTGTGTTATTTTGAATCTTTTAATATGTTTTCTTAAAAAGTATATTATTTTTCATATGCTTTAAGGAGTACATTTGAGAGAGTGATATTTTAGTTACTAAGTTGAAGGTATATTCCTGAATGATGCTAAGTTGCAATTCTTTTGGGTGGGTGAGAATGGACTTTGGGGACCCATATGGGTGTGAATGCTTATTCTTTACCAACATATGGAAAGAGACATAATTTCATTTTGTGCAACTTTATTCCAATATTTGAAGTTTAGATTGTGATTTTACCAATAATGTCACTCATTAACTTTTGTTTCACTGAATTAATTGAACAGGCTGAAGTGAGGGCATTCTTCGATGTCCATGAGCAAGAAGGAAGCTTCCCGGGAGGAGTTCATCTAGAGATGACGGGTCAAAACGTGACAGAGTGCATTGGTGGGTCGAGAACTGTCACATTCGACGACCTTAGCTCACGCTACCACACACACTGCGATCCAAGACTCAATGCTTCTCAATCACTCGAGCTTGCTTTCATCATTGCTGAAAGGCTAAGAAAGAGTAGGATCAGATCTCAGCCTCCTCTCACCTCTCCTCTTTCCACTCTTTCCACTGGTCTACTCTGAAAAACTTTGGAGAATAACTCAACAAATGATACCTTTGTTCTTTTTCTTTTTTATTCTATTTTTCTATATAATTATCAATGAGTTCTACTCTGTTGTTGGGCATGATGTGGTGGTGGGCATGAAATTATTAGCTAGTAGTTAGCTTTATGTTGTGTATTGTGTTGTATTTGTAATACTGCCTAGCTATGTTTTTTAACTTGGGAAGAACTAAGAGTGTTTCTATTAATAAAGGAAACTAACAAAGTTTCTATTCTATTGCATTTGGCAAATTGAGTCTGATGTTTTCCTCCATTCTATTTTGATTACAAGTATTTTTTTGGTGGTTCCTTCAAACTATATATATCTCTATATATAAATTTAATCATGTATTTAATCTCGGATTAATGTAGATGATGATAGTTCATTGGAGGAAAGTGCTATGCTACAAGAATTCTCGACAAAATTGAAGATGTGAATTAAATTTTACAAGAATTTGACAAAATTGAAAATGTGAAGTTAAATTTTGACTTTTGAGAAGTTAGTTTTGCTATTGTTGATAAATATGAGAAGTTACTAGTTAGAATTACTTTAAGTGAATTCCTTTAATAAAATAGGTGAACCAATTTGAGTGAATTAATACCTGATCAGGAAAAAGATAGAGAAATTAAAATAGGTGAACCAATTTGAGTGAAACAATATTTATTTGATCAGGAAAAAAACCAGAGAAAATTAGGCCACGTTTTTTCCCTCATTGTATGCATTTTTTCTGTCTAGTTTTTACATGATGACTAATTAGTATAAATTGACATATCTTGTAAAGATTGACTTTAACTCTAATACTTTAAAAATAACATCGAACCTTTCTAACTTGTGTATTCCTTATTATATTTCTTCCTTCATATCTTATGCTAATCTAACAGCTTTTCAGTATCGTATTTCAATGTCCATCTCCACCTCTACAGAATAATGGCACATGGACTTTGTTGATTTACCACAAAATGTTCGACCAATTGGGAATAAATGGGAAAAAACAAATCATATAGAGATATTGAATGATTCAAGGTCATAATGGCGTCCAAAGGCTAGAAGGTTTGGACTATTTAAACACTTGCCTCAAATGTAAATAATGTCTTTCTCCATCAAAAATTACAAGATGTGTGCATGCTCGAGGTTGAGGGGGTGAACAACACCAAACCAAATCAAATATGCATATTACAAAAGTTATTTTATGGTCAGCCAAAGAAAAATGGTATCAGAAACTTACACCTCTTCTTGTGCATAAAGGATGCTCACAAACAAAAATTGACCACTCACTGTTTACTAATTTTAACTAATACTACTACTACAAATAATATATTTTATAATGAAGTTTTCATCTCACTCAAAGAAATATCCGAGGTCAAATGACCTGATACGCGTCATTTTAAAAAAAAAAAGTTTCATCTAATCCCTTAGTTTTTTAGAAAATCGACAGATTAGAGTTTGAGTTTTGATTCTCAACTCCTTTAAATTTATGCTTTATTTAAAACTAAAATTTTACCTTTATTTTATAAATCATTTTATACCTCGGATTTTTAGAAAACCGATATTAAAAATTTATTAAGATTATATTTAAATATATCAACACAGTTTTTACCTCAATTAGTTACCTCAGTTTTTCTGAAAACCGAGATGTTAAGTTTAATTAATATTTTATCTCACTCATCATAATGTTAAGTTTCATTCATTCATTTTTATGCCCTAAAACATTTCTTCAACTGAAACACCATTCTCTCCACCTAACAAACTGAAACACCATCTTCTTTAAGTAAAGAAGCTCAAATCTCAAATCAACATTTTTCTTCATGTTTCCGGTATGTAAAACTCTCTCATGTGTATGTTGTTGTTGTTGTTGTTGTCGTCGTTGTTGTTGTTGTTGTTGTCGTCGTTGTTATTGTTGTTGTTGTCATGGTTTTTGAGACTTAGGATATAATGTACAATGTTTTTTAGGTATTTGTAGTTGTTGTAGTCTATTGTAGTTGTTGTATTATTTTGAAATGCTCATTTTTATTTTACTTTCAGAAGTTCTATATTATTATGAATCGTAGTTGAGTGAGAGCCAATAGATTAAGTAAAGAGTATGAGAATGGATTGATTCAATTTCTTGAATTAGCGGGAAAAAACTTTCCTAACAATAATGAGATTTTTTGGCGTCTTTGTAAAATTTTCCGAAACACACAAAAACATCCAAGGGTTGTTATATTAAATCATTATGGTTGTGATAAAATTATTCAAAATTACACAGAATGGATATGACATGGTGAAGTGACAAAAAAGACCTGCGTCACATAGAGTTGAAGATGGGGATCGAACCCATGTGAAAAACACTTTACCCCTCAATTTTATAATTATGTTTTTATGGCATCCTTCGCTACGTCGCCTCTGTAAATGAGGTTAAATCCCTTTCGCGTTCGAGATAAAATTTTTTTTTTGTAGTAGTGCAAAAACAATTTACTACTTTGCTGATATATGTTGATAATATCATCTTTGCAAGAAATCATGTGTCTGGGTTTGATCACATAAAACATGTTCTTGATTCTCCTTTTAGGATAAAGGATATAAGTGATGGGTCGTCACGATGAGAAACATGTACATTGGATAAAAAATCATACAAACTAGTGAAAGAGACACTACAAATATTTACCCAAATCCTTAAGACATTGGATATATGAGTCATCTCACTTATAAAGTGCTCAAACTTCATTTTTCCAAACAATATGGAACTTATAACTCATACTTGTTTCTCAATAATCTCCCATTCAAGTGTGAGTCTATTTACTATGATCTATCTCTTTTATCCACATTAACTTCTTTATCACTTCCCCCATCTCTCTCTCTCTCTCTCTCTCTCTCTCTCTCTCTCTCTCTCTCTCTCTCTCTCTCTCTCTCTCTCTCTCTCTCTCTCTCTCTCTCTCTCACTCACTCTGTGTGTGTATGCAAAGTTTCAAACTATGTTTCTCAAGGTTGAAGATCCAAATTCTAACCAAGTGACATCACAAGAAACATGCTCCTTATAAGTCCCACATTTTTTTTTAGAAAAGTGAAGGTTGAGGACATTATAAGTGATAAGACTCATATAACCAATGTCTTAAGATTTTGGTTAAATATATGATCTTTCTCTCACTTGTTTGGGCGAGTATTTAATCCAATGTGGATGCTTCCCCTCGTGATGATCCATCAGTGGTATCATATCCGATGGTTCGAGTAAGGCATCGACTCCTTGTATCGAAAGTCTTCTTGATAAGGTGGTGGCCAGGAGGTGTGTCCCACTGAAACTCATGTGATGTGGTAAGGGTGTCAACTGCGGTACAAGTGTATATGAATGAAATAACTTTCATTTGAGGGGGAACATAGTGGATAGACTCACACTTGAGGGAGGAGATTATTGAGATACAAGTATGAGTTAGAAGTATCATATTTCTTGGAAAAGTGGAGATTGAGCCCTTTATAAGTGAGAGTTCTCATATACCCAATGCCTTGAGGTTTTGGATGAATATGTCGTGTCTCTCTCACTTGTTTTGGTGAGTCTTTTATCCAATAGGGATGTTTCCCCTCATGATGACCTATCATTAAGTCCATTAGAATATTTTATTGGCATTGAGTTAAGTCCAATGAAAGGTCCATATTTTCAGCCATTTATCTATTTAAGCGTTGAACCATTAGACGGTTAACACATTGATGTAAGACCCTTACAACAATGACGATACCTATTAGATCCATGGTTTTGTGATTTGCATAAATTTTGTTAAAACATGGTTCTTAACTGATGTTGAGCAAGATGTCATAATATATCGACCAATTGTCATGACAGGTTCTGCTGTAATGTATATCAGACATATGTTAAGCCAGATGCCTTGACATCTTGGCCAATTGTACAAAAAATGTTGATGTTATTTTTTTAAACATATTTGATTTGATTTTGTAAGATCCTATTGAATATATCTCACTGATTTTCGCAGGTCAAGAAGATTTTATTAGGAACAATGTAAATTTGATTTACTTTCACTAAAAAGGATCTTTGAGACTTTTTAGAAAAAATTGAAGATTAATTCCTATTTTTGTTGAAGATCTTGCATCTGATTTAAATTAAGAAATTAGATTTGATTTGAAGAGTCCAAACCCCATTCTGCAAGAGTTTATAAATAAGAACTTACTAAACCTAAAATAGCAAACATTCACAACAATAAATCGTGGGTGTATAAGAGTTTAGGATTTTGGGAGTCTTTTAAAGTTTTCGTGTTTTTCTTTGTATTTCACTCATGTATCTTTGATACATTGAGATTGACTGATTGTTCTTAGTTTAAAGCTTTTAAGAAAAACTAAGTATTGTTCTCACTCATGAGCTTTTAAGCAAAGAGTTTAATATTGCATTTGAAATGTAATATTCTATTTAATTCTTTTGATTCTAGTCACTGATTTGTGACTGTATTTTATCACTGAGGTAATTGGTAGGAAGTGAGAGGGGGATCTCATATCTAGAAGGTATCTAGAAGTTGCACAATGTAGTGATTAGGAGATAAGTTGTAAACTATGGTTGTTTAGGTTTTGAACTAATACTATCATAGTGAATTTCCTTCATGGCTTGGTAGCCCCCAGAGTAGGTGACATTGGACCGAACTAGGTTAACAATTGATTGTGTTCTTTTACCTTCTGCAATTTATTTCTGCATAGTTTTTATTTTGGTAAAAGTTTATGTTAGAAGGTGATGTTATAACATCTGTCCTGACATTGTAGTTTGTGTTGAGACATCAGTCTTGACATCTGTATTGCAAGTGTCAAAATTTCAATTCCTAACCCTATCATCTTAATCTCTTCAATTGTCTCTAGTACTCTAAAAGGCACACCACTCTTTTTATTTTTAATTATATTCTAAATATAATAATATACTATAATTTATATCTATCAATTTAAATTTAAATTCTTCATATATCTCATCAACAATAGTTACTGACTTAGGCCTAAACATGGTAGTACTCCATCTGAGCCCTCTAGAAAGTTATACCAATGTGAATGTACTATATATGTTGATACTCCTTTCATAAAAAAACTTGATTGATAGGTTACTATATTTTACCACACTTAGACTTGACATAACATACATTGTTCAACAAATAGTTTAGTTCCTAAGCAAACCTACCCAAGTTTACCAAACAACATGTGAATTCCTATGTTATCTCAAGTCAAGTGTTCACATGGAAAGGCTTTTATGTACAATTATCTTATTTTTAGTTATTTCGAAATTAAGAATGGTAATAAGCTAGACTAATTAACGGGGTCTATGAGCTAACCTATACAGGCCATAAGTAGGTTAAACTTTTTGAAGTAAAAAAAAACTTATGCTTTTTTATAAGTCAACTTAGTTAAATAGGCTAGGCCACATGTCATAAAAAACCTCCTAACTCTAATAGATCAACCTATTTCAATAAATGCAAATAACTTTATTATTTTTATATTGTATTTTTTGTACTTTATATTAAAATATAAAAGTAAAGCTCAGTGATCTTAAAGAACTTGTGAAAATAAATTAATAAATCTTATGAATAATATCAAAAATTGTTTTTATAAATTCTCCAAAATAAATAATCTCATAAAATTTATGCTCAAAATGTAAGCTCAAATAAATCAATGTAAGAAAACATTTAGTTTCATTGTACTTTTAATTCACTAATCTATTTAAGTATTAATTGAATTTCTTATTTACATATATTCAAATGATATAAGTTTTTTAAGTAGGTTAATTAGACCTTCTAAATGGTCAGATTTAGATTGAAAAATAAATCTTTAATAACCCACATACTAGACTTAAATTTTGATTTTTTTAGCAAAGCAAATTTAGACTTGACAAAGTCTAACTCGACTCAACTTATTTCTAACCTATCCGACACTAACTAAGCCAGGGATTATATTCTCGTCGATTAATAACTAGTATGTATTCTTATCTAACTTCACCCCTTATATCAAATTTCATAAAGATATAATACACAATATCTCGTTCATTTAGGGAGACAAAATATAAAGCTTTGGGCTCAGTCATTTACGAAATTTAATGTATTATTTATTTACTTGTTGAAAATCAAAGCATCACACATACACACGCGCACGCGCACACACAAGGCCTTGAGCGAGACTAGATAAAAATTTGGAAAAATCATTGAGAGATATTTTTCGAAGCAAAAATTATGATGAACATAAACGAAGATATACTCTAAAAGTATAGGATAGACAAATGAAGGACAAAGACACGCTCGAAGTGATAAATACCAAATGTTTCAAAGACTTATATAAGAATTTTTTTGGTAGTTAAGATATTTTTTCCTAAGCATAATCATATGCATATTGTTTAAAATAAATAAAGGGATTAAATCCCATATAATAAACATGCCAATATCCTTCATATTAGAATTCAATGCATCAGAGCCCTGATAGATAAAATATGTAACTCTAATTTAGTATTAACATTCTAGTTTCAAAGTGTAACATTAATATTTATCATTATAGTCAATTTATGAAAAAAATCTCCCACTCAAGTTGGCATATTTGTTTTCCTATAAAGCAATGTTAGGTTTTGGATATTTATATCCATACCTAAATGTGAATAATATTAAATTTTCTAGGGAGAAAACATAGGTAGCCAAATTCATGAACTTAGTTAGGTTTATTTAATAAAAATTTAAACTACGTTAAATTATGGATATTTATATCCCTATCTAATTGTGAATAACATTGAACTAATATTATTTATGGGAATTTGGCTAATATTGTTCATGTGAATAATATTGAACTAATATTATGGATATTTATATATATTCATATTTAGTTTGAACTTTGAGGTTGAGTTTGTCAAACGTCAAGAGAATTTGGTTACTCACACTCTAGCGAAGGCGGTCAATTCTTGAGCTAAACGTAGTGTTATTCATGTTATTCTTTTTTGTATTGAACTTTTAATTCGTAATGATAAAAATTAGTTTTGCTTTGCTAAAAAAAATTGAACTAATATTGATTAGCATGAAAGAAATGGAACTTGTTAGTTTGATAAAAGTGAATGCATATGTTATTAATCAACAAAGTGTATATTTAGTAATTCTTGACTTAGTTTACATGCTGTCAAATTTTTCTTTACGTATCATGAAAAACATGATAGTTGAGAGATACATAATATTCAATGGTTTAATGTAAATGCTCAAGGTCTGTTGATTTTCATATGTTAATTTTGTATTGCAATAGATGAAAACAATTTTAAAGAATTTGTCAGAAGAAGTATTGTCGAATGAGTGACATATATTTGGATTTTCCTAAGTATAATGTTGAATTGTGATTTTTCTTAGTATAATGTTAAATTTGTGAGAAGTGTATATGTTCACTGACCAAGTTTATGATACTACTGAATAGTGTTGTTTAAGTACTATCACACACTTACTAGTTCTTAGCTGTTTATTTTCATAATGCTTTGAATTCCATGACAAGTTGTCACTAGTTTTTAAGCTTGTAGATGACATACATGTGAAGTGAATGAAACTATGATACATGTTTATATGATACATGTTTATTATAGACAACCCATTATACTAGTTTTATAGTTTTCTTGATTAGGGATAAACATACATTATTTTTTTACAATGACTCTATTTTGAAATACTAACTTTTGTAAAAACTTATCAATTCTAGATTGAATGTGAGGAAATTAGGAATTTCACTGATGACTGTTAACATGTTATACACAATCTAATTTGGCATATCTTTATGTGACTATTATATTTCAGATGAGATGAAGAAATACGACTAAAAAAGAAGCTCCTCGCAAAAGAAGACCCGTTGATGAAGCAGGTGACAATTCCCATGCTAAACCATAATAAATTACCATTCAATTTTTCAATAATTTTCACACTGCAAAGATCATAACCATTCAAAACCTAAAAATCATGTAGGAAGAAAAGTCTATTATTTACTGTTGAAAAGGATATATGATGCTTTGATTTTAACTATTGATAATAGGTATTGGACATAGGTTGTGTAACCCGAAGAACAATACATTATAAACATCATCAAATAATTATATGTTAATGGCATCCCAACATATGAAGAATCATTGGAACAATTTTCAATTGTCCGAGGAGTGCGAGTACCATATGGAAAAGTAACCATCAATACATTCCTTGGTAACCCATTCAAGCTTATTGAAGACAATTTGGATTTGTTTGTTCAACAATTATTCATAACAACTTGGGATGTTGACAAAGTTACAAGTGGGTATTTTCAAATAAGGAAAAACTAATGTGATGGACGTCACCAAAAATCCCATGTTGTTCCTATGCCAAAACCTTACCCCTTAAGAAAAATTATGGGTGGTTTTGATTTTGCACAACATCATACCCAAGAGCCACATATTCAATATCACAATGGAAGTTTCCAAGTTATTATGGTTATTCATCAAAGGTGGGGAAATAAGTGTTGCCAAGATAATTTCAGATAAAATTTTGAATATCATCATGGGGATATGCTAAGAGCTATCCTCTCACTTTCTTTAAAATCATCACAAGGATATGTAAGCAATTCCATAAATCGCAACATCAAATCAAACTTTACAAATATTTGGGAAAATTAATAAGCCATTCAAAGACATGATTTATCTAGAAGGGATTCTACATTAGATGTAGAAACAAAGTCATATCCTTCGCGCGTTTTAGATAATGGACCTTGTATCTTATACAATAAATTGTGCATGGCATTTGGGCCATTTAATCCGGAGGGGGTGCAACATCTTGAAGCGCCTCTAAAAATAATAAAACAATGAAGATTCCACTGAACTTTATTTATCTCAAAGAGGGAAAAGAAAATATCAAGAAAACCTCTAAGATGGAAAAGAACATGGTCTTGCAACCAACAGAAGAGTACGTAAGTCAATTATGCAAGGGGAAGGTATTAACACCCCTCACGTTCGTTGTACTCAATGAGATCCACTCTTGTTGTTCTAATTAAAGGGTGTATATATCTAAAGGCTTTACTTGCTAAGGGAATGTATAAATGAATTTAAAAAGAAAAAGAAAATGTTTTTATTATTGAGTTCATCTGAGTTTTACAACTCAATGCCTATGTATCCCAAGGGAATCAAAACTCGGTAGTTCTTCTAAAAAATGTTGGTTTGTTGGTTGCTTTTAGTGGACAATGTTATGTTCGCGTTCTAGCAGTTAGGTGTTTGTTGCTCGACCTTTGAAGACTCATATGTTACTTGTTTGTGGTAGAATGGAATTAAAATGTCCTTTTTGAAAAGGGTTTAAATGAAAAAGGCCCTAAGCCGAAATTGTTTGAATGTGTTGAAGTGTTTTTTGTTGAGGATAATAGTATATGTTACTCAATACAAGGACACTTAGCTATTGCACCTCTTTAGTTTCAAAAAGATTTGAGATATTTATTAAGTGTTTTTAGATTTTTGATTAAGAAAAGAAGTGTTTATCTTTTAAAGAAAGAAAATGCTATGCAAAAGGCAAAAGCAAAGAGAAGCTAAAACCCTAGTATTATCATGCAAGATTGACCTAAAGTTGGATTTTTGAAAGGGGAAAATCTAGCCTAATGATTTTATTATGCATAGGTTCGATCCTAAAGTCTACCTTAATTTAATTTAATCAAAGATTAAAATTACATGAAGAAGTCTAAGGGAACATGGCACAATCAACCACACACTCAAACAAAACTAAAATAAAATAAGGCTAATATTTTGGGATTTTCATGTGATAAAATATATTGAAATCAAAAGGAAATTGAAACCTAAACCTAATATTTTTTATGATGTTTTTTAATGTTAAGAGAAATAAGAAATCAATCTAATATATTTTCTATTTTCAAATAAATAAATAATAAGATCAAAAGGAAATTAAAACCTAAATCTAAAATTATTTATTATTACTATCAACTAACATATTTTGTTCAATTTAGAAATTTGAAATTTAAGCTAACAACATCAGAGAAATGGTGGTGCAAAGGAAAGAAGGATATGTTGGGATTAATGCAAAGCTCAATGGGCATTTTTCTGTGGTGATTAAAAAAAGTGAGGAAGTGGTTGTTGGTTTGGATGCCTCTTAGGCCCACTCAGGTTCATTTAGTGAGAAGAGGGAGTCTTAAAACCCTAGAGAGTTAGCCGCTCCTTATTCTTGTTTATTGCACCCAAATAAAATATATTTACTGTTATTATTAATGTTTTATTGGGAATAAGGAAAGTAAATGAAACGAAAGAACAAAACGCCTCTTCCTCATTCAGAAACTCATAAGCCATTTTCTTTCTCTGCTTTTTATCTTTATCATTCTCTGTTTCACTATCCTCACCCTTTTGTAAACCATATAATTTGAAGAAAAGTTGAAACTAAAAAAAACTCAAAAAAACAAATCATTGAATAATGCAATAGGAAAGGATTACACACCAACAATCTTAGCACAATATTACAGTATACAAAAATAAAATAAAAGAAACACCTACTCACGAGTTGGAGGCTATCTCATTTCTTGTTGAATATTACTGATGGAAAATAAGAAGAGAGAACCCAAAGAATTTACTATCCAAGTATGCACTCCTTTTGATCTTCAGCTGATACACACATAGCTATTCTTCTTATTTTATGCTTTATGGTCTCGATCTGTGCGGATTCCCCTGAATTCGGTTTGCGTCGTATTTGATTTTGTGCGATTTACCTCTATTTTGTTGGAATAGTTTGCAGGTTATTAATTCCACTGTTGTTGTCGTTGGTGTTTGAGTTGCTGTTGTGCAGAGATGCTACGAATCAAAGTTTACGCAGGGTGGTTGAAATTATTGCAATTTGTTGATGAAATTGCAGAACAATGGTGAGTGTTGTTGTTTCTTTATGAAGATGTCAGAAGATTGAGTAACGATGATGATGTTGCAGTATTGTGATGTGTTGAATAACGTTATTGAATGATGAGGAGTTGTTTTGTGTTTGATATTATGTAGGGAGGAGTTGAAGGTTTGGTACAGAGAGTTTTGAGTGAAGCTGAAGGTAAGCATATGTTTTTCTTTGGTGTATTTTATTCCTCCCTTTTTTCTGTTATTGAGGCATGCATTTATAGTAAAAGCTTGTTTAAATTTCAATGTAAAAGAGGGGGAAATTTGAATGATTGAGAGTGAGATTTGAGTGAAAAAAATTTGAGTTTGAGAGGGAGTTTCTTGCAGATCCGTGTGACTTTTCCTTGTTGATTTTTGGCCAATGATAAGAGTAAAATGAAATGTGAGTATAAGTTTAATACACATGTGTTTGTATTGATTTTTGTTGTTTTTTGATGATTTTTTTTGTTTGGCTATTTTTGTGCAATTTTTGGTTGTTTGGTGCAGGTTTGGGACAAGTTTTGGAACAGGTTTTGGAGCATAGAAGCAAGGAATTTTTTTTTTATGGATAGAAGTAGCCTTGTTTGAAGCAACGAGTTGGACAACATGTTTTTTTTTGGTTTTGTAGACAGCTTTATGCAAAGATCTTTGGCATTGAAAACCATGAAGAATTGATGAAATTGAAGCTTGAAGATTAGGATTATCATGGACTTAGGAATTGGTTTCATGTAATTAGAATTTAAGAATTTCTTGTATCTTTGTACTTCTCTTTCCTTTTGGTCAAATCTTTTAAAAGTTGAAGTTGTAAGGATGGATGACCTTGAATGAATCTTTGATAAAACTTGAATGAATAAAAACTTGCAATGAATTTTGAATGTATCTTGACCATTTGAGTGACACTTATTCTTTTGAATGCTATTTTATTTTTGTTATATTATTGAACATGAATGCACTTGAGTATGACTTGAAGGTATATAAAAACACAATAAAGGGGGGAGGGGTTGAATTGGATTTTCAAAACTTTTCCCTTTTAAAAATTGTTTAATAAAACTGAAAAAATATTGAATGCTAGAAATATAAAGAGACACATTCAGTTTATCCAAGTTCACCATTAACTAGGCTACATCTTATCCGCCCTCCTCAAGTGATTTTGCCTTCAGCAAGGACTTAATCCACTATAACCAAATCTGATTACAATTCTCAACAATAAGTCCAATCAACCTTGCTGATAACCCCAACAAGTTCAGATGATCCTTATTGCCAAGTCTGTAGAGACCGCATCCTATGCCTTCCTGAGAATCCTAACTCAACCGAGTATCTTAAGGAACAATACAATGATATGTTTAGTGATCTCCACGAGATGTAACGATCATTTACCCCTTAAGAAATATGACCAACCTAGTCTTTCTTAACAGGATTTCATCTATGATGATGCAACCAAAGTCTTCCCAAGTATTAGATCTTCACTAGATCACTTGAGGTAACACCAATTCTGAACATTATTGTTTTTCTGGAGATTACATGAGTGCTTCTTAACAATCATATTAATCATAGTTTAAGTACATATTATTTAACATAATAATGAGCAACAACTCTTGTGTTCAAACAATTTACATAAAGAATTAAAAACTATAACACAATATGAGCAACAACTCTTGTGTCTTTTACATTGATCTACAAAGATGTATTTGATTAGAAGTTGAGTAGCATCTTGTAGTGTTCTTCTTCTTTATCTTTTTTGTTGAGCAAGTTATGAGCAACAACTCCTTGCTTCTTCATATTTTTACCAATATGTATATGATGTTAATTTGTGTAGCATCTTGTAGAATTCTTCTTTCTTCTTCTTTTTTTATTTTCCCTTTTTACTTTATGGTTAGCTTCAGCATGTTTAGCGTAACAACTCCAACAACATCTGCATCCATGGCTTTCCAGCAACTTTACTTCATTTAATTGATCTCCTTTTATAGCCTTCAAAATGAGTCATTGTAAGGATAGAAAGGTATTTTCTCCTTCCAACATTTGATTCCCAATGAATATATTCAAGAGAGGTTTAGAACAGTACGAAACATTGCTTTCCTTAGCGTGCTGCTTGTAGTTGTTAGCATAAAACGTGGGAGACAACTTCTTTGAATAGTACAACCAATATCATCATAGTGGAATTTATGGTGTACTGTTTGTAATGTATTCTTCTTGACTAAGTTTCTTGATCTTTATCTTATGGTGATGTACTTTTGATTCTGAAGTATTAAGCTTGGAAGAGATTAATCACTTAGTCTTTGTTCTTCTGATGAATGACTGATGAGTAGTTTAAAAATTACTTTTTTGTTGTAACATAAGAACATCAGAGTTATTAGAACCATGACTTGTCTTCAAAAATAATAGCAACAACCTTTTTGTAACACGAAGCTTGACTTCTGGTCTTAGAACTAGTCTTGAAGGGGTATTCCTGATCTGATCTGAAAGATGAAGATTAAGTGAGATGATATTTCATTTCAGAATCTTTCAATAGTGGAATCTTGTATTCATATATTTAAGAAACAACTTATCTGAGAAACAAGTCTTGTCGTTGTAGGCGAAAGCTTTTCTGGTGTTGATATCAAAAGCTTTTCAGATGTTTAGATCTTGAAATTAGATATTGTGGCAACAAACTTTCTGATTCTCAAGTCTTTGAGTTCTTGAGCTTTAATTCTTTTCTTGCTGGATTGATTTCTAATAGAAGAATGATAATGATCCAGAAGATACTTCACTGTTGTAGAGTCAGAGTCTTTCAGATATTTGAACATTATCTTTAGATATACAAGCAACATCTAATTTGAGGAACAACTTCTTTGGGTGAAAGCTTTTATGATCCACTTCGTTTTGATATTGTCTTGATATTTGATAATCATCTTTTCTGAGCTGCATATATGATGTCTGATTTCTGAAGCAGAAGCTTATATCAGTACATCTGATTTTAACGTTAAATTCCTTCTTACCGATTTCTTGAATTCTGATATTTAGATTGAGCTAGAAGCAACAACTTATATTTACTAATCTTGATAATATTGATATCTGATCTTGAATTCTTTTCTCTGGATATCTGAGATCTTCATTCTTAAGAATGACGCTTTCCTAAGAACATACTTGATTCCCTTTCTGATGAACATTAAGCATTCCTTAGGACTGCTGATGTTTCTTTAGAAACAGTCACAATAGTTCTTTTGTTGAGTAGATTGACTTGCAAATATATCATCCTTTGATTTTCTAATGGACTGTATGATGTTGATTTGAAATGAGTTCACAAGATATTTCTTTCTTTGATCATTTCTTCTGATGGAATAATTATGATGTTGAATAGAAGTGCGTATTCCATGAACTATCTGAGTCTTCAGAATCTTAACTTTATCTTCACAGATATGAGAAATGACTCTTCTGATGAACAAATCTTGAATTTTGAACTTTGCATTTGAAGATTGAGTTATTCTTAGAAACTCATCGAGATTCTTTTCTTGTTAAACATTCAGCATTCAACAGAACTACTGATGTTTCATTAGAAACAAACTCAATGGTTTTTCTTCTGAGTGATTAAGTGATTCTGATGATATCTTGATTAAGACTATCCAGAATTCTAATATATGTACACTCAATGAAACCGTTAGATCTAAAATTATTCTTCATAAAATATATGCATTATTATTATCAAAACACAAAGATTTAAACACAGATTCAAATCTTGTTCTAACAAGACTTTGAAAAAACTTTAAATCACTCTTGAACTTGAATGAACTTGAGTAATGAATTATGAAGAATGATATTGATTTGTGCCTTGAATTCCAAGAAAACCATCTAAATCACATAATCTTTGCAACTTTTAATAAACTTTGATCTTAAGCCACTAATTGAATGAATATTTCACCATAATCTCCATTCTCTCAATGAAAACCAAATTTAAATCCTCCATCCATTTTAACTGGTATTTGAAGCAACAATAAGACCTTGAACATAATGAATCCACAACTTTATCCCTTATGCCATGACTTATACTTTGTAATTCAAACCACAAAGGCATCTCACTTGATAAAATCATAGCCTTGAATAGTTCTTGAAGAAGAAAGATGACCAAGGTATCCTTACCATGAAATCCAATGAACCTCAAATGCTAACAAGCGCAAACTTGATGGATAAGAAACCATAATCTATGCCTTGAATGCACAATGATGAAGAATATATATTCTTCCTTTCCTATAATAATGCCATAACTAAAGCCTTGTGTTTCAAGCACCAAGTAACTTCTTTTGACTGATGAAAAATGGCTTCTACCTCATCTCAATATACTTCCGGATGAACCAACGACACTTTTCAACATAGTTCTCAATTTTAAATTTATTAACGCAGCAGAAAGAATTCAAGTTTATCATTAAAAAATCCTTAACCAACATCAAACAACATTTAATCCAATAAATGAGAGTTTATAATACTCCAACGTAATCACCAAAGCAAAACAATGAAGTGACAAAGTAAATAAGCGTTCATCCCTCCCCCTGGTGTTACGTATCAGAGCACTGACGCCAACTCAAAAACAAGAAGAGAAACCTCCTATAGACTCCATGTCTTTGGACCAGTTCTGATTATCTGCATGTTACCCACGTAGAGGCAACATTCAAACAGAAGGGGCGAGATATCATAACAATATAAAAAAAAGCATAATAATGAGTATATAGAAATTCAAGTACACATAATTATACTTATTTACCTCACACCTTTACTTCATTCATCGTACTATAGGGTACATCAATATACAATTAAATACACAAACAATATATAATATCCATCATGATATAATTCATACTTCTTCAACATCCAAAAACATAAAATTATTAATAATGCAATGGGACTGACACCAACAAAATTCATGTGGTACAATCAGGGCATAAGCCCTCTCCATAAAGCCAAATCCGGGCTATCAACATACGACCAAATCCGGGCTATCAACATACGACCAAATCCGGGCCAATAATATAAGCCAAATTCGAGCTATCACCATACGGCCAAATCTGGGCCAACAACATAAGTCAAATACAGAATGTCAATAATGCATGTATGTGACACTGACATGCAACAACAAAATTATAAAACTATAAGGAAATATTATTCAATATAAAACCATTCCAGACCAACGTCATCATAATTATTAAGCAATACAATCTTTTGTCCATTCATGCGCATTCGTAAAATTCATCATGTTCAATTATCACAAATACTCCATAATTTATCTAACAGTGACACCCAAGGCATAAACCTCCAACCCAAAAATAATCCACCTACTATTATCAAAATTATTAGCATATTTTAGAAAATATTTTTATCTTTCCAAAGGTCCAATTGGCGTGTCAAACGGGCACCCGAGTTAAAAGTTATTGAATTTTCAAGTTTTCAAAAAAATGTCAACTTCAGTGGTAACCGATTACTGCCAATTGGGTAACCCTTGTAACTCAAAATAACGCGCTTCTGTCCAATTGGGTAACTGATTATCCCCTAGCTAGTAATTGGTAACACCTTCATATTTTTGCCTGTTTTGCCCAAAATTCATAGGGTAATCGATTACTCCCAGGACAGTAACTGATTACACCTAATGCAAAACCAAAAATCAGAAACTTTTCAAAATATGATTTTCATTGTTTCAAAATCCAAACTTCCAATTTTTCAATCAAAACAATGTCTTTTAATACTACCAATTATTCACAAACATTTTCCATCAATCCAACTCAATTTACATCATTAATTTCACCAATTACACACAAAAATGCATTAAAGAAATTCATCAATATGTAAAACCCCATAAATCAAAATAATGAGAAATCAAGAACACATATAACATTCTCTTTACCATATAACCTTCTCTTTTCCTCAAAGGTCTTTCAACTCTAACTATTCTCAATTGGTATAAACTGCACTACTATGTACTTCTCTAATACTTTAACATTCTTACTATTACCAAACATCTCATACTAGACTTCATCTCAAGCCAACTGCAATAATAATTAGTTAAGCTAAAAAGCTTTTAATCTCCATAACCGACTTCAGTGTCTCTCAATGTAGAACTGCATTTACTTTTGTCAAGGCAACTTACATCAAGATAAATTTTCAAATACAAAAATGGTCAATATAAAGATAGTAGAGGACATCCCGAGCTTTCCAAAAAGTCCGGGATCATCTTCAAATGATGAAAATTGAGAGAGTTATGACCAGTGCAAGTTGGGAAATTTTGAAAAAAAGGCATGAAGTTCAAATTGAGCAAACTTGATTTTTTGGGCTAGTGGACTATTGTTTCAGAGTTCAAGCGTGTTCTACACTCCATGTGCATCCCAAGACTTGTTAATACACCTCCATTTGATTTATTATATTATATTTTTTATTTTTAATCATTTAAAGGTCAAAATAAAATAAAATAAGATCAAGGCTTGTTACAAGAGTCCAAGCCCAACATTTGACCTAAATTATCTTCTATATATTGCATGCATTAAGACAAGACAAAGAATGAAAAAATGAAGGAAAATTGCGATCAAAAGCGCAGCGGAATTTAAAATTTTCCTTTATCGATCCTTACGAATGAGCATGGTCAGTGATAGAAATATTTACCTCTTGTGGCGATTCAGACCTTTGATGTTGTGATCACGAGCGTTGATGAAGAACAACGCCTCTATTCAGTCCACACGAACAGATCGCTTCCGGTCACAGTGCTAGCTGATCACGAACGGAAACCTTGAGTGAGAGAGAGAATCAAAAACGAAATTGCATAAAGTGAAATTGCTTCATCACAAGGGATCTATTTATAGAATCACTCGTGTGGGCTACAAGCTAAAAGCCCAATTAAGGCTATAAGCTAAAAGCCCAATTAAGCTTATGGACATCATACCTTATGATGTACCATATATCACTTATCCACGTGGTACCTTACCACTTTCCGTATTACACTTAAGTGCACCGTATCTTACGGTGTTCCTTATTTATTCTATCTCTCATCAACCTGTCCTTATGTGTGTGACCCTGTAGGTTTTCGCGACGTTGGCAATTATATTAAATCACACATTTAATATAATAAACAGTGAGCGGTATCTAGCAACACATCACTATTACCCAAGTCACGAAAATGTCATGTGATCTGACCAAACCTTTTCCGTGATAATATTTGTGTTGTACAATTACCCTTTTGCCCTCATGTCTATATTGAACACAAGGCATACACTGTGTCACCCTTGTCCAGTTCAATATTGGGCCCTTAGACATTTATCCTGTTATGCAGGATGAGAAAATTCCATCTAGGTCACTCATGTCCCTTAGTATGCTTTGTGAAGTACCCATCAACCGTCTTTATAGTCATCCAGTTATGGATGATGTTTGATCAGCAATAAAGTACTTGACTCTACATCTAGGGTCCATAGTGGTTTCAGGTCGAAGGGTGGTATACACCATTATCATCATGAGAATAACTTATGAAACTTTGCATAACATTCTATGTAGTATTCTCATAGCGGGTCAATCCAGTATAAATATTACTCCTAATATTCATACCTATGTCAAGACTTGATAACTCCTTATCTATGATCCATGAGATGTGATCATCAATCTATCTTCATAATAATCTTAATGCTTTAATGTTATCCCACTTCACATTAAAGCTTGACTACGGATACTTTAAGAATAGTGTCTTATGTTTAATGGGATCTCATGATTAAGTCACACTTAACATTTCATTAAACCAATAAACCATTCTAGGGACTTTATTATTTTGGAAAGAAAACATAATAAAGAAATGCCTTTTATTATTAATAAATAATTCGATACAAGTACCAAAAGTATTGGCCTCTAGGGCTTACACCAACAAAAAACCCTTACAAGATCAATAGTCCAAAATTCCAAAAGTTGTCAAAATTAGGGCAAGAGCAAAACCTTGTCTCCAACCTCTTACAATAAAATCCGTGCCTTCCATTATCTCCCTGAAGATCCCAAAAGGTCATCCCTTCCCTCTTTGAAGCCTAAAGCACACATGAACACCATGTTTCATCCTTATCGGTTTTGGTATTATTTTTCAAATCCAAACTTTTAATTTATGCATTGTTAACTAACCTGGTGTGTTTACATGTGTTTATATCCATCATTAGAACATGTTTGATGCATAACATGTGATCTCTAACGCAGGAATAACAAAGTGCCATTGTTAGGGCATAATCAAATCTTTGCTTCGAAACTCCTAATACAACCACTTTTAGGCCAAAACGACCTCACCAATGGATTCAGGGGGGTTAATTTAGGGGGACATGGTCCTTCTCTCTTTCTAACAATTGCTATTTTGCAAGTTTGAAGAAGCACCTAGTCGAAGAAGACGACGGAGCTAGGGCTCCGCCACTTCTCCGACCATCCTGAACAGAGTTGTTTTATATATATATATATATATATATATATATATATATATATATATATATATATATATATATATATATATATATATATATATATATATATATATATTTTAATTTGAATAAATAAACGGATGTATGGCCATCCCAATGGTAGAAGCGCGCGAGTTAAGGCATTACTGCACTAGGGCTTGGGTTCGATCTATGTCTTTGCAAAATTTCTTTGTTTTTTCATATTTTTTGCAGGTTTCATATGTATTGCAGCGTGTTTGTATTCCTGACACCAACAAGTGTTGGGCGTAATGGTAAAGAGGCGTGCTGGAGAGATAGGGGCGTGGGTTCAACACCCACCCCAACATTCTTTTTTATTGATTTTTCACTAACCCTTATTATCTCATTTTTTCAATTATTTTCTTTTAGTTAATTAACTCTAATTATTTTAATTAACCTAATATTTTTACAAACTCTAACTAAATTAGGTTTTAGGTTTTTAATCAATTTTTAAATTAACTTTTTACTAATTAAAATTAATTAATTTTTTTTAGGTTTTTTATTAACCCTTTTATTTAATTAATTAACTTTTTTTTTTCAATTTTAAAATAAATTAGAATTTTTAGGGTTAATCATCATTAAAATTTTTTTATCAAAAAATCACCAAAAACAATTTCCTTTTCCTTTTCTTAGTCTTATAGTTAGCATAGTTTTATTTTCTCACGTGTTTTACGATTATTGTAATTGCTCACAGTTTGTAATAGTTATTAGGGTTTTATTTTCCGCATTTTATTATTTTTGTACTTCTGCCAAAGCCATGTAGTAGTCTAGGTTTTATTTTATGCTTTTACTTTCGGCACATTTATCGCTTTCCTATTTTTTTACTATTAATATTAGTAATTAGGTCATGTATGGAAAGATAAAATAAAACGGTAGCAAACCCTAATTTCAAAGATAAGCATAACTGAAAACAATCACTCACACACTCGCACCTCTAGGGTAACCTCGCTTGTTGCCTCAGAAAAACAGTCATGTCCCTTGAACGTGGGGATGCTTTAGCAAAGTCCCTCGAACACAAAGACCGTAGTCCCTCGATGACCCTTTCGATGTTACCTTTGGTTAACGATCTAGTCCCTTAATGATAAATTGCTAAAGCGTCCTTACCAGTTGCCTTTTATAACTGAACGATGACCCACGCCTGTCCCTTCACATCCAATGATAGGGCTCCCTACTAACTAATGGTAGGATATCACTATCTAAAGGAGGAGGAAAAGTACAATAAAGACCTTGAGTAGGTAGAACGCTTGTAATTGCTTGCTCACAAACATTTCAAAACAAAAAAAAAACATTTTTTCACAAACACTTTTCAAACAAGTATTTTCAAACACTTTGTACACATTCTCGAGGACAAATACGAGAATCATTACATAGTCTTTCCTTACAATTGACATTTTCAAAATGTTTTCTCAAACACCCAACACAAAGCGTTTTTAAAACAAAGTGAGCTAGCGATTAAAATCCCGTATATAACTACAGATGAAAAGGGTGCTAACACCTTCCCTTTTCATAACCTACCCCCAAAACTCAAAATATATTGAAGGTCTCTCCCGTTCTTTTCACCCTTTCCTTATTGGATAAAAGAAAAGTCGGTGACGACTCTTTCTATCCACAATATTTATGATAAAATGCAAAACCAAGTCAGTTCTCCCGCCGTGTTACAGAAGTGGCGACTCTGTTGTGGAAACTTAAAAAGAGGGGTTACCTTAGAGTCTTATCTTACTTTTATTTGCTTTAAATTGTTTGTATTGCTTGATTTATTTTAAGGGTTGTTTGGGTTTAATTTCTTGCAAAGATCCTACACCCGGATCTAGGGTACCCTAGGCAAGTAGCAACAGATCATGGAAATTGCATGATATAGACCAATATGGTTGAAGTGACGACTACGTTTGTGAGACGCTTTGGTTTGTACGGGTGTCCCTCGAGTCAGTCGGGGAGAATACTAGGCTGCTGCATGGTGTTATAAGCACTAACTGACTTTTAGAATCTTAATTGACCCAACTTGGCCATTAGAAGGTAGTGAGATAGCCGACTTTGGTGCAATTCAAAGTTTGTTGATACTCGATGCTGCGCTCATTGAGATTCGACTCTTGGGTTTTTTTGGTGGCAAGTTAGTTGTCGTGCTAAACAAAACCTATGAGAAAAAATCAGTGATATTGAGATCCCTAGAACCTGGTTGCTATTTTAGGACAGGTTGAGCCAACTAAACTTCAAGAGGGTACTCACCTATGGACCCCATGCAAGCATGAAACCTAAGGATCTTGTATGCTTCATTTGTGTTTGTTATCTGTTTAAACATGACATCGTTACATCATAACATTATATCATGACATTTTCACTAACCATTTCAAGGATCTATGGGATTCATCTTTGTCCTTTGTTGCAGGGTTATGGCTTCCAATCGCAGAAATACTATCTGAATCAACTTTGCAAAGGTACCTTCCAAGCTTGGGGAATTAGTCTCAAAGGTTCATGACAATTATCAATTCACCAAGAGACATGGTCTTCTACTCAGTTTGGTTACTACCAGTTTCAAAGAAGACATGATGAGTGTTCTGTTCCAGTTCTTTAATCCGGAACATCACTATTTTACCTTCCCAGATTATCAGTTGGTGCCCACAATGGAAGAATTCTCTAAATTACTCAAAGTGCCTATTCTTGATCAGATACCGTTCACCGGTCTAGAGCAAGTCCCAAAACCCAAAAACATTGCAGTAGCCTTACATCTGAAAGGATCATACATCGTATATAGTTGGGAAATAAGAAATGGAGTCAAGGGTTTTCTTCCTAAATTTCTGATAGAGAAGGCTCAGTGGTTTCTAGATGCCATGAGTTTTCGTGCTTTTAAGGATATTTTGGCTTTTCTGATCTATGGTTTGGTGCTTTTCCCTAACCCAGAACAACTCATAGATGTAAACACCATCAAAATATTTCTTACCCATAATCCGGTGCCTACTTTTCTTGGAGATATTCTGCATTCTTTTCACACTCGTACTATGAGGAAGCGAGGGACTCTCATGTGTTTCATACCTCTACTTTCCAGGTGGTTTATTTTTCACCTCCCCCAATCAGTAATGAAGAATGAATAAGGCCTGAGGTGGTCTCAAAGGGTGATGTCGCTCACCCATTCAGATGTCCATTGGTGTTCCCGATCTCAAGAGGACGTCATTATTATTAACCGCTGCGGGGAATTCCCTAATGTGTCACTCCTTGGTATAAGGGGAGGTATCCCTTACAACCTTTCCCTAGCTCTACATCAGTTTAGTTATGCTCGAAGAGACGGTCCTCACGATATGCTCATACAGGGTATAATATTCAACTATGAGAATGATCCTTAGAGTTACCGTCAAAGGTTTATACGTGCTTGGGGCATGATCAATAACATTGATAGCAGGACTTTGGGGCATAAAAATTCCATTCCTCTGGAGCCTTACCTCATATGGGCGCGATCTCATACTCAAAATGTTATGATGCCATATCCTTCTATCCTACCAGTGATCATAGAACCTATTGTTAAAGGAGGTGTTCCTCATACCATTCTTCATCCTGATATGCCTACTGACTTCGAAGAACTACATAAGTCCTGGAATTAACTCAAGGAAGAAAAGGATACCTTTGAAACTCAGTTCTATGCTAGTGAAACAACTCCACGAAGAACAAATCCTTAATGCATATGTCAACACGAAGAGGAAGCGCCCATGGGAGACTTGAGTCCATATTTTGCTTCTTTGTAACTTTTTTGTTGTCATTATAAGCCTAGAAGGAAATTATAATTTGAACTTGTTACCGAAATTTCTTTTGTTTCCTTTTGTTTAAACAAATTTAAATCCCACAAAGATCCTTGAAAACATTGCACTTGCATTTATATATCATGTATATCATCATATAACATGTACTTTCTAGACAAGTTTTCTCATCTTCTTGCTGTTTATTTTAGTAAAAGATGGCTCTCGAACAAACTGTGAAAGAACTTCCAGCTCAGAATGCTCAGTTTCAGCAAATGTTCTTGGATTAGTTAAGGGAAAAGACGAGTTCAAGACCCTCATCACAAAAGGGAATAAAAAGAAGACTAAGAAGCCAACAATCTTTCTTAACATGGGTAGAAGATTCAAGGGTCTGGCTAGAAGGGCTCTAGATTTTGAGGCCCCCCTAAATGAAGACGATAACCAAGAAGAAGATGACAAGAGTGTAAAAGATGAAGAGAATAACAACCTTGGTTCTAGCCAAGGTTCTGATGACGACTACAAGCAGCTAGAAGATCGATTTAATGCTATGGAGATACAGAAGATGCCTGGGCTGGATTTTGAAGATTTGGGTCTTATTTCAGGGGTTGTTATCTCTCACAAGTTCAAGGTCCCTACTTTTTCCAAATATGATGGTGTGTCATTTCCAAAGCTTTATCTACAGTCTTATGTTTGGAAGATCCAGCTCCATACTGCTGACAGAAAGTTATGGGTTCACTTCTTTCAAGAGAGTTTATCTTGAACACAAGTAGAATGGTGCTATCAGCTGGAGGGAACTAACATCCGCACTTGGGAAGACCTGGATGCTGCTTTTTACAAGCAATATCAATACAATGCTAATCTTGCACCGACCTGTATGTGATTACAAAGTATGACCATGGGCTCTCATGAAGGTTTTAAAGAATATGCCCAGAAATGGAGAGATTTAGCTGGAAGGGTTCAGCCTCCTCTGTCTGATAGCGAGATGGTTGATATGTTCATGGGAACTCTAATAGGTCCTTTCTTTAACCATCTGATTGGAAGCTCATCATCTGGTTTTACCGAACTGATTCTAACTAGGGAACATGTTGAAAGTGGTATCAAGAGTGGAAAGATAAAAGTGGCTGCTGTCGTACCCCAAATTTTCCCAATCTCTTTATTCTTGTCTGGCCTTGAACTTTGCATCCCATTTGCATCATTTTATTTTTTAGTCATTTGCATATCCCACGTCTCAGGGAATCAGGCGCTTTGGTTTAAAGTTTTAGGGTTGCGCCCTCTTTACGTCTAATCTTATTTTGAGGTTTTCTTATCAGGTAAAAAGGAAGCACATTTGGTTCTCGATTAGCGAATCATGGAATGAATTGTGTCGTCAGGTTACAAGAACTGGTTCTCGCTCAAATTTATCAGAGCTTGGATTAAGGTTTATTTCCCTTTGTGTGCCGGTCAGGATGCTAGGGTTTTCATATTTTTGGTTTATGTGAAGATGTTTCTTCCGCCTTCCTCGAGGATGGCTCGGAGCTCAGTGCGTTAGGTCAAGAATTCCACCTCCTCGCATTTCAAATTTCTTCTTTAAAGTCTCTAAGCCATTGAGTTGAGAATTTGGAGTTTGAATTGGCAAATGTGGAGGTCGAGCACTTCGGAGAATGAGGATAAAGGTTCATAATAATCAGGGCTTGTTTTTGTTGTTTAAGTTTCAAGTTATTGTGGGTTTGAATGTCAAAGTCAGAGTTCTGTTCGAGAAGCACAAGTGTTGTTCAGGCATGATTTGAAATTTAAGGTTCAAACGACCGGTGCTATGGGTTCAAATTAATCAGAGGAAATAAATTCTTAAGCTTTCATTTTGTTTTGTTTGAGAGTTTGATCAGAAGGCGCGTGTTGTGTTGGGAATACGAGTTATAACAATTATTTAGGATTTCTTGAGATTCAAGTTATTAAGTTGAGATGTGTGTTCGAATCATTCAAAAAAGAATTTCAGAATTTAAACAAGATCGAGAGTTGTTTGATTTCCATACGAGTAAATTCACTCAAAAAAGAATATATCATTCAAGCTTTCGTATTCATTACATTCTTTGGACTGATTACAAAGCGTAATGGAGAATGAATTACAGTATGGAATACAAATTACATTTTTTTGATTACAAAGAAAAAGAGAAAAAATTGGTGTTTCTTCAAGTCTTCCTCTTAAATTCATTTGTCCTCGCCTTGGTATTTTCATTGTTCGATCTCGCTTCGAATCATCCAATAATTGTGCTCATGAAACAAGAAAAAGAAAAGGGTTAGCGATCAAAACATGAAAAATTCAAATAAAGAGTTAATCGATTGCTACGTCATCATGAGGATTGGCCTTTTGGAATCAGTTAAATAGGGAGATATTTTTATCATGTCTTAAGTTTTCTTCCAAATTGCAAATCACAAAGAGTTTTCTCTTTGGTTCACAAAAAGAAAAAAAAAAGAAGAAAAGAAAATTGAAAAACATACAGCGCACAAGGCAAAACACACAATGGACAAAAGCCAAAGTAGCATGGCAAGCAAGCAAGCCCAGTGCACAAACAACCAAGGCAACAAGTCACAAGCCAAAACAAAAAGCAACTGAACTATGAAAAAACATGCAGCAAGCAGCTACAAGCTAATTAGTATACAAAACATGCAGCATCATTTTAAACCAAACAAATAAAATAGCCACAAGTCAAAATATTAACGCAAGCAGCCAAATCTCCCTAGCATCATCATTTTCCAAATAAGCCAACCCTTCAGAACTTTAAGGAAAAAGCACAAAAGCTTTTTATCATGGAGAGATGAAAGAGGAAGAGGTATCACCTGCCAAAACCAAAACAGAAAAAGCTGCACCATACAGTCAACTTTGCACCAAAATAGACAAAAAACAAAACCTGCACTTTAAAGGCACAAGGCAGAATTCTAACATTATTTAAATCTCACCCATTTTCCCGCCAAACACTCACCAATCCACCTATATAACCACTTCGGATTACACAGAAGAAAGGACCTTTTTTTTATCTCATTTTCCAGCATAAACCACAAGCTGCAATCACAAAATTGTCAACCAAAAACAAAACCACAAGCTACAATCACAAAACTGTCAACCAAAAACAAAACCACAAGCTGTAATCACAAAACTGTCAACCAAAAACAAAACCTGTTTATCTCATTTTCCAGCAAAAACCACAAAACTGTCAACCGAAAAAACCAGCACAAACCATAAAACTTTCAACCCAAAAACAAAAAATATCCATCTCAACCCGGAGGAGATTTTAAGAGGAAAAGACAAAAAACTTCACAAAAGAACTTCTCATAACAAAAAAAGGAAGAAAATCAGAGCAAAGAAGAAGTAGATAAGGAGAAGAAGGAGTTTACCTCAAGAATTTGTTTTTTACAGTATCTTTCATATTGGCTCCAAATTCATCTCCTGCATATTCAACAAAAGATAATTCGAATTCAGTTGATTCACAGTTTTCAACCACCAACCTTCAACTTGTGGTATCATCGGTGACATCGAAGTGGAACTCAACACTGACAAGTTCCGAAAATTTTCTGTAGAACAAAGTCTAACAATAGAAAACTCATACCCACAAATTCAACAGGCCTAACCTTTACGCATCAACTCAATCAACATCACTCAAACGTACACTCAACAAACCCGAGACAACCATCAACACAGATTTCACAAAAGGAGGTTATACATATATCAAAACCCAGAAACAACAAAAACAGAAGACGTAAGTAACATACCTAGTTCGTTTTTATATTATTGTCTTGCTTCTTTGTGATCACTATCCATAAATTCTTTAAAATCGGGGTAGGGGTTATTGTCAGGATTGAGGGTTGTCTATTGTTGTAGTTTGGTTATTTTGTTCAGAAGTTTGGTTCCTGGTTTACCATGGTCGCGAGGGTTAAGAGAAGATGAACCGAGAGATCGAGAACCAAAAAGGTAGTTGATTGTTGTTCACAGAGAATAGAGGAAATACAAAGAAAGAGCTTACTATTAAAATGCGATGGTGGTATGGGACAACGAGTATTATGGTTGAGAAGAAGAAGGGAAATCGATTGAAGAAGGAGTTATTGTTTGTTGTTCGCAGAGGGTGAGACAATTTTGAGACGGGGGAGAATGAGTCGCCTGGTGTTGGTGTTAGGGTTTAGACGACCCGCTCCTTTTTTCTTTTGAAAGGGGTTGGACTCGGGTCTGACCCGACCCATGTTAAGCCCAATATTTATTTTTATTATTTCTAATCCTTTTTTTTGTTAGCACCTGGGCTTTTATACTTTCTATTTCTTAGCCCAATTCGAATTCTTGGATCCACACCATGAGTTTCTGACAAACACCCCATGTTTCCTCCATTTAATAATCTTCTTTAAATTTTGTTTTATTTTCTTTTAATAATAATTCTTGCATAATTTTCTTAGCATAATAAAAATACAAAAAATGCTAGAATTAGGATTTTAATTTCCTTTTGTTTTTAATATCTCTTGATATAAAAAAAATATAATAATAAAAATTATGTTAATAGTAATAAAAAATAATATTTAGAGTTAGATTTTAATTTTCTTTTAATAGTTTCCTTGCTTAAAAATCACAAAAAATATTAGAACCTTTTAGAAGTAGGTTTTAATTCACTTTTGAATTCATTATTTATTTAACTTGATAAAAACCATAAAAAATATCTAAAACTTATATTTTCTTTATTTATTTTCTTGTTCAAATCTTGATACCATACTCCCTTAGGTAACTCCATGAGGCGATTAAATCCTGTTTCGATCGTCTTATGTCGAGGTAGACTTTTAGCCCAACAAGTATATAATAACATTAGGGTAAACTTCCCCCTTTAGATTTTTATTTTTTAATTAAATTAAAACTTCTCATTCACAAATCAAAAATCAAAAATCACTTAATCATTATTTGAATTTATTTTAAAACCCGCAAAACACTCAACAAATCAAAACATTCCTCAAAGGGCATGTTATCTCCATTCTACCGCGATACCGGCCGTGCCTATTGCTAGAATGCGTGCGTTAACGTCGCCCACTAAAAAACACAAACAAATCAATCCTTTTCTAAGAGGAACTACGGTGTTATGATTCCTTCATTGGATACGTAGGCAAAGGTTCGCGAAACCCTCACAAACGCAATAATAAAAACCATTCATTTCCCTTTAAGCAAGCATAGTTGTAGATAAATACACCCTTTAAGACAAACAAACAAAATGGATCTCGTTGAGTGAGACGAATGTGAGAGGTGCTAATACCTTCCCCTCGTATAACCGACTCCCTTACCCTTTCTCTTGGTCGCAAGACCATCTTATCCATTCCCTTGTGGTTTTATCGATATTTCCCCTTCCTTCGGGATAAATAGCGTTCGGTGGCGGCTCTGTGTTTTCTGCCGGTGGTTTCAGCTGGCGACTCTGCTGGGGACCTTTGCGAGTCTCTCCTAGTTTTGTTTACTTGTCTTTTTGGGTGTTTATTTATTTTCTTTATTTTGCTTTACTGTTTTATTATTACTTTATTTGTATATATTGCATATTATTTGCTACTCACGTATTCTGGTTACCATTGTGATGTTGGGTTTGATGATTACTTTTGATGAGTCCTATACCCGGACTTGGGTTACACATAGGATTAGGACGTGCGCTATAGTTATGTTAACTTTGAGGAAGTAATCCCGAAGAAGGAGGCATGAAAATCCCCCACTCAATGGAGGTCCCCTTGAAAGTAATGATGTTTACCGAGTAATCGGGAAGACGTCGTTGCTTTCGACCTGGGAGCTCGAGAAGTTGAGAGCCATAGAACCATTAACCCATCCTGGCCTTTTAGGTGCAGTGCGGAGACTATAACAGAGTAATCTGGAAGTAGTTGTCACGCGATATTGCACTCGGACTAGTTTTTCCTGCAAATATTACTGATTACCAAGTAATTGGGACGTCGGTAATATCCAAAGGAAGAGTGTAGACTTCGAGAACTCTTTAGAACCTTGTTCGGCAGGTGATAAACCCCTAGTACATACCTCGTGGGTGGTTACTTTAACTCCATGCCTGTGACGTCGAACTTTTGATCCTATTACCTTTCAGCCTGTGCAACGGACTACGCAATGGTTATCCAGAATATGTGTAGCTGAGACTTCATGCCATAGCATACCATGACATCATATCATCATGTATATATATCTCATATCTAGAGAAACCCAAAGACAAGTCTTGTTGATATAACTTTTCAAAAAAGGAAATTTTAAAAAAGATAGACGAGTCTTTGGGTCTCATTAGAAATGAAGATAAAACATTCATCCATATTACCATGCATTCATTTTTTCACAACAAAAACTCATTGGGGTCCCCTTTCTCAGAAGAAGAACCCAGTAAACAGCAAAGACGACTCATCCACATCCTTACCGTACCAGAGGCAACCAACAAAGGCTAATGGATCTTTTTGAATAAAATCAGAATGCACTCCGTCGGGATATGGACACTATGGGTACCCGCATGGATCAACTCATGGAAACTCTGCATGCCGTGATTAAGGGTCAAGAAGAACTACACCAGAGTGTTGCCAAGCTTACTACTGCTGCTCCTTCCACTTCTGCTAATGGGAGAAATGACAATGCTAATGTTGAGACTCCTACCGGTGCTCCTAGGAATGATGTTGACGATCATCATGATGTTATTGATCTTGATGAACCCCAAGTGAACCTTGCTGCCGGGGTCGCCGAAACTGTGAAAATGTATCATGCTCTTGAAGAGCGACTTAGGGACATGGAAGGTATCATGGCTTCCGGATTCAACACTGCTGCAATGTGCCTCGTGCCTGGGGTAGTCATTCCTCCCAAGTTCAAAGTCCCAGAGTTTGACAAATACAAAGGCACTTCTTGCCCAGAGACACATCTTCGTTCCTATTGTTGCAAGATGGAGACTTATGCTGGAAATGAACCTTTACTCATGAATTTCTTTCAGGACAGTTTGACCGGGGCATCATTAGATTGGTATATGCAATTGGAAATATCTCATGTCGTTACTTGGGGAGAGCTCGCCGATACTTTTTTGAAACACTACCATTACAATACCGCCATGGCTCTGAGCCGTACTCAGCTCCAGGGGATGATACAAAAGTATGAAGAATCTTTCAAAGAATACGCTTAGAGGTGGCGTGAACTAGCTGCAAGGGTCCAACCTCCTCTTTTGGACCATGAGTTGATTGATCTGTTTATGGGTACTCTACGAGGCCCTTATCTCCAGCATATGCTCAGTAGCACTTTTACTTCATTTTATGATATGGTCATCATTGGTGAACGTGTTGAGACGTGTATTAAGGCTGTAACGATTCAAGGTGTTCCTAATAATGCTAACAACAATGCAGACATTAATAGGAAACCATTTTCCGGTTTTGTCAAGAAGAAAGAGGGAGAGACCAGTGCCATCACCGTCAACCAAGGAAGAGCTCCCACATTTCCTCAAGTCCGATTCCCTTATTTTCCTACACCTGCTGCTGTTCCCAACCAGTTTGTTCCGCAAGTATACGCTGCTACAACTCCAGCATCTTGTATGGCCCAACAAAGACCTTTCTCTCCGCAACCACATTATGTTCCGCAATAACAGTTTGCACCCCCTATAACTTATCAATAATCGAATCAACATTTCTAAGGCCTAAGAGCTCCTCAAAGACAGAGAGCCCCTGAAAGAAGGTTTGATCTCATTCCGATGTCCTACGCTCAACTTCTCCCACAGTTACTTGCTAGTCAAATGGTTCAATTGCACAAACTCGGTCCACCGCCAAATCCTCTTCCTAGGGGATATGATACTAATGCTCATTGCGAATTCCATTCTAGTGCCCCGGGCCATACAATTGAAAATTACAGAGCTTTCAAGTGCAAAGTTCAAGATCTCATCGATGCGAAAGCCATCAACTTCAACCCTATGGGTCAGAATATTCAAAATAATCCCATGCCTCCTCATCAAGGGGGAACAGTCCATGCTATTGAAGAAGTTAATGAACAGGTTTTGGTGTCAAAGGATGATGAAATTAAGATATCTTTGGAAGTTGTCAAAGAACATTTGTTGAAGCATGGAGTGCTACAAGAACTCCATGACTTCTGCTTAACCTGTTCTTCCAAACCAGAAGAGTGTGCTGAGTTAAAGACGGCCATCCAACAGTTGATCGATGAAGGTGTCTTACAGATAGAGAAAGTGTTCCGAGAAGAAGAAATTGATGTTCTGGAAATCCCCTACTATCCGAGAAGTTTTTCAGCCACCCCCAGTATTCCGTTAAAAATTCAGGTTCTTATTACCCCCACAATGATTCAAGCTCCTATTCCTCCTACAAGCAGCGACTCGAAGGCAGTTCCATGGGAGTACAATATATTCTACATTCATGGAAAGAGGTATGAGTGCCCTTGTTGGCTCCCAAATTCGACACTTACTATATTCGGTCTTTTAGACCAAACAACTGGAATGAACCAAACCAGGAAGTATGATTCGACACATGAAATAACTTAAGAAAAAAGATTTAAGTTATATTGGAATCTTCGACCAAGGGCTCATTCGACTGAAGAAGACTTATGTTGCTCGACTGAGAGAAAGTGTTCAAGCTTTGGCACAGGGAATGAGGACTATTTGAATTTTGAATTATTGGAGGGAAAGGCAGTTTTCATCAGCGTCTGAGAAGAGGCAATGTGGCTGAAAGCTATGGGTCGAGAGACATGCAGAAGACACTTGTCTTCATCCTAGCGCAGAATGTTCCCTCAACGGTTACCTATTTTTAGTATAAATTAAGAAGCTTGTGTAATTTTCAAGTATGCTCAACCTATTGTACTAAATCACTCAAATATTATCCAAGTAACTACTGCGTGAGAAAGGATAAAACTGAGCAATGTACGTTGGAAACACCTTTTTTCCTTAATGAAAGTCTTTTTACATTACTTTACCATTATCCTGCAAAGTTATATTTTTTACTTCTTTTACTTGCATTTCTATACTTTTGCTTACTTTTCAACAATCTCAAACATCATTTCTCTGGGTCGAACGTGCGTTCTTCCTTCTTACCCATTTTACATAAAAATTAGCATATGTCATGGGATTAGTTTAATCGATCCCGTAAGTAAACCAAAAAACTTACCTTTTTTGGAGATCAGCAGTTGTTTACCAAAAACAACGGTAAACAAATTGGCACACCCGGTGGGACGTTGCTAATTTTCTATGTCACTATGTTTTTCCTGTACAGTTATAACATTGCATGTTATTAAGAAGTGGTAGAGTAACCAACAAATATACTGTTAGGAAGGAAAATAGAGAGAGTAGTATGGCTAACGAGCCAAACTATGGAGAAATACCTCCACCAATCACAGGAACAACGGTTACTACTGCTGTCGAAGGGAATATCCCAACTTCTGTTGGATCAATGCCAGCGTTAACCACGAATCAAACTGGACCCTTACTCTCATATGTGGGTCCAAGAGGTCCTTTGGGAACGCCTCCACCAAGGATAAATCTAGGATCTCGATCAAATATACCCCCTGGATTTTCGACAACCTGGATGGGTCGAGAACAGCCATATGGCATGCCAACTACTGAGATGGCTAGCCTTATGAATGCTGCGTCCACCTTTTCAGAACCTTTGGTGAATGCAACATCGCCATTACAAGGGTCTGGAGCCATTAGAAACCAATTTTTGGGAGGGCCATCTCACATGATACCAAGTCTCACAAATGCTTCGACAATAATTTTGAGGCAACAAATGGACGAAAGTAATCATGAAATGGTACAGATGTTAGAAAAAACTTTAAGTACAGTGCTAAACCCCCTCATTCAGACTGCTACACAGTTGAATCAACAGATGACATCGCAAATGACGCGCATGGCTGAATTCTTTGGGGTACCCCAAGTTGTTCGACAATCCCAGAGGATACCAATAAGAGTAAACCAAGGGGTAACTATGGAAGAGGATTTGACCGTTAATCCAAAACCTCAAATTCCTAGGGTAGAAGTAGAACAACCAAGAATAGAGATACCTCGAAACCATCGAGAAATCGATCAAGGCGTTATTATGGCTAATAGAAACCAAAATGCTGACGAATTAATATAACAAGTTCGACACCAGAACTATGGGACGAACAATAATTTAACCGCCATGATCGAGAGGATCATGCTTCAAAATGAGATGAATGTTGGTTTTCATAGACCAAACTTTGCATCCCCATTATCAGAATATATTCTGCAAACAGATTTACCACCTAGGGGAAAAGTCCTAAAATTCACTAAATTTTCAGGGGATACAACAAGTCGACTGTCGAACATGTGGCTAGATATTTGATAGAGGCCGGAGAAATAGCAAACAATGAAAACCTTAGAATAAAATATTTCCCAAGTTCCTTGACTAAGAATGCTTTCACTTGGTTCACTACCCTCCCAGCCAATTCGATCCACAACTGGAACCAATTGGAAAGATTGTTCCATGAACAATTTTACATGGGTCAAACCAAGATAAGTCTAAAAGAATTGGCTAGTGTGAAGAGAAGGTTTACAGAGCCAATTGATGAATATTTAAATAGATTTCGATTACTCAAAGCCAGATGCTTTACCCAAGTTCCTGAGCATGAATTAGTTGAAATAACAGCGGGGGGCCTAGATTATTCGATTAGGAAAAAGTTAGATACACAATACCTAAGAGATATGGCCCAACTTGCTGATAGAGTTCGACAAGTAGAACGCCTTAAAGATGAAAAGGCTAAAATTGCCAAAACTCATCGATGAGAAAGAATAGCTTATGTCGAAATGGATGATGATGATCCGGAGACATACAACGATCCTATAGATGTCGAAGAAGGCAAAATTGATTTAGCTGAATTAAAACAAGGACCACCATATTCTTGTAAATTGCTAATGCCATCAAATGGGAAAAATCTTGTAGAACCTGAGAAAAACAGTGATAAATTTCCTAAGAAAACTTATAGCTTCGACATATCCAAGTGTGACGAAATATTCGATCTATTAGTTAAAGATGGACACATGATAGTGCCCCCAGGGGCTAAATTTCCTCCTTTAGAACAAAGAAAGAAAAGAGGTTTTTGTAAATACCATAATTTTTTGGGACATAAAACCTCATAATGTTTCCTTTTCAGGGATCTCGTTCAACAAGCGCTGAAGGAAGGAAGGCTGAAATTTGCTGATAAACCAGCAATGAAAATCGACACAAACCCACTGCAGACAGAGGCTCATTATGCCGAACCAGTTGGCATTCATATGGTGGAAGTGTCTGAAGATTTCATCACAAAACCCATCTTTGGAAGTTTCACTGGAAACATTTCTAGAAAAACTATTGAAGGGGTGAGAAAGGCCACTGAAGGTCTGGATTCGAAAAAGGAAGTTGGCCAAGGGTCAAATAAGAAGGCTGCTGGTAACCTGAAACTGATCAAACGGGTTATTGAAGACCCAAACAAAAGCAAAGGAGTTGCTGAAAGCTCCATCAAAAGGACCACCACAGGTTCTTATTTGGCTGCTGCAAAGGTTCGACAGAAGACTTAGAAGCCAAAATGCAGAAGATGAACCTGGTTGCCAAAAGCAACATGCAGAGGCAATGGATGAGTGGAGGAACAAAACGCATTCTTTGAACCACCAACAGAGGCAATGAAGAGCCATCTGAAACCCCTGTTCATTAGAGCAAAGGTTGGGGAGGTAACCATAAACAAAATTCTGGTTTATTGTGGGGAAACCATCAATATCATACCACAATTCATGCTGGAAAAATTAGGGAAAGGGGATGCTGACATAAAGCCACATAACATGGTCTTATCCAACTATGAAGGGGGAATTGGCACCATAATGGGTGTCATTCAACTAGACCTCAAAGTGGGCTCAATCCTTCGACCCACCATGTTCATGGTTATTTCAGTAAAACCCAACTACAATCTACTCCTTGGTCGGGAGTGGATACATGGCATTGGAGCAGTGCCATCTTCGATGCACCAAAGGGTTACAATGTGGCGCCTCGACGACATTGTAGAGAATATTGAAGCAGACTAGAGTTATTACTTGGGTGAAATAAACAGTGTCGGAAAGAACGATTTCGACAGAAATTTGGCTCACATAGGGCCATGTAACCCACCAGAGTTTGATTTAACCCCAACTCCTAATGCGTTTTGCTCCCTATACCTACACTCCGACTATGGCTTTTAGTGGGATAGAGAAGACTTATCTAATATCGACTTTGGAGGAGTCAGTGATATACGACCAACAGGCTGGGGAAGCGAGTTTGATGATGATGACTGAGTCATCAACTCTCCAAAGGATTTCGGCATATGTGGCCGAAAACAGAATGATAACGGACTTAGAGGCTGAAGTTAAATATGTGGCTTCCAAAGCCAATGAAAAAGTCCTTTCGAAGACAGGGCCTGGGAAAGATTTCGACCCAGAACCTCCCGACTTGGGAATGAAAGACTTTCTAGACCAGAGGTTAGACACCATCTATGACGACGAACCTCTAGGTTTCAAAAAGGACCCGCTGGCGAACAATGTCAGAATGCTGGCACAAGATCCTCTAGAAGAGGTAAATCTAGGCGAAGGTCCTGTGAACAGGCCCACATACATAAGCACAAAAATGGATCCAGGACTCAAGGTCGAAATGATCAAATTACTGAAAGAGTTCAAGGACTTCTTTGCGTGGGACTATGGCGAGATGCCTGGTCTCGACAGAGGATTAGTAGAACTACAATTACCAATAAAGCCTGGAAAGAAACCCGTTAAGCAGACCCCAAGATGGTTTGCACCAGAGATTTTATCAAAAATCAAAACGGAGGTCGAAAGGCTGCTAAGATGCAAATTCATAAGAACGACCAGGTACGTCAAATGGATTGAAAATATTGTACCTGTTATAAAGAAAAAAGGTACCTTGAGGGTGTGCATCGGTTTCAGAGATCTAAATGCTGCAACATCCAAAGATGAATATCCAATGCCAGTGGAGGAAATGCTTGTAGATTCTGCCGCTGGTTTCGAGTACATGAGTATACTGGATGGCTACTCTGGATACAATCAAATCTTCATTGCTGAAGAAGATGTGTCGAAAACAGCCTTTTGTTTCCCTAGGGCTTTAGGCACCTATGAATGGGTAGTGATGCCTTTTGGCCTAAAGAACGCAGGGGCAACGTACCAAAGAGCCATGAATTCGATCTTCCATGACTTTATTGACACTTTCATGCAAATTTATATTGATGATATTGTTGTCAAATCTGTTTCAGGGAAGGCTCACATGGATCATCTTCGACAATCCTTTGAGAAGATGAGACACTACGGCCTGAAGATGAATCCTCTGAAGTGTGCTTTTGGTGTAAAAGCAGGAGATTTCTTAGGTTTTGTGGTCCACAAAAAAGGAATTGAGATAAACCAAAACAAGACCAAGGCTATCTTGCTAGCCAAAGCACCAACTAACAAAAAGGAATTGCAATCCTTACTTGGGAAGATAAATTTCCTAAGGAGATTTATATCCAACCTTAGTGGGAAAACGCAAGCCTTTTCGCCATTACTTTGACTCAACAAAGGAGGATTTGAATGGGGGGAGGAACATCAAGAAGCCTTCGATAAAATCAAAGAGTACCTCATTAAACCACCTATTTTGGTGCCTCCTTGTCGAAGTAGAAGTATGAGACTGTACATAGCTGCGTCTGATAAGACTTTAGGGAGCATGCTGGCTCAGGAGGATGAACATGGTGTCGAAAGGCCCATATACTACCTCAACAGAGTTTTAAACGATGCAGAAACTAGATATAACGTAGTTGAAAAACTGTGTTTATGTCTATATTTTTCATGTACAAAACTTAAGCAATATATAAAGCCAGTTAATGTTTATGTTTCGTCTCATTTTTACGTTTTCAAGTATATGTTGTCGAAACCCATTTTGCATAGTAGAATTGGAAAATGGGAACTTGCATTAACTGAGTATTCATTAACTTTTATGCCTCTCAAGGCTATAAAAGGCCAAGTGGTCGCAGACTTTATAGTCGACCACTCTATACAAGAAAGATCACTAAATTATTTGGAGATCGAACCGTGGAAACTTTACTTTGATGGTTATCGTTATAAAGATGGAGTTGGAGTCGGAGTCCTTATTATTTCTCCAAATAAAATTCCAACAACATTTAAGTACAAAATAGATGGGGATTGCTCCAATAATGAGGCTGAATACGAAGCGTTAATCGTAGGCCTTGAAATCCTGTTGGAATTGGGGGCAACTCAAGTCGAAATAATGGGAGACTCAGAGTTAGTCCTAAAACAAATTACGAAAGAATACAAATGCATAAAAGAAAACCTGATCATATATTTCGTAATAGCCAGACGATTGTTGAAGAATTTCGAGGCAGTTAACATTCGACACATACCCAGATTGGAAAATCAAGCAGCCAACGACTTGGCACAAATTGCTTCTGGGTATAAAGTTTCGAAAGAGAGGCTACAACAGGCAATCGAAGTTAGAGGAAGAGTAACTGCCACCAAGTTATCCCCATCAGATTTAAAGACCACAAAGCTAGGATACACTGATCATGAAAATTTTGAAATTTCGTTCATAGACAATCTAATAGAGTAAGATTGGAGAAAGCCTGTAGTGGACTATTTACAAAATCCAGCGGCTTCGACAGAACGAAAGATAAAGTACAGAGCACTGAGTTATGTGCTGATGGGAAATGAACTATTTAAGAAAACACTAGAAGGCGTGCTTCTAAAATGTTTAATTGAAACATAAGCATATATAGCTCTTTCCACTACACACGCTGGGGCATGTGGAGCACACCAAGTAGGCCAAAAGATGAAATGGTTATTGTTTCGACAAGGCTTATATTGGCCCACTATGTTAAAGGATTGTGTTGAGTTTTCAAAAGGGTGTCAGGAATGCCAAAAACATACAGGCATTCAACATGTGCCAGCAAACAAACTTCACTCGATTGTGAAACCTTGGCCTTTTATAGGATGGGCCTTGGATCTCATTGGAGAAATTCGACCAGCATCTTCTAAAGGTCAGAAGTATATATTGGTGGGCATTGATTATTTTACTAAGTGGATTGAAGCGATTCCTTTGGTCAATGTAGACCAGGAGAATGTAATTGAATTCATTCAAAGGAACATCATATATAGATTTGGAATCCCTGAAACAATAACTACAGACCAAGGATCAGTCTTCACTGGTCGAAAGATGCAAGACTTCGCTGCAGAAATGGGATTTAAACTGTTAACATCTATGCCCTATTATGCGCAGGCTAATGACCAGGTCGAAGCAGCAAATAAAGTAGTGATCAGTTTAATAAAGAAACATGTGGGAAAGAAACCCAGAAACTGGCACAAGACACTAGATCAAGTCCTGTGGGCATGTCAAACTTGTCCTAAAGAAGCCACGGGGACAACACCATTTCGCCTAACCAATGGTCATGATGCATTGTTACCAGTGGAAATCCACTTGCAGGCGACACGAATTTAGATACATCATGAAATCCCTTCTGAAGTCTATTGGAGTATGATGTCGGATGAACTAGTGGACTTAGACGAAGAAAGGTTGAAAGCTCTGGATCTTTTGAGACTGCAGAATAAGCGAGTTGAGAAATCCTACAATCGCAAGGTGAAGTCCAAGACGTTTCAGCCTAAAGATCTAGTTTGGAAAGTAATACTCCCAATGGATCGAAGAGACAAAAACTTGGGAAAATGGTCCCCTAAGTGGGAAGGACCTTTTAGGATTGTGCAAGCATTCTCGGACGGAGCCTATGAAATTGAAGAACTAAGCGAAGATCGAAGACTCTTGAAGGTAAATGGTAAATACCTGAAAACATATAGACCTATGCTTCAAGAGGTAAAAATAAATAATATATAATCACTGTTAATAGAGAATGCCAAAATGGAAACTTAAATTTTTTATTAAAAGTGCCAAAATGGCTCTGAAATCGTTACAGAAAGTGATTACATAATTGAGAGAAACAAGATTCAAAAGGGAAGATTAGCTTTAATCTAGAGATACTTGATTCTTTGCAATTCTATCCATCGATCACATAGAGCTTTCGATTGGTGAAGGGTTTCGAGCTTAGTATCCAGAGATTGAGCTCGATCGGCATGTCTTAACCCTTCGGCCAATTCTTCTTGGCTCTCTGACTCATTGTTCACAGCAAGAAACTCCTCTTTCTTTTTGTCGTTGGCAGCAATTTTAGCTTCCAACTCTGCAATCTGCACCCTCAGTTGAGCATTATCTCGATCTATTTCCTCGACCACTTTTTGTCTAGCCTCCTGGGACTTCGACAAGTCCTTTAATCTAGAAGCAGATTCAGTAGCAGCATGCCAAGAAGCAGCCACTTGACCATTGGCTTCTTCGATCTCACGATTGAGAATTCTCTGACGGTTGTAATCTGCTGATACCTGATCAACAATAGAGAGTAAATCCAAGATTACACTGGCCACATCAGGAGGAGCAACAAAAAGATCGACAACTTTCAAGATAGTCTTCAGAAAGGAAGGAGCTGCTGGTTCCCCCCTCTAAAGTTAACATCAAATCTCTTTTAAAGATTTGTGCTTTAACTTTCTGAAGAGCCTTGTCGAGAGGGGAAGTCAAAGTAGATCTTCCAGATCCAGTCGAGGCGCTGCGATCAGAGGAACTCTCTCGACCCTCTAGAATTGCAGTCAGATAACCTAACGGATTCTGTTGTTTCAGTAAGGCCAAATCCTCTTTGGTTCTGGATCCTGTCGAAGGGATACTTTCGTTGGTTGTAACAACCACGTTGGCCACTTGACTTGGAATTGCTTTAAGGCCTGGAGGATTTTGGTTTCCTTCAGCAAAAACTTCTTCACCGTCAGCTTCTGGGATCTCTACATTCTCCCTCTCTGTTTCAGTTTCAACGCCAGGGATACCTTCCTCCTTAGTCTCTCGCACTTCGACCAGCGGAACCCTAATCTCCTCTTGGTTTCCTGCAGCTTCTTCATCATCGACTTCTTCTATGGTTTCGTGCTGAGGTTCAGAAGCCTGATTTACTTCGTCAGCTGAATTCATGAAAGAGCCTTTCGCTGAAGAAGGCTTGTAGGTAGGATCCCCTTCACTATTCAAGAGAGTGACAGAATCCTCGACATGAGTAGGAATTCGTGTGGAAGTTCCAGCAGTGTCCTAGAAAATAGAAGGAATTTGTTTCTTTCAGAATATTCATAAAGCAAAAGGGAGTGGAGAAATAAATAATAAGAAGTCGAAGTAGATACCTGGACTGGGATTTCAGCACCAGGACTAGAGTTGTCACTTTCGCTGGGATTGTTTAACCTAGTGATTACCTCCTGTTCAGTAGGTTCATTGATGACTACAGGAGGAGGCCTCACAGCTGTAGTCTTAATCCTGATTTTTGGACGGGGTTCGACGACAGGAGTTGGTTTTTTCAATCTTCGTCTTTGAAAAGGAACAAGAGGGGACTCTTCTTCTTCATCGCTAGAGATTTGGATCTCTTGAACCTTCCGTTTTTTGGGGGTTGGTTTCTGAGCATCCAAAAAACCAAGTCGAAGGGATTAGCACCTATGTCAGATAAAAAATAGACAAGGTGTTGTACCCCAAAATTTGCCCTCTCATGTTTCCAAAGGTCTTCCCTTACATAGTTAGTCACAAACACTTGCCTAACAAAAATAAAGTTTTGAAGATATACAAAGTGTCTTTCGATCGACATCTGGGAAAAGGCTTCGATTAAGCGTTTGGAACCTTTCGATCAGGTTTGGTGCACCAGCCTTCGATTGAGCATTTGGAACTCTTTGATCAAGCTTTGGTCTGCAGGTCTTCGATTGAGCGCTGGACCCTCCTTTGATCAAGTCAATATCACAATGCTTCGACTATGCACTAGATACTTCAGGCTTACCTTCGACTCACCAGGAAAGAAGCTCATTCAAAGAACATGTAAATGACTCATTCGAAGAAGCACTCAGAAGGCCCATTCGAAAGGTACACAAGAAGTCCATTCGAAGGAGGCAGTGCAAGACCCTTTGACTAGCAACACAAGACCCTTCGATTAGCATGAACGAGACCTTTCGGTTGGCCTGTTAACAGTGTCTTTCGACTGAAGTTTCAATTAGTACCCTTTGAATGGTATATGGACAAATGCCCTTCGAATGGCATTTCAGTGCAGAATTTCCCTGAATAAGAACATCAGAACGAAATGATTTTCGAATGGCATTTCAGTGCAGAGTTTCTCTCAACCTAAGATGATCTGATAAAGGAAGTTATGAACACTTCGAATCAGAACTTAGACTCATCACAAGGCCAAGGGCTGGTCGAGGTTGTCTAATAAGGAGTAGATTCGAATGGGGACTTTGAAGCAATAGAAACTGGCAAAGAAGGCAAAATCGAAGGGGTAAGTCAGTTTTTGATTTCCATCAAGTTGGAGGCCCAAACAACTCAGAGCAAGCTGGCAGAAACGCATGATTGAATCAAATTTGGCAAGTTTTCTTGAAAATCAAATCAAATCTCTCCACCATAATGGACCAAGATTTGATACACATTTGTTGACCTAATTTCTTTGCCTATATAAACCTGCTGCACATAAACAAATCACACACGAAAAAACCCTTGCAGGAAGACACATGAAAAACACCTACACAAACTCTGCAGAAACGGCGCCCCAACCTTGAAAAGAAAAGCTTGAAAAGTGGTGACCAAATTCTGGTTTAGAGGGGAATTTAGACCAAAAGCAAATGCAGCTTCCTTCCTTGTCATCCAGTGGCGCTATAACCATCAAAAGGGAGTCTTTCCATCGCCCATAACGCACTGTAAGTCTCCAGGAACTTTGCTCTGCACATGAAATCGTAAATCATCCTCCTTGCATTTTTTTGCTAATTTGATTGCATATTCATACTGGCCATTAAATTCATAAGCAAACTGCATTATTTGATTACATTCTCGTGACCTCTAACCCTGTATCCAGAACCTAGGGTTCATGTTCTAGTTTTTAGGCGTTTCTTATACAGGTGAAATTAAGGCTAATGATTGGTGTAGAGATGATGAGGAGGCAGAGACGAACATGTCTATGTTTTTAAATAGCATTTTCATGGCCTGGAGCGAGTTTTAGAACCACCCCACAAAACTTCCTGCAGAACAAAATCTGCAGGTAAACGAACCAGGCTATTGTGAGGAAGATGATAACGTGGCTGGGCGTGATTGGTTCGTTTGAATCAATTACGCGTTTTTTTATTTTTTTCCAGACATAATTATTGTTTGTATAGAATATTTGTTCTCTATGTAACTAACGAATGAAGCAGATTGGCCGGTTGGTGAACGCGTTAGTGCAAGACCCCCTGGGACCTGGATTCGAATCCCAGGTCCCCCAAAACTTTGTTACGCTTTTTCTTCAGGTACTCAGATGCAGCGCTGAAGGCAGGGAACACCATACGTCCTCAGATCTCAACGTACCCAGTGGCTTCGAGCTAGATCCAAAGGCCAGCGTGCTGAGCCTGGAAAAAATGCTGACCAAACCTCCCTTCTTCAGGCCCAACTTTCCACAGTTTGCTTTTGTTTCTTTTTCTTTTCTTTTCATATGTTTTTTTCCTCTTATTATTATCATTAAAAACTAACTAACTAATTAATTAATTAACTCTTTTTCATAAAAAAATCAGAAACAACAAAAATACTTTTATCTTAACTTTATTACTTATTTTTGTAAATAAACTATTAACCAATTAATTTAGTTTTAATTAGGTTTAATTTAACAGATTTTTGCATTAAATTAAAATCGAGTTAGAATTAGGATTTTATTAACTTTTTTAATCACTCCTGTTTTACTGCCTTAATTAAAATAAAACTCAAAAACACCTTTTCTTTAAATCCATTATTAATTTAGACTTGATTCTTAATTCAAAAAAGACCAAAAACATGCTTTCTTCAAAAAGGGTCAAAACCCTAAAGGACAATTTGATTCAACTCTTCTCGCGCATATTATTTTGATCCATATATTGTAATTGCTCCGAGGATGTAATAGTTTTAACTTAGGATTATTTATTTACCGCTTTTATTTACTTTTCGCATTTACTTTTAAGGGTTTGTCTTTGGCGATGTAAATACCCGACGCCTTGTAATAGCTTAGTTTTATTTTCCGCAACCACTAACTGCTAGATGTATGCTAACTAGGCTATGCATGACAAGATCTATCTTAAATTAAAATCAACCGTAGCTCACCATGACATGTAAAGATAACATAACTGAAAATTGACACACTTGCACATGCCACTCCTAAGGTACGCCTCACTTGGTTGCCTCGAACGTGGTCATTGAGTATATGATGTTTTAGGGGTCGCCCTCCTGTCTAAAGATCAAAGTTGCCTTGAAACGGTTGCCTCGGATAAAATGATCTAAGACATTAGGGTTACCGCTAAGGCATCCTTACGTTGCTTTAGTGACCACACGCCCCTAAAATCGAATTGACCCGAAAACTCCAACGACGATGCTACCTACTCCTTCATAGTGGGGATAGCATTGTCTAAAGGGACATTTACACAGTTTAATTCCTTTTGAGTAGGTAGAGGTTCTTAGGTACTTGCTCTTTCAAAACAAAACAAATTTTTCGCACTTACACTTTTCAAACAAAGTTTTCAACAACACTTCATACACTCTTGAGGACAAAAACAAGAGTTAAATCGAAGTTTTCAAACAAAACTCTTTTCAAAACCCACAAACACAAGAAAAGAAAATTTTTTTGAAAACACTTTGAGCAAGTACCTAAGAGCCCGTGGATAACCACGGATAGAAAGGGTGCTAACACCTTCTCTTTCTATAATCTACCTCCCGAACCTGAGAAACATCTCGAAAAGGAATTTTTCTGTGCTTTTTTCCTTTCCTTGTTGGATAAAATAAAAGGCGGTGGCGACTCTTGCTTACCGCGACATTTTGCGAAAACAAACGCAAACGCGAACCAGCATTCCAAAACAGTCAGTTCTCATTCTCACCGATCACACAAGGGTATGAAAGAAAGTAAATACCTCGGGAGAGGGGTTGACAGCAGAATCTCCACCTTTTTTACTCTCAGTGGTTTTCTTCGAGGTGGCTCTCTTGACAGCTAAATAAAAGACAAGACATCTATAGTTAATTAATTGTCGAAAGACAAATCTAAGACGAAGAGATAGAGAAGAATAATACCTTTCTTGACTCTGTCGAGAACCAGCTTAAACGCCTCACATAGATGGTGGGCGAAGTCCTTCTCATCGAAGAAATCTTCGTCATAATACTGTTTCCACCACTCCTCAAAAGTAACGCAACTCAGAAAATGAAGGTTAAAGTCGAACAGGGTCAGTATAGTTCGACCGGAATACCTACCAATATGCTTGGTAGCGGCATCTTCTGAGTATTCTGCATTATAAAAAAGCAGTAGCTTCTCTCGAGGATAAATAAGTGAGGGAAGTGATTGAGCAATACCAAATTGTCGAGAGACAAGATTTGGTTGATAAGCAATTAAGCTCAGTTGATTTTTTGAGCTCTTGAATCTCAAGGGAATGATCCTGGGGCGCATAAACGATTCCCACATGCTCACAAACTCATCAGTCACGTCATCTTCCTCATTCGAAGGCTATGGTCTGGTGAACCATTCCGGACCAACTTTTAGACTGGCAAAGGGAGCCATAGTCGAAACAAAGCTCTTTCGCTCCACAAGCATCATTACGAAGCTTGTGAAAGCCTTTTGAAACTGTTGGCCTTCATCAGCGGGAGTTAGCAATGCAAGACTGGTGCCTTCGACTCTCCTGTTCAAGATTTCAGGAGCCTCTTCGTTAATCTTGTTCTTTTGGGGAAGGAAAGATTCAAAGGTGGCATTGAGCCACAGCTGGAGAAGCCAAAAGGGACCAGATATCAGAAAGCTCCCCCTGTCTCCTATAACCTTAAGTTGAGTCACACCATTACTGATGGACTAATATAAGTTGGCCAGAATCAATTCGGCCAGGCAAATGGGGTATTTGTGGTGAAGCTGCATTGCGAGCGTCAGTATCTTTTTCATCACCTGCAGTGATTTAGTACAAAAAACAAAACGAGACATCCACATAGCCAAGAAGGCTATATGCTCCACCTCCGACAAGTCTTCAGGGTCGAAATAGTCACCAATGGGTCGAAGACTAGTGATGGAAGCTATGTCAAATAAAGTGGGGGTCATCATCCCACAAGGAAGATGAAAAGTGAAATGTGCGCTATCCCAAAAGTACAATGAAGATACCAGCATGAGGGGACAGTAAGGCAATCCTGTCTTCGACAGCATCACCAAGTCATAAATGCCCATCTCCTTCCAGACAGAAGCTTGCGCCCTCTCCATTTTATTCAACCAGTCTGAGTATTCAGAAGAAAGGTTAGGGCTTGATCGAAAGATTCGATTCCATTTGTTCATGAACTGGAGGTTGATATCCTCTATAGTCTGAGGATGTTGCTGGTTAGCCGGAGTAGCGTCTTCAGGGTCCTCCCTAGGTTTCTTCGCATAACCTAATGGTCTAAGCCTTGGGTGAGTAGGAAAGAAGGCGCGATTTTTCAAGGGATTTTCGATGCATGAAGATAATGGACCAAATATAGCGTAGATGTTTCCACCGTATCTCATGGGAATGAGGAGCTGGGAATCATATTCTTCTCGCCATTCTTTCGTCATAGGTTCAGCAATGTACCTGTTAGTCGAGGAAGAAGGAGGGTTGGTGGAAAAGATCTCTGGTGGTTTCTGAACATCATTAGCGTTTTTTGGTTGAGGATTGTTTGGTGCATTAGATAGAAAATCCATTGTTGAGGTGTTGAGAGAAAAAACGAAGTTGACAGTACAATGTTGTGAGAAAGCAAGAAATTTGGGAATGCTGGAAATGGTAAGAGTTCCAAATAAGAAGGCTCAGCAGTATTTATAGCCTTCAGAAGAGGGATATGTCTCGTCAAGACCATTTAATGTTTAGTAGGTAGTGGGACACGTGGCGAAGCGCGAAACGGTTACGGTGCAGGCATTGGGAAACGTTGGGACATGCTTACCTAGGTTATAGGAATATGGTCATCATGGCAAGTGTGGTAACAGAAGTTTGAAGAGACATCTTGGAGAAAAATTAATGATGGCTTTATTAAGTGTAGCAGCTGTTGGAAGGCGAAAAGCACACGTCAAGACTTGGTGGACAACTGGGAAGACACGTGTCGAATGGGAAGTTCAAAGAATGGCTATTTCTTTGAGCGTCTAAATAGACATTCTTGGGGGGAAATTTGTTGGCTCCCAAATTCGACACTTACTATATTTGGTCTTTTAGACCAAACAACTGGAATGAACCAAACCAGGAAGTATGATTCGACACATGAAATAACTTAAGAAAAAAGATTTAAGTTACATTGGAATCTTCAACCAAGGGCTCATTCGACTGAAGAAGACTTATGTTGCTCGACAGAGAGAAAGTGTTCACGCTTTGGCACATGGAATAAGGACTATTTGAATTTTGAATTATTGGAGGGAAAGGCAGTTTTCATCAGCGTCTGAGAAGAGGCAATGTGGCTGAAAGCTATGGGTCAAGAGACATGCAGAAGACACTTGTCTTCATCCTAGCGCAGAATGTTTCCTCGACGGTTACCTATTTTTAGTATAAATTAAGAAGCTTGTGTAATTTTCAAGTGTGTTCAACCTATTGTACTAAATCACTCAAATATTATCCAAGTAACTACTGTGTGAGAAAGGATAAAACTGAGCAATGTACGTTGGAAACACCTTTTTTCCTTAATGAAAGTCTTTTTACATTACTTTACCATTATCCTGCAAAGTTATCTTTTTTACTTCTTTTACTTGCATTTCTATACTTTTGCTTACTTTTCAACAATCTCAAACATCATTTCTCTGGGTTGAACGTGCGTTCTTCCTTCTTACCCATTTTACATAAAAATTAGCATATGTCCTGGGATTAGTTTGATCGATCCCGTAAGTAAACCAAAAAACTTACCTTTTTTGGAGATCAGCGGTTGTTTACCAAAAACAACGGTAAACAACCCTCCAGTAGGTGACAAGAATGTTACCAATATTGCAGGAACAAGCAACATGACTCGCAGTGTTCGAATCTTTTCTCCTCCACCACCACCTCCTAAGGAAACTAACAGTGAAGCCCTAGCTAAGGCCAGGGGAAAGCAAGTGATGGATAATCAACCCGAACTTTCTGTAGGACAAGAAGCGGAGCAACTTTTTAGAATTCTCAAGCGGAGTGATTACAAAGTAGTGGATCAACTCAACCAGACACCATCCAAGATTTCCATCTTGTCTCTCCTTTTGTGTTCAGAGGCCCACTGCAATGCCTTATTGACGACCTTATGTTCTGCTCATGTTACCCAAGAGATCTCTGTGGCCCAGTTTAAAGGGATCGTCACTAATATTGCTGTGGAAAATTGTTTGGGTTTCTTTGATGATGAACTCCCGGTTGAAGGCAGAGCCCACAATAAAGCACTACATGTTTCTATGAAGTGTTTGGACACTGTTTTATCTCGAGTTTTGGTGGATACAGGGTCTTCACTCAATGTGATGCATAAGGTTACCTTGTTTAAGCTGAATATGGACGGAGTAATGATGAGGCCCTCCACTCTAAATGTTCGAGCATTTGATGGTTCAAGAAGATCGGTGGATGGAGAAGTTGATTTGCCTGTCAAGATTGGTCCCCACACTTTCTATTTGTCATTATATCTTATGGACATCCATCCATCCTATACTTGCCTATTGGGTCGTCCATGGATCCATGTACCAGGAGCTGTGACATCTACCCTTCATCAATGCCTGAAGTTCATTGCGAATGACCAAGTTGTCATCGTTTGCGGGGAAGAAGACATAGTGATTAATAATCTGACTACCTACCGTTATGTAGAAGTGGAAGGCGAGGTACAAGAATTGCCCTTTCAAGCTCTGGAAATTGTTACTGTTGACAAAGTCCCCGTCGTGGAATGTAAGAAGTCTAAGATACCCCTGGCCTCTTTGAAGGATGTCAAAGCCCTCATAGAAGCTAGACCTCCCCATGATAGTTGGGGCAAATTGATTAAAGTTCCAGAGAAGAAAGATCGTTTCGGTCTTGGGTATCAACCATCATCCTCCATGCAAGTTGGTTGGGTTCCTCTCAAAGGACAGCAGGTTCCCCTAATTTCTGAAGTGTTCGTCAGTGCTGGTGTAAGCAAAGAAGGACAGGTACTCTCCACAGATGCTGAAGGTGACGATGAAGATATTTCAAGATTTATCTATCAAGTTGCGCCGGACCAGGAGCTCAGCAATTGGACGGCCATGGACATCCCTGAAGTTGTTTTCCTTGATGTGTAATTTTCTGTTTCCATTTTAAGTCGTATGTCCTGCCCAAGGCATACTGACAGCTTGTAGAAGGGGCCCCTTATGTTTCAATCTTAGTTTAACATTGAATGAAAAATCTCACTTTCGCATACAATTTTGTTCTCTGTCTTTTCTTTTACTTTTACTTTTTCAAAATAAAAATGGCAATACTTTTCTTTTCTTATTCTAAATTTTCCATTGCACTTTATAAAAATAAAACATAAAATCATCGATCATGCAGATCTGTCTCGGACTCCGTTGGAAATGATAATGCTATGGTTCCTTATATCCTTGAGAATTCAGTTGATCATGCTAACAAATATAATGAGGAAGATTGTGAAGTCCCTAAAGAACTAGCCAGGCTCTTGAGACAGGAAGAGAAGGTCATCCAGCCGTATCAAGAGGAAACAGAAGTCGTCAATCTCGGTACTGAAGAGGTAAAAAGAGAAGTCAAGATAGGGGCCGCCTTGCGAAGTGAAGAAAAGAAGGGGTTGATTGAATTGATTCAAGAGTATGCTGGCATCTTCTCTTTGTCGTATGAAGACATGCCCGGCTTAGACACTAATATAGTAATGCACAGATTGCCACTCAAGCCAGAATGTCCTCCTGTAAAGCAAAAACCAAGAAGGACCAGACCCGACATGGCCTTGAAGATCAAAGAAGAGGTTCAGAAATAGCTCGAAGCAGGTTTCCTATCTGTGATAAATTACCTGCCTTGGATCACTAACATTGTGCCCATACCTAAGAAGGATGGTAAGGTACGTATGTGTGTTACTACCGAGACTTGAATAGAGCAAGCCCGGAGGATGATTTCCCGTTGCCTCATATTGATGTATTGGTTGATAACACTGCTCAGTCTTCAGTATTCTCCTTTATGGATGGATTCTCTGGCTACAATCAGATAAAGATGGCTCCGGAGGACATGGATAAAACAACTTCCACAACTCCTTGGGGTACCTTTTGCTACAGAGTCATGCCATTTGGTATTAAAAACGCTGGTGCAACATATCAGCAAGCTATGGTGACTCTCTTTCACGACATGATTCATAAAGAAGTCGAGGTGTATGTGGATGACATGATTTCAAAATCACAGACGGAGGAAGAACATTTGGTTCATTTAAAGAAGTTATTTGATCATTTGCGAAAGTTCAGGTTAAGGCTTAATCCCAACAAATGCACCTTTGGGGTTCGATCGGGCAAGCTACTTGGTTTTATCGTGATTCAACGAGGAATTGAAGTAGATCCAGACAAAGTAAAAGCAATACAAGATATGCCGGTGCCGAAAAATGAAAAGGAAGTACGAGGTTTCCTTGGAAGGTTGAATTACATAGCCCAGTTTATTTCCCATCTTACTGCCACCTGTGAACCTATCTTTAAATTGTTACGCAAGAATCAGGATGTCTGTTGGGATGAGAGTTGTCAAGAAGCTTTCGAGAAGATTAAGCAATATCTTCAAGAACCACCAATACTCATACCACCAGTTCCCGGGAGACCTCTCATTATGTATTTGACTGTGCTTGAAGGATCTATGGGTTGTGTGCTCGGACAACATGACGATACTGGACGAAAAGAACACGCCATTTACTATTTGAGCAAGAATTTTACTGATTGTGAATCAAGGTATTCCTTACTTGAGAAGACTTGTTGTGCTCTCACGTGGGCAGCCTGGCGCTTGAGGCAGTATATGTTGACACATTCTACACTTCTGATATCTAAGATGGACCCAATAAAGTATATCTTCGAGAAACCAGCACTTACAGGTAGATTGGCCCGGTGGCAAATGCTTTTGTCTGAGTACGACATCCAATACGTCACACAAAAGGCTATCAAAGGTAGCATTCTTTCTAATCATCTCGCTCACCAACCATTGGAAGAATATCAGCCCATGAAGTTCGACTTTCCAGATGAGGATATTATGAAACTTGATGACAATGAAGGACCTGAACCAGGGGAGCGATGGACTCTCACGTTCGATGGTGCGTCAAATGCTATGGGTCACGGTATTGGGGCAGTTCTGACCTCTCCACACAACACTCACATACCTTTCACTGCCAAATTATGTTTTGATTGCACAAATAATGTCACTGAATACGAAGCTTGTGTGATGGGCCTTGAAGCCGCCATTGATTTGAAGATCAAGATCCTTGAAGTTTATGGGGACTCTGCCTTAGTAATACATCAAGTACAGGGTGATTGGGATACACGACACCCTAATTTAGTTCTATACATGGATTACATAATTGAGTTGTTGCCCTCTTTCGATGAGGCCACCTTTGAGCACATTCCTAGAGAAGCGAATCAACTAGCAGACGCTCTGGCCACTTTAGCAGCAATGTTCAAAGTCAATTACCTGAATCATGCACCCAGTATAATGATCTGTCGTTACAAGGAGCCAGCACATATTTTCCGTGCTCATTGTCTCACAACTGAAGATGTATAAGACGAAAGGCCGTGGTATTTCGACATCAAAAGATATATTAAGAAGCAAGAGTACCCCGAAGGTGCTACGATTTGTGATAAGCGGACTCTCAAAAGGTTGGCATCTATGTTTTTATTGTCAGGAGACATTCTGTACAAGAGAAAATATGATTCGGTTCTGCTCAGATGCATGGATAGACACGAAGTAGAATCCATTATATGAGAAATACACGAGGGATCTTTTGGGACTCATGCCAGTGGGTATTCCATGGCCAAGAAAATCCTACGAGCAGGTTATTTCTGGATGACAATGGAAAGTGACTGTTGTGTATATGCCAAAATGTGCCATAAATGTCAGGTTTACGCAGACAGGATACATGTTCCTCCCACTCCTTTGAATGTGATGACTTCACCATGGCCCTTTGAAATATGGGGCATCAATATGATTGGACGCATCGAGCCAAGCGCTTCAAATGGACACAGATTTATCCTCGTTGCTATTGACTACTTCACCAAGTGGGTAGAAGCGGTATCGTACAAGAATGTGACCAAGCAAGTTGTCACTCGTTTCATCAAAAGAGAAATCATTTTCCGGTATGGAACCCCTAACAAGATCATCACTGATAACAGGTCAAATCTCAACAACAAGATGATGAAGGAAATGTGTGAAGAATTCAAGATCGAGCACCATAATTCATCACCCTATCGGCCAAAGATGAATGGGGCAGTCGAAGCTGCTAACAAGAACATAAAGAAAATCGTCCAGAAAATGGTGAGAACATACAAAGATTGGCATGAGATGTTGCCTTTTGCCCTGCATGGCTATCAAACTTCGGTGCATACTTCCACTGGGGCAACTCCGTTTTCACTAGTCTATGGTATGAATGCGGTACTCCCAGTCAAAGTGGAGATTCCTTCCTTAAGGGTCCTGATGGATACTAAACTTTATGAAGCAGAATGGATTCAAACGAGACTCGACCAACTCAATCTCATCGAAGAAAAGGGCCTGGCATCCATTTATCACGGTCAGTTATACCAATAGCGTCTCAATAGGGCATTTGACAAGAAGATTCGGCCTCGAGAGTTCCACTCAGGTGACCTGGTCTTAAGAATGATTCTCCCAATCCACACTGATCCAAGAGGCAAGTGGACTCCCAACTATGAGGGACCGTACATCTTGAAGAAAGCTTTCTCAAGAGGTGCTCTAATCCTGACAAACATGGATGGGGAAGACGTTCCGCTTCCAGTCAATTCAGACTCAGTCAAAAAATACTACGCATGAAAGGACCCGCTAAGTCGAAAACCCGAAAGGGCGACTTAGGCAAAAGTTAGGGCTAAAAAAAAGAAAAAAAAAAGAGAATAACCCGCTAAGTCGAAAACCCGAAAGGGCGGCTTAGGCAAAAATGGGTGTCTCGGTGGATTGAAAACCCGAAAGAGCGATTCAGGTAAAAATTAGGGACAGAAAGCGAGAGACTGCAGTCTGAAGATTCTTCACGTACACCCTCTTAGTGCGGGATGGCTCGATCTAACTATTATCCTTTGGAAGCACGACACTAGGACGACCTGGGATATGAGAACTATAGCAACATCAGTTTTAACGGAAATTCGAGATTTTCTTATTGCCATTTTACTCGTTGTATTTCTTTTGTTTTCCGCAACTTCCTCATTTAGGAGTTGTTTCTATGTACGAATGCCCATTCACGGGCCAAACTCATTAATAAAAATTTGCCCTTCCATTAAAAATCTTTGTTATGTTCTTTTACTTTATTTTTCGTATGCGAATTGTGATTTAAATTCTTTGTTAAGCATTGAATTGAAAACGATAAGTCAATAATAATCATGAGCTAAGATGTGAAACACTACATTACATAGATTTGAAGGCATCCCAAGGGAATATTGCAGCGTTCAGGTGTTCGTTCTTCTGTACAGGTAGCAAGTCATAACAGTCACCTTGACCAAGTTTTCATCCTCGTCGCCTCTCTATAATCGACCGAGCGCCCGATTCCCCCACACGGAGAAACTTGGGGCATTGGTTGGGATCAACATCTCTTTTCAGTTATTCACAAAGTCCAACACATGAAGGAAGTCGGATCAAGTCATTTCTCCTCAGCAAGATTTATTCCCCAGTGAACTCGACAAGGCTAATTCTTTCTTCTCAAATTTTAAGCACCATTCCATATTGGTACCTCAAGATGATGAGCAATAGATCCCAATGAGTTTTTTACATTTTACACACAATAATCATCACGACATACTGCATTGCATCCTCAAACGCATAGCATATCCATGAATCATTATGTCACACCTTAAATGCATATGAAGCATGAGCCAGATCAGTCCCAAATTAATCCCAAATCAACAAAACATCCTTACGAAAAAAAATTTTCCTCATAATTCCCAGTTAACATCTGTTACTACACTACCAACTAAAATAAACCAGGGTTTTAGTACGTCATGCTCCCTAACTCTCAATACTCACTTTATCTCTCTTAGGGTCGTAGGTCGTCCGTAGACTTTACCCTCTCTTCCTCGTATTCTTAGGGTCGTAGATCGTCCATAGATCTTACCTTCACTTTGTCTTCCTAGGGTCGTAGGTCGTCCGTAGACTTTACCCACTCATCATCTTTTCTTTTAAGGTCGTAGATCGTCCGTAGATCTTACTGTCGCTTTATCTTTTTAAGGTCGTAGATCGTCCATAGATCTTACCATAGTGGTGTCTTTTTAGGGTCGTAGATCATCCGTAGATCTTACCTTCGCATTTTAGGGTCGTAGATCGTCCGTAGATCTTACTGTCGCTTTATCTTTCTAGGGTTGTAGATCGTCCATAAATCATACTCACTTTATCTTTCTTAGGGTCGTAGGTCGTCCGTAGACTTTACCCTCTCTTCCTCTTAAGGTCGTAGATCGTCTGTGGATCTTACCTTCGCATTTTAGGGTCGTAGATTGTCTGTAGATCTTACCTTCGCTTTGTCTTCCTAGGGTCGTAGGTCGTCCGTAGACTTTACCCACTCATCATCTTTTCTTTTAAGGTCGTAGATCGTCCGTAGATCTTACTGTCGCTTTATCTTTTTAAGGTCGTAGATCGTCCTCAAATCTTACCTTCATATTTTAGGGTCGTAGATCGTCCGTAGATCTTACCATCGCATTATGTTTTTTTTAAGGTCGTAGATCATCCGTAGATCTTATCGTTGCGCCATATTCTTAGAGTCTTAAGTATTCCACAGACTTTGCCTTTGTGTTATCCTTAAGTTTCTTACCTCCAGTCACTACGATGTTTTCAACCATATCCTTTCAGTCACTCTACCACTCACTCCCTCGAGAACCTTGTATTGGTACCGTTACCCCAGTACAAGCTACCTTTTTTTCAACCATGCTTTATCCATCATGATCAGTCCACCAGAAGACCAGTTTGTCTTTCCCTAAGCAGACATTCACACCAGTGAATAACACTCACACCATTCTTTCTAGGGCAAATTTCGGGTCCTGATATTCAATCATCTTCCACTTTGAACTCTCGAAAGGCTGACACCAATCTCGCCTTCAGGTTTAAGACGATTAAATAGGGGCAGCTGTCGTACCCCAAATTTTCCCTATCTCTTTATTCTTGTCTGGCCTTGAACTTTGCATCCCATTTGCATCATTTTATTTTTCAGTCATTTGCATATCCCGCGTCTCAGGGAATCAGGCGCTTTGGTTTAAATTTTTAGGGTTGCGCCCTCTTTACGTCTAATATTATTTTGAGGTTTTCTTATCAGGTAAAAAGGAAGCACATTTGGTTCTCGATTAGCAGATCGTGGAATGAATTGTGTCGTTAGGTTACAAGGACTGGTTCTCGCTCAAATTTATCAGAGCCTGGATTAGGGTTTATTTCCCTTTGTGTGCCGATCAGGATGCTATGGTTTTCATATTTTTGGTTTATGTGAAGATGTTTCTTCCGCCTGCCTCGAGGATGGCTCGGAGCTCAGTGCGTTAGGTCAAGAATTCCACCTCCTCGCATTTCAAATTTCTTCTTTAAAGTCTCTAAGCCATTGAGTCGAGAATTTGGATTTTGAATTGGCAAATGTGGAGGTCGAGCACTTCAGAGAATGAGGATAAAGGTTCATAATAATCAGGGCTTGTTTTTGTTGTTTAAGTTTCAAGTTATTATGGGTTTGAATGTCAAAGTCAGAGTTCTGTTCGAGAAGTGCAAGTGTGGTTCAGGCATGATTTGAAGATTAAGGTTAAAACGAGCGGTGCTGTGGGTTCGAATTAATAAGAGGAAATAAATTCTTAAGCTTTCATTTTGTTTTGTTTGAGAGTTTGATCAGAAGGCGCATGTTGTGTTTGGAATACGTGTTATAACAATTATTCAGGATTTCTTGAGATTCAAGTTATTAAGTTGAGATGTGTGTTCGAATCATTCAAAAAAGAATTTCAGAATTTAAACAAGATTGAGAGTTGTTTGATTTCCATACGAGTAAATTCACTAAAAAAAGAATATATCATTCAAGCTTTCGTATTCATTACATTTTTTGGACTGATTACAAAGCGTAATGGAGAATGAATTACAGTATGGAATACAAATTACATTTTTTTTGATTACAAAGAAAAATAGAAAAAATGGTGTTTCTTCAAGTCTTCCTCTTCAAGTCATTTGTCCTCGCCTTGGTATTTTCATCGTTCGATCTCACTTCAAATCATCCAATAATTGTGCTCATGAAACAAGAAAAAGAAAAGGGTTAGCGATCAAAACATGAAAAAATTCAAATAAAGAGTTAATCGATTGCTACGTCATCATGAGGGTTGTCCTTTTGGAATCAGTTAAATAGGGAGATGTTTTTATCATGTTTTAAGTTTTCTTCCAAATTGCAAATCACAAAGAGTTTTCTCTTTGGTTCAAAAAAAGAAAAAAAGAGAAGAAAAGAAAATTGCAAAACATACAGCGCACAAGGCAAAACACACAATGGACAAAAGCCAAAGTAGCATGGCAAGCAAGCAAGCCCAGCGCACAAACAGCCAAGGCAACAAGTCATAAGCCAAAACAAAAAGCAACTCAACTATGACAAAACATGCAGCAAGCAGCTGCAAGCTAATTAGCAAACAAAACATGCAGCTTCATTTTAAACCAAACAAATAAAATAGCCACAACTCAAAATATTAGCGCAAGCAGCCAAAACTCCCTAGCATCATCATTTTCCAATTAAGCCAACCCTTCTGAACTTTAAGGAAAAAGCACAAAAGCTTTTTATCATGGAAAGATGAAAGAGGAAGAGGTATCACCTGCCAAAACCAAAACAGCAAAAACTGCACCATACAGTCAACTTTGCACCAAAATAGACAAAAAACAAAACCTGCACTTTAAAGGCACAAGGCAGAATTCTAACATTATTCAAATCTCACCCATTTTCCCCCCAAACACTCACCAATCCACCTATATAACCACTTCAGATTACACATAAGAAAGGACCTTTTTTTTATCTCATTTTCCAGCATAAACCACAAGCTGGAATCATAAAACTGTCAACCAAAAACAAAGCCACAAGCTGCAATCACAAAACTGTCAACCAAAAACAAAACCACAAGCTGCAATCACAAAACTGTCAACCAAAAACAAAACCTGTTTATCTCATTTTCCAGCAAAAACCACGAAACTATCAACCGAAAAAACCAGCATAAACCATAAAACTTTCAACCCAAAAACAAAAAATATCCATCTCAACCCGGAGGAGATTTTCAGACGAAAAGACAGAAAACTTCACAAAAGAACTTCTCATAACAAAAAAAGGAAGAAAATTAGAGCAAAGAAGAAGTAGATAAGGAGAAGAAGGAGTTTACCTCAAGAATTTTGTTTTTTACAGTAGCTTTCATATTGGCTCCAAATTCATCTCCTGCAGATTCAACAAAAGATAATTTGAATTCAGTTGATTCACAGTTTTCAACCACCAACCTTCAACTTGTGGTATCATCGATGACATCGAAGTGGAACTCAACACTGACAAGTTCCAAAAAGTTTCTACAGAACAAAGTCTAACAATAGCAAACTCATACCCACAAATTCAACAGGCCTAACCTTTACGCATCAACTCACTCAACTCACTCAACATCACTCAAACGTACACTCAACAAACCCGCGACAACCATCAACACAGATTTCACAGAAGGAGGTTATACATAAATCAAAACCCAGAAACAACCAAAACAGAAGACGTAAGTAACATACCTAGTTCGTTTTTATAGTATTGTCTTGCTTCTTTGTGATCACTATCCATAAATTCTTTAAAATTGGGGTAGGGGTTATTGCGCACGTACCACAAGAGATTTCCACCGATTAATTTGGAAGTTATGTTTCTAGTCTAACAACGGATAATGGTTTAGGTTTTTCCTATGCTGACTTGACTCCTGAGGGAAGAAACCACAACAAGGCCCTGCATGTCTCTATTGAATGTAGGGGAACTACTTTGGCGCATGTATTGATTGATACTGGTTCCTCGCTAAATGTTCTACCAAAAGGTGCTCTTGACAGAATTGATTGAGAAGAGGTTATATTGAAACCTTGTGATATTGTGATCAAAGCCTTTGATGGATTGAAAAGGATGATGCACAGAGAAGTGGACCTTCCAAAAAAAGTAGGTACTCAAGTCTTCGATTCTACCTTCTATGTCATGGACATTTGACCAGCTTATTCTTTTCTACTAGGACACCCCTAGATTCATGGGGCAGGCGTTGTTACCTCAACCTTACACCAAAAGCTAAAATATCCTGTGAAAAGAAAGGTTGTTACTGTATGCGGTGAAGAGGAGTGTATGGTGAGTCATTTGAACTCATTTTGGTATGTAGAGATGGATGGAAAATTCATCGAGACTCCCTGTCAGACTTTTGAAGTTTTCCCTCCTACCGTTACTGAAGAAATTTATGCTATTCCCAAGGTTACCAGGGTTCCGACCAGAATGGCTTCTTTGAAGGATGCTAGAGCTGTCGTAGAAGAAGGTGGTTATACTACTTGGGGTCAGCTTCCTGACATTCCGTATAAGTCTGACAAATTTGGTTTGGGTTTCACTGTAAAGGCTCAGAGGGTTATTCGTCGCGCTCACGCTGTAAGACCATCATTCTGTGTTAGCAATAATGGAGTCAACGCTATAGAAGATGCTGATAGTGACTATGACCTTGACATCTGGATCTTTCCGACCATCGGCAACGGGCTCAACAACTGGAAGGCTCAAGATATTATCTCAATCTCCTTTAGTCAGGAGTAATAGCTACTTTATGTTTTATTGCTTTTAATATTTTGGTTATGTAATTTGTTTTAAACAATGACTTTAAGCCTCGTGCCTTACCCGGGGCACAATGGTCCACTTGTTAAGGGTTGTCTTTTCATAAACATATCTTCATTTAATAAAGCATTAGACATTTTGCATTCAAATCATGTGCTCTTTGTCTTTCTTTTATATTTATCACTCTCAAACTAGCTATGTGTTCTTACACACACCCACGTAGTAAATTGTAGATCCACATCCACTCTGGATCCCGTTGATAACAATTCTACTATTTCCACTTATGAATTTGAAAATATGATCTACCAAGCCGAGGAAGCAGGTGAGGAAGATTGTGAAATACCTGGAGAACTTGCCGGACTGTTAGTGCAAGAGGAAAATCTATACAAGCGCATGAAGAGCCAGTTGAGGTTGTAAACTTAGGTACGGAAGCAGACAAGAAAGAATTCAATATAAGGACTAATCTAGAAGGAAGTGTCAAGAACAGGATAATCCAGATGTTTCATGATTATGTTGAGATCTTTTCTTGGTTGAACAAAGACATGCCAGGGCTCGATACTGATATTGTGGTTCACCTTCTGCCGATGAAAGAGGGTTGTTCTCTAATAAAGCAGAAAGTGTGTCGCATGCATCCCAAGATATTGGAGAAGATCAAGGTTGAGGTGATGAAGCAATTCAACGCAGGTTTCTTGGTTGTTACATCATATCCTCAATGGGTTACAAACTTGGTTCCGGTACCTAAGAAAGATGGAAAAGTGCGTATGTGTATGGACTACATGGATCTGAATAGGGAAAGCCCCAAGGACGACTTTCCGCTTCCATATATTGGTGTTCTGGTTGACAACACTGCTCAACACAAGGTATTCTCCTTCATTGTTGGTTTCTCGGGTTATAATCAGATTAAGATGGCACCTGAAGATATGGAGAAGACTACTTTTGTCACACAGTGGGGCACTTTCTGTTTCAAGGTTATTCTTTTCGGTTTGAAGAATGTTGGTGCAATATATCAACGTGCTATGGTAGCTTTATTCCATGACATGATCCATCACGAGATAGAGGTCTATGTAGACGACATGATAGCCAGATCTCATACTGAAGAAGAACATCTAGACCGTCTACATAAGCTATTTGAGAGATTGAATAACTACCAGCTGAGGTTGAATCCGAACAAGTGCACTTTTGGGGTGAGATCCGGTAAGCTCCTGGGTTTCGTCGTCAGTGGTAAAGGTATTAAAGTTGATCCCGCCAAGGTCAAAGCTATTCAAGAAATATCGGTCCCCCGTACTGAGAAGGAAGTCAGAGGTTTCTTGGGACGACTGAATTACATCGCCCAATTTATTTCCATTCTGACCGCAACTTGTGTGCCAATCTTCAAGTTACTAAAGAAATATCAGGTAGTGAAGTGGAACGATGATTTCCAGATATCCCTTTGAAAAAATCAAGGAGTACCTCCAAGAATCTCTGATTCTGATGCCACCAGTTTAAGGAAGACCCCTGATCATGTACTTATCAGTGTTAGAGAACTCAATGGGGTGTGTACTGGGCCAATATGACGAGTCTGGTTGAAAAGAGCATGCAATATACTACCTTAACAAAAAGTTTACCAACTGTAAAACAAGATACTCACTTCTCAAGAAAAATTGTTGCGCTTTGGCATGGGATGCTCACCGACTAAGACAATATATGTTGACCCATATTACTTTGTTGATCTCAAAAATGGATCCCATCAAATAAAAATTTGAGAAACCAGCTCTCTCCGGAAGGATAACTCGATGGCAAATGGTCTTAACAGAATACGAAATTTAGTACACCACTCAAAAGGCTATTAAAGGAAGTGTACTAGTAGATCATTTGGCGCATCAAGTCATAGACGACTACCAATCTATGAATTTCGAGTTCCCGGATGAGAATATCATGCTAGTTACATATTGTGAAGAACTTGGACCATATGAAGGACCTGAGCCAGGATCGCGGTGGACTATGGTTTTTGATAGAGATTCCAATGCGCTTGGTAACAGAATCAGGGCCGTGATTATCTCTCCCCAGAGCTGCCATACGCCCTTCACCGCTAGATTATGTTTTGACTATACCAACAAGAAAATCAAACATCAGGTATACCAGGCTGGTGACTTGGTAATAAAGCGCATCATCTTGCCACAACGTGATCCTGGGGGAAAATGGACTCCCACCTATGAAGGGCCATTTGTAATCAAGAAAATATTTTTTGGCGGTGCAATGATACTTACCACCATGGACGATGAAGATTTTCCGCACCCTGTGAACGCGAATATAGTCAAAAGATACTACGCATGAATATGACCCGTTAGGTTGATTGGCCTAGGCAAAAATAAGATCATCCTGGCGAACCAAAAGGGTCCGGGAAAAAATTAGGGATATATATAAAGATGGTACACCCGACAAGTCGAAACCATAAAAGGCCGCAAAAAAGGGTATCCTGATAGACTGAAAACCTGAAAGGTCGGTCCAGAAAAAGTTAGAGATTAAAGTGTACGACTATGTCCCGTTGAATTATCTACTTACAACAAGCTTTATTACCAATGTCAAGTTCAAATGGTACGAATCAGTTCAGTTAATTTCTTCCGATAGTGAGGGATGAGATGCTCGAAGACATAAGGGCAATAGCATAGTTGGGACTCGATGGGGTCATTTACATATAGCTATATGTTTTGCTTTACCTTGTACTCTTTTAATTTTACGACAACTTCCTCTTACTAGGATTTCTGTCTCTTTGTACAAAATCGCCTTTATAGGGAAACTTTCAATGCAAATACAATTTCAAAATTCAATTTTTCTTTTCTTTTTCTGTTTTGTTTGCAAAAACGTCCGATGACTAAATTGAATGAACATATGCATATTGTGATGCGGTGGGAGAACTGACTTGGTGTTTTGCGTTTTATCGCAAATGTTGCGGTTAGCAAGAGTCGCCATCGACTTTTCTTTTTTCCAAAAGGAAAGGTGAAAAAGCACAAGAAAGACCTTTGAGATTGTTTCTTGAGTTCAGGGGGTAGATTATGAAAAGGGAAGGTACTAACACCCTTTTCATCCATGGTTTCCCATGGGCTCTTAGTTACTTGCTAGATCATTTGATTTTGTTTGAAAATATGCTTTGTGTGATTTTTTGAAAGTATTTTGAAAAGGAGCCATCGTTTAGGCAAACTTTGTAATGATTCTCGTTCGTAAGAATGTATACAAAGTGTTAATATTTTTGAAAATGCTTTCAAGTTTGAAAGATGTTTTTGAAAGTGTTGATGTTTGTTTTGAAAATAGAAAGGATGTTTTGTTTTGAAATTGAGCGAGTAACTAGGAACATTCTACCTACTTAAAAGTCTTTCATGTTTGCTTCCTCTTTCCTTTGACATTGTTATCTTACCATTGACTTGGTAAGCAACCCTATCCTTGGATGTAAACGGGACGGGCATGGGTCATCGTATAAACATGATTAACAATGTTGCAAAGTGTCTTAGCATTTTTCTTTAGGGACTAAGATCATTTGAAAGGCAACATGGATAGCGTCATCGAGGGACTATGATCTTGCATTTTGCTTATTTTTGCTAAGATACCTTATATGAATAACATGGCCATTTTTGTAAGGAAACCAAGTGGATTTTACCCTAGGGGTGCTTGTGTGCAAGTGTATCGTTTTTCATGCTTGGTTTTATCTTTGATTAAAGTTTTCTAATTGATTGGTTTTAGTCTTTCCATACAAAACCCTAATTACTAGCATTTGTATATAAAACGATAAATTGCGGAATTTAAAATTACTACGCTATTACAATACTTGTGGGAGGGGGGTGTACAAATTACAAGTGGGGATTGCAAGAAAATAAACCTAATTATCTATTACAACCATATTGAATTTGAATAAATAATGTACAAAAATGAATAAATATACAAGAGTATAAATGGAAAGAAAAATGGATTTTTGTTTGGATTTTTTTAGGAAAGGGTTTGGTTTTAACTTAATTAACTAAAAACAAATAATTAGTTAAATTAGTAAAAGTAAACCTAAATTAATTAGGAAAAGAAAATTAAATAAAAATCCTAATCAAAATATTAATTGATTAAGAAAGAAAAAGAAATTAAGATTGTAAGAAAACTATTTTTAATCTCTTTTTTTGTCTTGAAAATAATATATGGTAAAATATTTTTCGTCTTTTTGGTTTTTAAAAGAATATTTTTTAATTGTAAAAGAAATAATTAAAACCCTAGTTTCTAATTAAATTTACAAATTAATTAGTAAAATAGATAAAGTATGATTAAATAAAAATAAATTTTATTGTAAAAATAAATAAACTATATCAAAATATAAATATAATGTTTTTATATTTTTTCTGATTTTTTTTAATATTAAATAAAATATTTAAAGAAAATAAATAAATAAAAAATAAAATGGAAAATAAAATGGGCCAGGGGTGTGAATAGTGAGAAGGGAGTATGAAATGAGCAAAAATGCTAGGCCCAACACAGGGGGCCCAGCGCTGCAAACAAGCATAAAAAATGTGAGAAAATGAGAAAATAAGCAAAAGGGTACCACTAGGGCTCGAACCTAGGTCCCAAAGGTTAACAGGCGCGCGCTTTACCACTGGGGTGGATATACATCCGTTCATATAAACAAAATAATAAATATATATTAGAAATCAAGTCTATGGCCTGAACTTCATCTTCAACCTCACGCCCAGCCAGAGTACCTGCATCTTGTTCATTTCTCATCCATTTGCAAAAGTGTAAACATGAATCTTGTGGAAAATTTCCTCACGATTTCATAAATGTAAAGCAATAAAATTATAGATCAAAGACAAGCATGAATTTTAATGGCGCTAATCTGAACCCTAAAAATTTCAGAAACTTCAATCTTGAAATTCTCTAAGCTTAGGCAACATAAATGAAAACTATGGACATGGTTAGCTTTAGGGAAATGATATCTACATTTTTCATTCACAAATAAACCATTAATAATGCTTGTATGAAGAGTTCAAAGTTAAGAAAACTTACCTCAAAATTGGAAATCGTATTATGAGTTTGAGCACTCCTCAAGGTGTTGTGATGATCAGAATAGCTCCACTGAGGTCCCAGGAAGCTAATGTAATGAGTAGCTTGGTTGGAGAATGTCTGAAATGGTCTGGAGAAGTCCACTTACAAAGCTCTGTTTTTGAACTTGGAAATGGAGGAAGATGGTGTTACAGAACTGTAACAGGTTAGGGGATTGTTTGTGTATGATTGTTGGAAGCTTTTGGAAGTAAGAAGCCAATAAATGCAAGAGTAGTTTTTGGTTTTGGGATTTCTGGCCAGAATATGCAACAATGGAGGTGTGAGATACAAATCTGAGTTCTTGCTCTTTTCAGGGCTTAGGCATGCGTGTGGTTTGTGACAAATTACTTGTGTATGTATAAGCAAAAGGCTTGAGTGCTTGAGAGGGTCAAAAGTACAAGTTCTAGACGGATTGCTATGTTACTTGATTTTGAAGAAAAGTGGGAAGTATGGTTCCAAGAGGAGGTACAAGCATGAGCTGAGTGATTGTAAGTGTTTAGAAAAACTTCTCTTGAGTTATAGGACATGTATGATCAGAAGAAAACAATTGCAAGGCTCAAGAACAATTTTTGTGCCAAAAGCTACTTTATCAAAATGGCATTGTGCACTTTCTTCCTAAAATGGATATAAAGCATGACCTTGCATTGAATGCTTGAATTGAGACCTCTAACAGCTGTGAAAGCAATTAATTATGGAGTGCCTAACAAGTTTGAGGCTTGTAAAGTAGAGATTATGCAGCATAGGTTTGAAATTTGAATCTTCTTCATCACAAAATGACTTGTATTTCAAGTGTGAAAACCCTAACTTCATCTCTTCGATTCTCCCTGCTCAAGAATGATATCAAGGAGTTCTTGGACATTATGGAAAGCTTGAAATGTGCTATACAACCACTATTTGAATCATTTTTGAAAATTCCCCTTGGAACTATATGAAAAGTGCCATGAAGTTAGGTCAAAATCCTTACCAAAACTAGGGCAAAATTTCACTAAGTGTCCAATTTCAAGACCATGACTTTAGGAATTAATAACTTGAGATCCAAGCATTTTTAGAAGAAGTTGTGTAAATAAATGTTGTAGATATCATGGAGATCTACAACTTTAATGTTGAAGGTTTCTTCTGAATCCTCTTACATCATGGTGAAAAATTTGCTCAAAGTTATAAAAAAATATGAAGTTTTAAACACTTAGAAAATTTTCTAAGTTAGAAAACTTTGACTTTTCAAAATGAAATCTTGACTTTTTGATTTATTGATGAATAAGTTTCATATTTTGACATGTTTTGATGAATTGTGATCTTTGACATTGAGTTTTGACCAAAAAGTCAAAATTTGACTTTTTAGTGTACAGTTGACTTTTGATCAATTGACTGAAAATTCACTGTCAATCCAATTGATCTTGAACAATGTTTTAGGTCATGTCATTAGGTTAAAATGATTCAATTGAACTCTTGAGACCATGCTTCAAACCAATTGATCATTTGCTAGGTCAAAAATCAGAAATTTCCCTTTCTCAGTCAAAACCCTAATTTTGACCATTTTGCCCTTTTGATGATTTGATTAAAATTCTTGAGGAATTATGGTCCAAAATTGATCAAATGATACATATGAGTTTATAATATTGATTTGGATAAAAAATTATGAAGTTTTACTGTAAATTGGCCATAGTTGACTTTTCCCTAATACAGCTGATTTTTAGGTCAACTGCTCAATTGACTGAGCAAAAGTGTGATCCAAGGCTTGAAACTTGACATGAGTAATCTTGAGGGTCCATAATGATCCATGAAAGTAATATGAAGCATTGTAATTTAAATTATCCATGTGCAAAATCAAACCCTAATTTTTGTCATCAGTGCTTAAGGAGATGTCTTGAGCTGATCAACCCTAGTGCAGTCTTGAACCAAGAAAGATCCCTGTGAGAAAATTTTGATAAATGAGAGGGAAAATTTTGGGGTACAATAGCTTCCCCTGTTCAATCTTCTTAAACCTGAAGAGTTAGATTGGCAGATCCGCCATTCGTGACCTAAAGGTGAAAGATGATTGAACACTAAAGTGCCTAGAAATTTGCACTCGAAGATGGATGGTGAATGGGCTTATAGATTCCATTTGGAGGAATGTTGGTAAATACCGAAAGAGGCATCAATACAAATCTCTTGTGGATTTATACTAAAACTTGATGTTTTACTTGTGAGAAAAAGAGTTAGTAAAATGCAGATGCCTGCATGATGTTCACCAGATGTGGTATTATGCTAAATGCATATGGTACGTGTTAGACGATGTGACTGATCTAGAAGAGGGGGGGGGGGGGGGGGGGGGTTGAATAGATCCCTTTAAAAATTTGCGCATTTGTAAAATTATTTTTATCAGAGAGCGACAACCCTTAATCTGATCGTCTAAACTTTACGTATTGAAAAGATCAGATATGCGAACTAATTTGATGAAAATGATGATAATAGAATTACAATTAAAAATGAATATGATGAATCACTTTAGCAAGTTTAACAGGGTTTAAGTTATTACCAATTAGTTGCGGAGAAGATAAAGCAAATTTGTGAGTTGTAAATTTACCAAACACTTGGTTTACGTACTACACAAGGTTTGGTTATACTCAAATTGTAGAGATTATAGAACTTTGAATGAATGCTATATGAGTTTTAAATTTTAGTTTATCACTACAATTATTTTGTATGCAAAAGAAAATTGATAACTCACAAATTTAAGCAAATAGAAATCAAATGCAGAAAACTTAATTGGACACGGTATTTATTAAGGCAGTTCACCCGGTCGTCCTCGCGTGAGCTACTCTTCCCCCAATTCTAGAATCTAGAATTAGGATATGAAATTAATTTTGCAAAGTTAGTAAGAGAAGATACAATCACCACAATTCAAAATCACTTGATGAATCTTATATGTTGCACTCCTCTTCCCTTGATTCCAGATGAATCAAGTATGTCAAATCTTGAACAAAAAAACTCCTTCTACCTTGAATGATTTTGTACTCAAGAATCTTTGGCCCCAAATCCTTCTTCACAATCCTCCGGTTATCGCTACCCGATTGAACACTCCACAGTCTTCCAATCCCTTAGCTCGGATGAATTTGATGAAGCAAAGATTTGTGATAAAAACCCCCAATTTTGGAGGACAAAACCCCAATGGTTTTATTCAAGAAAAAAGCCACAAAGATCTCCACCCAAATATGAAATTGCACTTTCAATTCGGACGTTATCAACACAATCCCAAGAACTTGATCAACAAAAATGATTGTGTGTAGTTGTTGATGATTGATGAGAGGTTGAAGATGAAGATAACTATTGTGTATATCTTTCACATTTTCTTGTTGTCTTAAAATAGAGGCCAAAAATATATTTATAAGTCATTCCCATGATGTAACAGCATAGCAGAAAATTAAGACAATTTAGCATACGTCGACTAATGTAGGGTATACAGAAGGCTCACGCCTTCCCGAGTAAGAGAGATTGAAGTTCCTTTAGTTATGCGTCGACTCATTGTTTTGATGCGTCGACTCATGTTTTCCCAGAACTATGTGTCGATGCATAGAGAAGGTGTGCGCCTTCCCGAGCGAGAAAGGTTGAAATTTCTTCAGTCATGCACCGACTCATTATTTTTATGCGCTGACTCATGTTCTCCCAGAACTATGCGTCGACGTATAGAGGAGACGTTTGCCTTCCCGGACGTTTCCAAGCCAAGAAATTCTTCTCATGAGCCGACCTGAGGATCCATGAGCTGGCTCATGCAGTCTATTTTGAGATAGATGCTTATTTTTGATGCTTCTCCCTTGCACCTGTTTGAAGCAAGGCATATTTGCACAGATGGGTTTTTGACAATCATTATAACTCAATTCTTTCACTTTTTCCCTTACAGTATGTACATGCTATGATATATGAATGTGATATGTATGTTTTTGTCCGAGAAAATAAATCCCTGACTGCTGCTGAGGAAATTCTGGGAGGTTGAATCCCTGATTGCCATTGGAGATGAAGAATATGCATATCTTAAAATTTGTTGAAAGGATGCTTCCGCTGGGGAATATCTCTTGAATGTCAGCTGTTATCTGGTCGGATCCAGGCTTCATGATTTGCTGAGGATGAAGTAGTCAACTGCTATCTGGTCGGATCCAGGCTTCACGGTAACTTACTGGGGGAAGAGACAAATTAACTGTTATCTGGTCGGATTCCAGGCTTTGCAGGAAATTTTCTTGAAATTGAATAGTTATATGGTCGGATCTAGGCTTCACAACAACTTGCTAGGGATGCGTAAGTTAACTTTTATCTGGTCGGATCCAGGCCTCACAGTAACTTGAAGGGGTAACTAATATCTGGTCGGGTCCAGGTTTCATGGTTTTTTGGAAAGTTGTACTATTGTCTGGTCGAGTCCAGGATTTATAGTGTATCTATGGGGATCATAATTAATTTTTAATTGGTCGGGCTCCAAGTTTTACAATAAACCGTTTGAAAAAACTGTTATCTGGTCGGGTCCAGGCTTAGCAGATTTCTGAGGTTGATGAGGTCAATTGCTATCTGGTCGGGTCCAGGTTTCACAATAAACTGTTTGGTGATTTGGTTGTTATCTGGCCAATTTCCAGGTTTTACAATGATTCTCTGAGGGTAATTGCTATCTGGTCGGGTCCAGGCTTCACAACAACTTGCTTGAAAAGATGAAATTGAAAAAACTGATATCCGGTCGGATCCAGGTTTCATAGTAATTTGTTGGGGAGACATAGGAAAACTCTATTGGGGAAAAGAAGTTAAACCTTGGTCGGGTCGAGTCCAGGTTCTTCTATATCTTCGGGGAGTTAGACTACTATCTGGTCGGTTCCAGGTTCCATAACATCTTGAAATTGAGATTAACTGTTATCTGGTCGGGTCCAAGTTTCAGATACTCAAACTATCATCTGATCAGGTCGAGGTTTCAATGATTGAAGAAGTCAAACTATTATCTGGTCTGGTCCAGGTTTTAGTAATAAATTGAAAATTATGCTAATATCTGGTCAGGTCCAGGCTTCATAGTATCTGTTTTTGGAAATAGTAAAGGCTTTGCTGACGGCTTTACTAGGGATCAGGGGTTGTGGCCCTATGATTTGCAATAATCTAAGAGGAAAATTCAAACTGGAGAGTGTGGACTCAGTTGGGTAAGACAGACTCAGCTTGGGGAGGACACACTCAACTTGGGAGAATAGACTCCGTTTTTGGGATAATAGCCTTGGCTGGGGAAGATATACTCAGCTGGGGAAGACAGGTTCAGCTGGGGAATTTCGCGGTGTCTTGATTGTTGTATGTCGAGGAAATTTGAACTTAGTTGGGGAATTTTGTGGTTCCTCGATTATTGTTTGGGAAATAAAACCTGTTGGGGAAAGGTTTATTTGCAGCCGTCCTCGTGGGGATAATGATAATGAGATAACTATGTAGGGATATTTCATATACATTAAAGAGAGGCTTGCTGCTGCTTAGCAGTACACATGTGCCAAATAGTTTTAATTATGTTCATATGCATATGTTCATTCAATTTTATACATTGGAGAAATTTGCATTCAAAATAAAGACATAAATTTTGCACTTCAAAGTATACTTGTATTGATATTTTGCCCATGAATAGGCGTTTTTGTACAGAGAGACGAAAATCCTAGTAAGAGGAAATCGTCGAAAGGAAAACAAAAATGAGAATGAAAACAAATAGCCATGTGAAATGATCACATTGCCTTCCAACTCTACTATTGCCCCAATGTCTTCGAATGTCCCTTGCCGTTTGATAGAAGTTGATTGGATTTGTCTTGGACCGTTTGAACTTGGATCTTGGTGATAAAATTGACTGTGTTAATTCCATGGGACATAATTATACGCTTTTAATCCTTAACTTTTGCATGGACCTCCCTTTCGGGTTTTCATCCCACCAGGATACCCTTTTTTGCCCAAGTCGCCCTTTTGGGTTTTCAACTTGTCGGGTGTACAATCTTTTGCATATATCCCTAATTTTTGCCCAAACCTTTTGGCTTGCCGGGATGCCCTTATTTTTCTTAGGTGTGTCAACCTAACGGGTCTCTTATGCGTAGTACTTTTTAACTATGTCCGCGTTTATAGGATGTGGGAAGTCTTCACCATCCATGGTAGTCAGCATCACGGCATCGTCAGAGAAAACTCTCTTGACAACAAATGGCCCTTCATAGGTGGGAGTCCATTTGCCTTTGGGGTCGCCTTGTGGTAAAATGATGCGCTTTATCACCAAGTCACCAACTTGATATACTCGAGGCTTGACCTTTTTGTTGAAAGCCTTGATCATTCGTTTTTGGTACGTCTGACCATGGTAAATAACAACTAATCGTTTTTCGTTGATCAAGTTCATCTGATCCAATCTCATTTGAACCCACTCGTCTTCGCCTAGGCCTGCCTCATTCATAATTCTTAGAGAGGGAATCTGAACTTCCACTGGTAAAACAACTTCCATGCCATAGACTAGAGAAAAGGGATTTGACTCGGTTTACGTTCTAGCTGAAGTACGGTAGCCATAGCCATGTAGAGTAAACGGCAACATCTCATGCCAATCCTTATAGGTTACTACCATTTTCTGCATAATCTTCTAGATATTTTTGTTGGCCTCTTCGATTGCGCCATTCATTTTTGGTCTATACGGAGAAGAATTGTGATGCTTGATCTTAAACTGAGTGCAAAGCTCAATGATCATATCATTGTTGAGGTTAGTCCCATTGTCGGTGATGATCCTTTAGGGGATACCATAACGGCAAATGAGGTTGTTTCTGATGAATATGTCTACCACATTCTTGGTGACTGAGGCAAATGAGTCGGCTTCAACCCATTTGGTAAAATAGTCGATAGCAATAAGAATGAAGAGATGTCCGTTGGAAGCTGTGGGCTTGATCTCTCAAATCATGTCAATGCCCCACATTGCAAATGGCCACGGAGCAGTCATGACATTCAGAGGGATAAGAGACACATGGACCTTGTCAGCATAAATTTGATATTTGTGACAAGTTCTTGAATGTTGATGGCAATCAGTCTCCATTGTTGACCAATAGTAACCGGCTCTTAAGATTTTCTTAGCCATCGTATTTCCACTTGAGTGGGTACCGAAGAGACCATCGTGCATGTCTTCCATGATTTCCTCTGCCTCTTTCTTGTCCACACATCGGAGTAGAGTTGAATCATGGTTGCACTTGTACAATATCCCGTTACTTAGGAAGAATTTGGCTGCAAATCTTCGCAAGAACTTTCTGTCATTGATAGATGCCTCCTCTGGATACTCTTGTGCATCAAGGTATCTCATCACCTCATGGTACCATGGCTTTTCCACATCGGTGTCAAGCTCATAGCAATGTGCAGGTTCATCGAACCTTTAAATCGTAATCATAGGGGCTTCGTTGTCCCATCTGACCTTGAACATTGAAGACATGGTTTCCAAAGTGTCAGCCAACTGGTTTTATTCTCTAGGGAAGTGCTCAAAAGTGATCTCTTCGAAGTAAGGAATTAGGGATAGCATAAGTTCCTTGTAAGGGATAAGATTAGGGTGTTTAATGTCCCAATCTCCTTTTACTTGGCTGATCACTAGGGAGGAATCCCTGAACACATCCAAATGCTTGATCCTCAAGTCAATAACAGCTTTCAGACCTAAGATGCATGCTTTATACTCGGCCATATTGTTTGTGCAATCGAAGCATAGTCTGGCAGTGAAAGGAGTGTGGCAACCTTCAGGAAATATGATCAAAACACCAATTCTGTTACCTAAGGCATTAGGAGCACCATCAAAAACCATAGTCCATCGGGATCCTTGTTCAGGTCCGTCATACGGTCCGGGTTTCGCACAGTCGGTTACCAACATGATGTTCTCATCAGGGAAGTCGAAGTTCATTGATTGATAATCATCTATAGCTTGATGGGCCAAATGATCTACTAGTACGCTTCCTTTGATGGCCTTTTGAGTCGTGTATTAAATGTCGTACTCAGTCAAGATCATTTGCCATCTGGCTGTCCGTCCAGAAAGGGCAGGTTTCTAGAAGATGTATTTGATTGGATCCATTTTAGAAATCAACAGAGTGGTATGAGTCAACATATACTGTCTTAGCCGGCGAGCAACCCATGCCAGAGCACATCAAGTTTTCTTGTGCAGTGAATATCTGGTTTCACAGTCAGTAAACTTTTTGCTCAGGTAATAAATAACATGCTCTTTTCGGCCAGACTCGTCATGTTGGCCCAAAACACACCCCATAGAATTCTCTAGTACTGTTAAGTACATGATCAAGGGTCTTCCTTCAACTGGAGGTATGAGAATAGGAGGTTCTTGTAGGTATTCTTTGATTTTTTCAAAGTAAATCTGGCACTCATCGTTCCATCTGACTACCTGATCTTTCTTCAAGAGTTTGAAGAGTGGCTCACAAGTAGCAGTCAAGTGAGATATGAAACGGGCAATGTAATTGAGACGACCCAAGAATCCTCTGACTTCTTTTTTAGAATGAGGGACTGACATTTCTTGGATGGCCTTTACCTTGGAAGGATCAGCTTCAATGCCTTTGTTGCTGACGACAAAACCTAGAAGCTTTCCAGATCGTACTCCAAACATGCACTGGTTAGGGTTTAACCTCAGCTTGTACTTTTTCAGCCTCTCGAATAATTTGTGCAGATGATTGAGATGTTCTTCTTCGGTTTGTGATCTGGCAATCATATCATCCACATATACCTCTATCTCATGATGAAATATATCATGAAATAAAGCTACCATAGCCCTTTGATATGTTTCCCCTGCATTCTTTAATCTGAATGGCATGACCTTGTAGCAAAAGGTGCCCCATTGCGTAACGAAAGTAGTCTTTTCCATATCTTTGGGAGCCATCCTTATTTGATTATAGCCTGAGAAAACATCCATGAATGATAAGACTTTATGTTGAGCATTATTATCAACTAAGATGTCAATGTGTGGTAGAGGGAAGTCATCTTTGGGGCTTTCCCTATTCAGATCCCTATAGTCTACGCACATGCGAACTTTCCCGTCTTTCTTTGGAACTGGCACCATATTGGCAACCCATTGAGGATAGGACGTCACGGCTAGGAACCCTGCATCAAATTGTTTCATCACTTCATCTTTGATCTTTTCAGACATATCAGGCCTCATGCGACGAACCTTTTGTTTAACAGGAGGGCAGTCTTCTCTTGTCGGCAGACGATGAACTACGACGTCGGTATCCAAACCAGGCATATCTTCATAAGATCAAGCAAATACTTCCATATAGTCATGCAACATATGAACCAACCTGCTCTTGACACTGCTTTTCAAATTAGTGTCGATCCTGATTTCCTTCTTATCTGACTCAGTACCAAGGTTGATAACTTCAACTGACTCTTCATGCGGCTGAATAACTTTTTCCTCTTGTAATAGGAGTCTGGCTAGTTCTCCCGGTATGTCACAATCTTCCTCGCCTTCGTCTTCGGCTTGGTTGATAGGACATTCAAAGTCATAGTCGACAATAGTAGAGTCATTGGCAATAGGATCCAGAGTGGATGTGGATCTGCAAGAGTGTGTGTGTGTGTGTGTGTGTGCATGTAAGATACATGACTATATTTTTTTTGAAAAATGTATTTGAAAGAAAGGAAGGACAATGAACACAAATATTTGAATGAAAAAGAGTCCAATGTACTGAATGATCATATGATTAGATGAATATAAATAAAACCCTTGACAAATGGACCAAAGTGCACTGGGCCAGGCAAATGGCTTAAAAGTCATTGTTTGAATATTACAGATAAAATATTCTTGAATTGAAAGAAAAGCAATAACAAGTAGATTACTCCTCAATGAAGGAGATGGGCACAAAGTCCTTTGTATGCTAATTTTTCAGCTCTATTGTAGTCTGATATACCCACTCTTCAAATGCATCTTCTTCATCAGAATCACCCATAGCGTTGACTTCATGGTTTCCAATGCGGAGAGGTGGCTTTCCAGCACGAACACGCCTTACTTCCTTCTGAGATTTGACGGTGAAGCACAAACCAAACTTGTCTGCTTTAAATGGGATATCGAGGAGTTGCCCCTAAGTATCACAGTTTCCTTCTTCAATTGACGCGCGGGCATCCTTGACTGAAACCATCTTTGGTGTGGCTTTAACAGCTTTAGACTCATCAGAAGAACATTTAGTGGCAACAATCATCGATGGTACAACCTCAAAGGCTTGACATGGGGTTTCAATGAATTCTCCATCCATCTCTACGTATTTGAACGAGTTAAGGTGGCTTACCATAAAATCTTCTTCTCCATAGATGGTGACTATTCTGCCCTTGACTGGATATTTGAGTTTCAGGTGGAGGGTTGAGGTTACTGCCCCAGCTTTATGGATCCATGGACGACCTAACAGACAAGAATAGGCTGGCCGAATATCCATAATATAGAAAGCGGAGTTGAAGATTTGGGATCCCACTTTGATTGGAAGATATAACTCCCCATGAACAGTCCTCTTTGATCCATTAAACGCCCTTACAATGATATCACTTGGCTTCAGGACTAAATCCTCACAGTCAAGACGGTCTAATGCCCCCTTGGGTAATACATTCAGAGAAGAACCAATGTTGACTAGCACATGTGCTAAGGTAGTCCCTTTACACTCGATGGAAACATGTAAAGCTTTATTGTGATTCTTCCCAAGAGGTGTTAAGTCAACATCTGAAAATCCTAAGCCATTATCAGCTGTCATGCTAGCCACACAATTCTCAAATTGATCTGTTGTTATAGACAAGAAGGAAGCCATGATTATAATTTTCTTCATTGTGTAGACAAGAAGGAAGCTGAGAAAATTATGGAAGATACGCACGAAGGAGTCTTTGGTACTCACTCCAGTGGGCATACGATGGCTAAGAAAATTCTGAGAACGGGTTATTATTGGTCGACTATGGAAACTGATTGCCATCGTTACT